>CAHIKZ030003794.1:2995000-3005000 GCA_903632075.3 Acanthosepion pharaonis
TTTCTTCTTTTAATCATTTTTCTTTCTTTTTTTTCTTTTTTTTCCTTCTTCTCTTCTTTTCTTTTAATCATTTTTTTCTTTTTCTTTTTTTCTTTTTCCTTCTTCTCTTCCTCTTTTAATCATTTTTCTTTCTTTTTTTCTTTCCTTCTTCTCTTCCACTTTTAATCATTTTCTTTTTCTTTTTTCTTTCCTTCTTCTCTTCCTCTTTTTAATCATTTTTCTTTCTTTTTTTTTTTTTCTTTTTTTTTTTCCTTCTTCTCATCCTCTTTTAATCATTTTTTTTTTTTTTTTTCCTTCTTCTCTTCCTCTTTTAATCATTTTCTTTTTTTTTTTCTTTCCTTTCTTCTTCTTTCTTCCTCTTTTAATCATTTTCTTTTTTTTTCTTTTTCTTTCCTTCTTCTCTTCCTCTCTTTTTAATCATTTTTCTTTCTTTTTTTTTTTTTTTCCTTCTTCTCATCCTCTTTTTAATCATTTTCTTTTTCTTTTTCTATCCTTCTTCTCTTCCTCTTTTTAATCATTTTCTTTTTTTCTTTCTTTTTCTTTTTTTTTCCTTCTTCTCTTCCTCCTTTTTAATCATTTTCTTTTTTTTTTTTTTTCTTTCCTTCTTCTCTTCCTCTTTTAATCATTTTTCTTTCTTTTTTTTTTTCCTTCTTCTCTTCCTCTTTTAATCATTTTTTTTTTTTTTTTTCTTACCTTCTTCTCTTTTCCTTTTAATCATTTTTCTTTTTTTTTTTTCCTTCTTCTCTTCCTCTTTTAATCATTTTTCTTCTTTTTTTTTTTTTCTTTTTCTTCTTCTCTTCCTCTTTTAATCATTTTTCTTTCTTTTTCTTTTTTCTTTCCTTCTTCTCTTCCTCTTTTAATCATTTTTCTTTCTTTTTTCTTTCCTTCTTCTCTTCCACTTTTAATCATTTTTCTTTCTTTTTTCTTTCCTTCTTCTCTTCCTCTTTTAATCATTTTTCTTTCTTTTTCTTTTTTTTTTCCTTCTTCTCATCCTCTTTTAATCATTTTTCTTTCTTTTTTCTATCCTTCTTCTCTTCCTCTTTTAATCATTTTTCTTTCTTTTTCTTTTTTCTTTCCTTCTTCTCTTCCTCTTTTAATCATTTTTCTTTCTTTTTCTTTTTTCTTTCCTTCTTCTCTTCCTCTTTTAATCATTTTTCTTTCTTTTTTCTTTCCTTCTTCTCTTCCTCTTTTAATCATTTTTCTTTTTTTTTCTTACCTTCTTCTCTTCCGCTTTTAATCATTTTTTTTTTTTTTCTTTCTTTTCTTTCCTTCTTCTCTTCCTCTTTTAATCATTTTTTCTTTCTTTTTCTTTTTTCTTTTTTTTTCTTCTCTTCCTCTTTTAATCATTTTTTTCTTTTTTCTTTTTCTTTTTCTTTTTCTTTTTCTTCTCTTCCTTTTTCTTTTTTTAATCATTTTTAATCATTTTTTTTTTTTTTCCTTCTTCTCTTCCGCTTTTAATCATTTTTTTTTTTTTTTTTCTTTCCTTCTTCTCTTCCTCTTTTAATCATTTTTTTTTTTTTTTTCTTTTTTCATTTTTTTTTCTTCTTCTTTCCTTCTTTTAATCTTTTAATCATTTTTCTTTTTTTCTTTCCTTCTCTTTTTTCTCTTCCTTTTAATCATTTTTCTTTCTTTTTTCTTTCCTTCTTCTCTTCCTCTGTTAATCATTTTTCTTTCTTTTTTCTTTCTTTCTTTCTCTTCCTCTTTTAATCATTTATTTCTTCCTTTATTCTTTTCTTCCACTTCTAATCATTTTTCTCTTTCTTCTCTTTCCCTTACGACCATTTTATCTTTCTTCTTTTCTAAAAATTTCTTTTTTTCTTGCTTCTAACCATTTTATTCATTCTTCATGTCTTATTCCTTTCTAAACATTTCTTTCTTTCTTTCTGTTACATAGGAATAAATTGTCGCTGCCGACACTGGAGTTTGAACACTGATCACCAGAAAGCAAACACAGGCGATCCTGTTTTGAATAAGTATATCACGTGATAGTAAAGGAAATATATCTATATATGGGAATTAGCGTGGCGACTAAATAATCATTCGCCGAATTACTTCGGAAGTGTTCTTGTCGAAATCTCTGCCTCTGGGCAGAAAGGGACCCAGACGAGTCTGTGCCGAAGGGCAGAGTTTTGTCTGGGGTGGTAGACAGTTACCCGATCCCGTTTTTACAGGGTCTACAGGGAATTTCTGACCGCGCCTACGGGCTCGCATATCCCACAATAAACTCGGCTTTCAGTATCTGTCTATATTTCTGAGATGAGGTATTATGTACACTATTTACATTATTCTGACTATTGTCCTCATCTTTGTCACCATATTTATTACAACGTTTCGGCCTTTCAGTATCTGTCTATATTTCTGAGATGAGGTATTATGTACACTATTTACATTATTCGGACTATTGTCCTCATCTTTGTCGCCATATTTATTACAACGTTTCGGCCTTTCAATGTCTGTCTATATTTCTGAGATGAGGTATTATGTACACTATTTACATTATTCGGACTATTGTCCTCATCTTTGTCGCCATATTTATTACAACGTTTCGGCCTTTCAATGTCTGTCTATATTTCTGTGATGAGGTATTATGTACACTATTTACATTATTCGGACTACTGTCCTCATCTTTGTCGCCATATTTATTACAAAGTTTCGGCCTTTCAGTATCTGTCTATATTTCTAAGATGAGATATTATGTACATTATTTACATTATTCAGACTATTGGCCTCATCTTTGTCGCCATATTTATTACAACTAGGACACATGGCACAGTGGATAAAGGTGTTGGTTAGATCCAGTGACAGGACCCAAAGAGTGTGAGTTCAATACCCGGTTATGTCAGTGGAGAACTTTCAGAGAGAAATTAACAGATAACTGATAACTGACATCCATTAGACATGTCACGTGGAACTAGAACAGTCTACCTCAGTGAGCGAAATAAAGGTTTCAGTTCGACATTCCATCCACCTGAAGAAGGCCGGTGCGTACAACGGCCGAAACGTTGTAATAAATATGGCGACAATGGTGAGGACAACAGCCTGAATAATGGAAATAAACTCGGCCTTGTGCCACATCCGACCGCGTGGGGCGGTTAGTGAATATCATCATTAGACGGATTACTTCGGAAGTGTGCTTATCAAGCTCGCTGCTTCCGGTCAGAGAGGACCCCCAAACGAGGCTATGTCGAAGGGCTGAGTCTCGTCTAAGGAAACAGCTACCTGATCCCATTTTATACCAGGTCTACGGTGGTGCGGTTAGAGATTATCTCACTATACAGTTTACTATACGGATTACTATTCGGATACTTATTCGGTCGTTACTTTTCAAACGAGTATTATCGAGCAAGTCCTATTAGTACGAGTGCTATTCGAAGGCGTCTGACACAAGCATTGTTCAACGGCGTTGCTACAGTTTTATCTGCGATTACAAAGTCTCTACTACAGCAAGCATTACGAAAATGGCAACGAGTTTTCGTTGACATCACAAAATTTTTTCTTTCTACTCTTCCTATTCAAATCTTCTCTATCTTTTTTCTCCCTATATTTCTACTATTCCTCTTCTAATATTTTTTGCTTTTTTATTTTTTCCAGATGATCATATTTGAGTAGACGCTCCGTTTATTTAATAAACAGTATATTCATTTATTTTAATCTACCGACCAGAATGTTCGAGAAGTCTTATTTTTGTCGGATACGAAACTGGGCAGATACAAAAAAAAAAAAATGGCGAGAAAAATTTCGCTTAAATATATAATTCGGGACTTGCTTGACCAATCGGTTCTTTGTAGCTAAATTGATCAAAGCGTATTAAATTTAATGATAGCCTCAGGAACACGCGTTCGAATCCTGCTAGAGAACGAGAAAATTTTTTTAATAATCTTTCTCAAATATTTAGGCCGGTAGACAAAAATAAATAAATCCATTGTTTTATAAATAAATGTAGCGTCGACTCAAATACAAGTAACCACTAAAAATAAAATTTAAAGTGATAAAAATCTGTCGGGTTAAAATAAAATCCATTTTCAAAATTTTCTTTGTTCATGCTTGGATACGAAACTGTGCAGATATGAAAAATTTCGGGAGAGCTTTAAATAAGAACATCCATTAAAATAACGTTTAATCTTCAGACATAAATGTTACTTTTTTTCTCAGTTTCAGGTAATTTCTCGTAAAATTCCAAGACGAAAATGAATATGATTCTTGTCGAAAGACGTTTTATTAAAAAGTGTGCTATTATTATTATTATTATTATTATTTTACCCGAAATTTCCTGAAATAGAGGAAAAAAAAAAACATCTATGCCTGAGGATGGCAAACGTTTTGCCGAAAGTACTAGCAACATGGACCCAACATCTAATCAATTTTACCATTAATAAAAACAAGGATCGTGTCGTTCAGCGAGTGGTCAGTGAGTTACTGACTTATTTAATCTGTTAGCGAAGTGAGTTCGCCATTAATAACATTAACTTTATTGATTTATTTTTTGAATGACTACTTTACAATATTAATTAAGATGCATTACTTAATAATATATATATATGTGTGTGTGTGTGTGTGTGTGTGTGTGTGTGTATGTGTATGTGCGTGTATGTGTGTAGATAGATATAAGTGGGAATATAAACTAACTGTATAGCGATAGCGTGCATACGCAGATTTAAAAAAATGTAATGCCTGACGGTTTGGGAAACTATGAAACATTAAGTTGCTCTACAAACGTAAGTATATGTGTATTTATGAATATATATATACAGTAGCGGCCATAATATAAGGAACGGAAACAACAAAGACATAAATATGTGTATTACTTAAAAGGTAATGCATGATTTGCAATGAAATTTTTACCAAATAAAGATTAGGGTGTAATGCATAAATATTATACAAAGTTACAAAAATTTACATAATAGCTTTTTTTTAAAAATAAAGATGAAATGGAACAAAGGAAATAAGCTACTGGACAAAAGTTAAGGAACGATCTTCTTAATACTTGATTGTGAACAAAATATCAACAAAATTTAATATTTGGTAAACATCCCCTTATTTTCAATGACCTCTCTGCATCGTCGACCACATGTTCCGTTCCGTATATTATGGCCGCTACTGTATATATGTATATATATATATATATATATATATATATATATATATATATATATATGCGTGTAGCTGATGATACATATATATATATAATTATTTTTTATAAAAAAAAAATTATAACATAAGTATGTTATAAAATCACGACAAAAATAGCCATTTTGTTTCAACACACTCTGTGTCTTATCAAGTGATGATGTTGAAAATAAAATAAATGGTTTTAAAAAGTTTCAGATTAATTTTTGTAGTGATTTTTATAACATACTTATGTTATAATTTTTTTTATAAAAATAATTATATCTGCTCTACTTTGTATTGAGCACTCTTTTAAGAATAGTAATTGTTGGTTATTGGAATTCATTCCGTATATACCAATTATATACTTATATATATATATATATATATATATATATATATATATACGGGTAGCTGATGAAAATTGTGCGGACAGACCCCAAATTTTTTTTTAGCTACTTGCACTTTTTACCTAATTTCTGGGAGAAGTTAAGCAATGTCGAGTCTGTTCAGTATCTCGAAAGAAATGTCAACCTACTGCGGGAAAAAAACTCTGCCTCGTCAGTCATATTTCGAAAGATACATGATTGACTAAGCGTGTATCAATCATGGCACATAACTAACTGTTTACATAATATATATATATAGTTAAATTGCATGACAAAGTCAAAGTAGGAAAAGCTTACTTGTGATGAGTTTCGACCTTGGAACTTCATCGGATTAAATTTGTTATGTTTGTAGGACTACACATGCGCGCGAATGAGGAGTGCTGGGAATTTTAGAATTTTTTTTTTTTTTTCTTTATCAGCAGAATTCATTTAAAGTGTTTTTCTTTTTCTTTTCATCACTTTTGTAAGTAGATATTCCACACTGATACTGGAAGATCTGCCAGGAATAGTGAAGAGCCCAGGCGAACATTTACCGTAAATGACCTTGCGATTAAGGCATTCTCTAGTTATTTACGTCGTAGTGAATTATTTTCTCTTTTGACTAGAGTAGAATTTTTATGTCAATTTTATGGTCAGTCACGTTACAGTATATCTTATTATATATATATATATATATATATATATATATATATATGTCTGAGTATATCTTACCATACATACACACACACACACACATATATATATATTTATGTCAGTGTATATCTTATTGTATATATATTACATTGCATATATATATGTATATTTAAAATAATATAGCGTATATAAATATATATATATGTATATATATATATATATATATATATATATATATATATATATATGTGTGTGTGTGTGTGTGTGTGTGTGTGTGTGTGTGTGTGTGTGTGTGTGTGTGTGTGTGTGTGTGTGTGCGTGTATTAAAGTAAAGACAAGGAACAGGAAGATTTATAATCCGGTGTTCGTGTTACTCTGTCCTGGACATTGAGTTCCACCTGGATTCTATCCTCTTCAATTTTATATATATATATATATATATATATATATATATATATATATATATATATATAGACACATCAGTACAAAATTGTACAAATCGTGTAACTGCATCCCACACAATGTTTTACAAATCGTGTAACTGTCCATCCCACACAATGTTTAATATCTAAAAATCAATAAATTAAATGAGTTTCTTTTTTTCAGGTATTCAAATAAGATGTTTAGCCTTCTTGACATCATTTGTCGTAAGAATCACTGAAAAACCTTTGAGTTATTCAGCTAGTAAGACAACAGGTTAAAATTGTTTTGTCAACCCAACTGTCTTTTCAAATGAACAATGGTGAGAGGAAAAAATCGTTCAGTCCTTAAGTAATGGTAACAACGTTCATAATCTGCCTTCCATCTTCAACGTCTATTCAAGGACCATTAAGAGATCGATAAGTTTAAAAAAGAGAGAACAGTAGAGGGGAAAACTGGATCAGGAGGTCGCAACCGGAAGAGGGATTATCATTTGAACTTAAAACTAAAGAGATTAATTAGAAAAGATCCAACTCAATCAGTAAAGCATTTAGCATGTGAGAGAGGAGTTTCAGTTATGACAGTCCAAGGAGCAGTGAAAAAAGACTTGAAAATGAAAACTGTCAGACACCTTATTATTGCAGGACAGAAAATTAGAAGATTAGAGAGGCCGAAGATCACCTTGAATAAGTTTTTAAAAAGTGATCCTGGAATACCATATATATATATATATTTGAACTTTATTTCACTTCTTCATGATCTTCCGATATTTACCTATGATTAATTAATGAACATGTTATTATCGTTTATGATCGATTCCATCACGCTTCTTCTCTTAAGTTTGGAGACCAATTATACATTCTTATTGCTCAACGTAGAGTCCTATATTGTTATAAAATCCTCAGAGAATTCCAGTAAGATATCTTTAATCATTTCTAAGATGCAACTGTTCAAATATTAATCTAACAAATGGACAATTTTGATATTACAATCGGTATATATTATAAGGTTTACCCTTCACATGGCCCGGGAGCCACTCGAGGTAGAGAGTTACGTTAGGAGGCAGTTTATACGGATAGGAGTCGAAGGAAGTCGGGTCTACAGAGAAGCCATTCGTGTGAAGAAACTGGAACTCATTTCTTGTCGATGGAATACTAAGGGAGTGTGTGTAGTTTGCAACAATGACAGTGGCATGTCGGGTCCCTGCTGAGAACGATAGGCCTGGCGGTAACCTGGAATGTACTTCTTCCGAGCACTTTCCGTGAAAGTAGCGATAAGGCAGCGTGTGGTTTGCTACACCCCGCCTGCGAGAGAAAGGTTAATGAGTGTAAAATAATTCGTCACTCACAAGGACTCGGAGACGCTCTGGGGCTCTTTCGAGGCTGGAGATTGAAGTCTGTGCAGTTCCCGACTAAATATGCCAACAGTACCCCATTTTCGGCCTGACCTGGCTCTTGTAAAGGTAGAGGATAGCATGAGGAGTCAGGTACTTACTAGAGCGGTAAAGGGAGCCGATCATTTTACCTACAACTTTAGCTATGGCTCGTACGTACGAGTTCCACTTGCGGCCAGGAATGAGATTAAGGACTGTTAGTCTCTCAAGTCATGATGCCTCTCCGAAGTGATATCGGAGTAGTTCGGGGTTTGATCGTATGTATATATAAATTATTGCCAATACATCCAATAAAATATGCACACACACACACACACAAACACACTCACACACACATACACATAGATAGATAGATAGATAGATAGATAGATAGATAGATAGATAATATTAGTGGTCAATTTGAAACCCCACCTTTACCCTTAGTCCATCCTGTTCTTCTTTCTTCTGTTACACCCTCTCTCTAGAACTTTCATACATTTCCCTCTCACACTTGTTTCCCACCCCCACACACACTTTCACTAAAATTTTGTCTTTTATACCCCGAGTTATATTTTCCGATTTCGTTTTGAATTTGTAGGTCTGATGATTTAGATCGTGATTGCGAATCCAAGGTAATAAATTATAATCATGGAATATTAGTGTTTGAGCTTTTATATTATATTCTTACTCTGTCCTGGACATTGATTCTACCTGGATTCTATCCTCTTGGGAATTTATATATATATATATATATATATATATATATATATATATATATATATATATAAAGGCTCAAACACTAATATTCCATGGTTATAATTTATTACATTGGAATCGTAATAACGATCCAAATCATCAGACCTAATCTGTATCTCTCGCTTTCAAACCGTTATTTAACTCCTCCCTTTAAAACTTTTCTCTGTTAAATTTTCATCCCCACCTTCACCTTTAGGCCTTCATGTTCTTCTTTCTTCTATTACACCCTCTCTCTTGAGCTTTCATACATTTCCCTCTCACACTTGTTTCCCACCCCATCCATACACTCTCACTAAAATTTTGTTTTTTATACCCGGAGTTATATTTTCCGATTTCGTTTTGAATTTGTAGGTCTCATGAATTGGATCGTGATTACGATTCCAATGTAATAAATTATAACCATGGAATATTAGTGTTTGAGACTTTTTTTACTATATATATATATATATATATATATATATATATATATATATATATATATATATATATTGTATTTGGGCATCAATCCTTCTTTTATACATGTTCCGTTAAAGACGACAGACAAGGTAGTGCGATTAAACTTTTTATTTAATTTTTATAGTGTTCGAAAAAGTGTTTTCTTTTCTGGACACAGATTTTGTAGAAATTGTCCAAATGTTCTATAATTCCGAGGGCTTTCAACTATACTTTTAGCCATTATCAAGGATGATTTTATTTTTACTTTCTAACTGAATGTATGGTTTGGGTGTATGTGTCCAGAAAAGAATGCACTTGTTCGAACACAAGAAAAATTAAATAAAATGGTTAAAAAAGGTTAATCGCAGTAGCTCCTCTGTCGTCTTTAATGAAACACGCGCGCATACACACACACACACACACACATATATATATATATATATATATATATATATATATATATATGATAAAAATGTTAGAGTAATTGACCTTTGTTAAGTGTAATTAGCGAAAATTCCCATCAAAGGGAATTTACAAATTTTCCAATAAACAGTTTTTAGACTATATTATTTTATCTGCGTTGTATATATGTATATATTACTACTTTTCTTGGTGATGTTTTACACGGTATTCGTTTTGATTTTCGATTTTTTAAGTAACGCAGTAAAAAATTGTTTTTGTGTCTGCATTTTGAACGTTTATCTACTAGTTTATGCCTGATCTGGGAAGCCGATTATAGGAATTTTCTCCGCCGGACAAAGTTGACAGTTTCTGAATCTGTTGTAGATTGGTTCTGTTTTTTCTTTTTTTGTTCATATGTTTGAAGTATTTAAGTTCCCATATATGTTTCGAAAGGATTGTGCTGTTGATGTATTTCACTTTGCTTTAC
>CAHIKZ030003794.1:3010000-3077500 GCA_903632075.3 Acanthosepion pharaonis
GAGGATTTAAACGTAATAGTACTCAATGCGGGTATATAGAGCAAAGATATGTATTAATTAGTACATATATATATACCTACAAATGCGTAAGTACGCGTATATGTACTAATTAATACATACATACATAGATAGATAGATAGATAGATAGATAGATAGATAGATAGATAGATAGATAAACCTAGTGAGCCAGACAAACCTACCCAGGTTTCACCTAAACGGATCGTCTAAGCTTTCCTGACGATCCGCTTAGGTGAAACCTGGGGTAGGTTTGTTCATTCACTAGGTTTATCTAGGTCTGCTCTACGGTTGTATTGAGCTCTTTTTAGTTAGTTGTTTACTCGTGTCGGGTTTTTTTCTTTGGGCTTTAAACCTGTATCTGTGCGATTTTTTCGACAGACTTTCATGTTTCTAGCTTTTTTTTTTTAAACCTTTTTTTCCTTCGAGATTGATTTGATTATTGGCAAATCAAAAATTCGAAGGTTTTTCGAAACGAGTATAGTCACCTATATATATATATATGTGTGTGTGTGTGTGTGTGTGTGTGTGTGTGTGTGTGTGTGCATTGATTACGTAACTTTTGAATTTTTATCCCGACATCGATGTTTCTTGATAAAATTTCCCGTTTTCAGGGGTTGTTATTTTAAACGGCATTTTCAATTATTTTCAAAGTTTAATGATTTAATTGGCGAGAAATCCATCGTCGCAAACAATTCAAATAATATACAAAAATAAATTGATTGCACCTTTATTGAAATTAAAATAACTGATCCAAGTTCAACTTTTGGATAATAAGTGCGACATTACTGTAATCATTGAACAATATAGTTCATGCCACTTTGACAGAAAATTTACCAGTAAAAAAGAATTCGCTTATCATCATATTTGTACAAGAACGCACAACTGTAAAATTTAAAATCAAACTCAGCTTTGCTACTGCACGCTCCAAAAACAATAACTCATTTCTACTAGCATTTTTCGGATACAACAATACATATATTTTCGTTGTCCTCTTATTACTGAGAGAAAAAACAAGAACATCTATTCCATACCTGAAGATGTCTGTAGGAACAGACGAAAGCTTGTAGTAAAAATTAGAACTAATGCAACAGAAATTTATAAAAACAAGTATCTTTTCATTCATAACAGGTTCGGGGTTTTTTGTATATTATTTGAATTGTTTGCGACGATGGATTTCTCGCCAATTAAATCATTAACCTTTGTATTTGTTTTTGTATGAATAATTAATGAATTTGTAAATTGATTGCACCTTTATTGAAATATATATATATATATATATATATATATATATATATATATATATATATATATATGTGTGTATGTTTTTATTTCGTCTACCGGCCTGCGCTTAAGAAGACTTAATAAAGAAAATATACCCTCTGCTACGATTTGATGCTTCTCCTTCCTTTGCAGAAGGAATTACTGTCTGACCGCTTTGACCGCTCGGCTACGGGGAGCTTCACCGTTACGAGTGGCAAAAGCACATCGGATCAGTCGGTGTTTCATTTTGTAATCGTTAATTCAATTTTTAATGACAACCCGAATAAACTCTTGGAATTATTTACAAACGCAAGCAAGTCAATAATCTTTATTAAAATTTACTAAAGTTCGATAAATGACCCATATGAATGTCGATATGCTAGAAAACTCTATCCATTATAATTTGCCAAACCTGTGAAAAATATCTGAACCCTGTTGACTTTGCAGTTACTATTAATAAATTGCTCTAAGATTGAAATCTAGCTTGTTCGAATCCCAGTGATGCAGGATTATAAATTCCACAATTGACTGCCATACTTCACATTACTAACAGCACTACTCAGGGGTTTTTTATCATTTCACTCCAAGCAAGGTAATAAAGCCACTAAGAAAACATTATTACAGAAAGAGAACAATAAAGAAACGAGAGTTAAGAAGAAACTGAGATTTTATTTAAATTTTTGAAAATCAAATTTGACTGGAAAGCAAGAAGCCTGAAGAAAATTCCACAAGCGAGAAGTGCGATAGAAGAAACTGTTAACATAGAACTTACGGCTGCATCCGGCCAACTCAGCTCTAAAATTATGAGACCTAGCTGCCAATCTAGTACTGCGCTTAAATTCATAAAGTCTAGGTACCAAAGTAGAAAAGCTCATCAGAACAATTACGATGAAAATATTTATAGAAAAGGCACAGGGAAACTACGTTATGGTGGTGGTAAAGTGACTGAAGCCGAGATACCAGGTCAGAACCTATAACATTGCAGATTGTTCTTTGGCTTTTATTAAGAATCTTTAAATAAATAGCAGAAGACTAGACCATAACTGGCAACATGGCCGAACGGTAAATTTAGAAATGTCTAAGATAGATTCCGGCGAGAAAAATTGTCTCACACGACACAGTTTCGGCGGTGGGAAATTTATTTATGTACATGTAAAATCTGCGATAAGTACACCCTTGAAGTTCATATTATTTTGTCCATGGTCCGTTCGTGACTCTTCAGTGACTTATAGCTTCGAAAATAACAAGCCTCTCTCTCTCTCTCCCTCTTAAACATCAGTTCCTTCTTCTATACACTTTTACCTCGAGAAGACCACCCAAATCATCATATTTTGAGGGCCATATGAGTACGACCCCACATCTGCCCTCTCAAAGGCACTCATTCCATTTTAAGCCACTGGTGTCAGATTCCAAAGCCCGAGGAATTAGCATTCCTAGCACCCGAGCTGCCATTAAAGAAACTACAAAGTAACATTAAAAGCCAACATCTTGCGCAACCGAAGAAGATTACATATGAAACGGGCTATTAAAGATAATGACTAGGAAAATATAAGCTAAATTAAATGTCACTGCATCTTTACAAAACAAGTAGCCGACGCGTCTGTCACACGTGTTATAGGAATTCGATATTCCTGGAATTAACAACTACAAAAAATGTCTTAAGACAATAAAATTGAAACATCATTACTTCGCGATTGAGTTGAGACCGAAACGGGTCAAAGGTCATTGCTGGCCAAAGCCGAAATAGCGAACAGTTTTGACTTGGGTTATAAAACTTGTAGGAGCGGAATAAATATGACAAGAAAATGGGGGAATGATTTGAGCAAGATGGTCAAGTTTATGTGCTTGAATGAAATAAATTTGTTCTGTGTAGGAATGTTTAAGTATTGATTATATATATATATATATGTGTGTGTGTGTGTGTGTGTGTGTGTGTGTGTGTGTGTGTGTGTGTGTGTGTGGGCATCATATATTTAAGTCACTTTAAATAAAGTAAACATATATGTGTATCGCTTGTTCGTGACTGAAAGCAACGAAAACAGAAAAAAGAGAAAGTGCAACTGAGAGAAAAACTAAAAGAAAGTATTAAAAAAAACAGAAAATCGCGGAAAAGAAAAAAGAAAGAAAGAAAGAAAGAAAGAAAGAAAGAAAGAAAGAAAGAAAGAAAGAAGGAGGAAGGATGGTTGAAAGAAAGAAAGAAAGAAAGAAAGAAAGAAAGAAAGAAAGAAAGAAAGAGGAAGGATGGGTGGATCAAAGAAAGAAAGAAAGAAAGAAAGAAAGAAAGAAAGAAAGAAAGAAAGAAAGAAGGATGATGGGTGAAAGAAAGAAAGAAAGAAAGAAAGAAAGAAAGAAAGAAAGAAAGAAAGAAAAGAAAGAAAAGGAAGGATGGGTGGATCAAAAGAAAGAAAGAAAGAAAGAAAGAAAAGAAAGAAAGAAAAAGAGGAAGGATGGGTGAAGAAAGAAAGAAAAAAAAAAAAAAGAAAGAAAGAAAGAAAGAAAGAAAGAAAGAAAGAAAGAGGAAGGATGGGTGGATCAAAGAAAGAAAGAAAGAAAGAAAGAAAGAAAGAAAGAAAGAGGAAGGATGGGTGGATCAAAGAAAGAAAGAAAGAAAGAAAGAAAGAAAGAAAGAAAGAAAGAGGAAGGATGGGTGGAAGAAAGAAAGAAAGAAAGAAAGAAAGAAAGAAAGAAAAAAGAAAGAAAGAATGCATGAAAAAAATTAATGAAGTAAGAAAGAAAGAGAGAAAATTAATGAAAGAAAGAAAAAAGAAAGAAAGTAAGAAAAAAGAAAGATATTAAAAGAAAAGAAAGAAAGAAAGAAATTATGAACAAATAAAAATAAAGAAAATGAAAAGACTGAAGTAGTAATTAAAAGAACCAAACAATCAATATGTACCTGACTCCATGTTTTATTCTCGACCTTTACAAGAGCCAAAAAAAAAAAAAAGTACTGTTGTTATATTTGGGCGGAAGCTGCTCAGTCCCTACTTTCCAGATTCCAAAATAGTCCTTGTGGGTGATGGATTATTTTCCAACCTCCAATCCAGTGTTTCTCAAACTTTTTAAGCAGCGGCATGTGCAACAGACTGACCCTCATCTCTTCTTCAGTTTAACGTAGTGTTTCGCGCTTCTTATTTGGGGTTGAAAAGCCAAATTCTTGTAAATAAATAGACAATTGCAATAAAACTGATAAAGCCTTTTTAGTTAAAGTGGGATATTCTTTTTCTATCGAAATCTAAAATGTATCACGAATAGTGAAAAGAACTATTTAAAAAAAAGTTTAATACTTATTCGTTTATTCAAATACTAACGCTCTACTATTCCCACTTCTATTATTTCACAGGCGGGATGTGGTAAGCTTCTTACTGCCCTATCCTTACTTTCACGGGAAATGCTCAGATAATTTATATTCCTTGGTTCTACCAGGCCTAATCTTCACGGCTAGGACCCGCCATGCTACTAACATGGTAACAAACCCCACCCACATTCCCTCCGTATTCCATCGGTGAGAATTAAGTTCCACTCAAACAGCTTCTTCCCGTGAATCACTGTTCTGTGGAACTGACTCCCAAGAGGATGTTTCCCCAATCACTACAATCTTAATCTGTCCAAGGCTGTTATCTTACCCTCCTATCTGTACAAACTGTCTCCTAACTTAAATCACTACTTCGAGTAGATTCAGGGCCTTGTAGAAGATGAAACTTACTGTTAAAAACCCCCCAAAAAAACAAAGAATTAAAAAGAAAGGAATCCATGAATAAAAAAAGAAGCAACTAAGAAAGAAATCAAGTAAAAAATAGAAAGAAATTTAAAACAGGACAAAAAAAAAAAACAGAAAATTGACGAAAAGAAAGAAAGAAAGAAAGAAACAAGGAAGGAAAGTGTTGTGACGTAGTAAGGGTTTTACTGAATGAGGAATAACCTTTTATTTTTTTTAATCGTTTCACCCCCAAGCAAGGCGGGAAGCCACTAGGACGCAAGGGGTTACAGAAAACTTAGAACAAGATCTGATAGGAGTGATAAAAAAAGGATGAGGAGAAGGGTAGTGGATAGATCAAGGCAACTGGAGATGTCGATTGACATTACATTTGATTAGCTGGAGATTATAGCTTTCAGGGAAACTGGAATAGGGAAGGGAGTTCCACAGGCGAGAGGTGCGAGATATGAAGCTATTGGAGTAGAAGAGACGGCTACATTTAGTAGTTTCGACAGTGAAAGGGTGAGAGCGGGATGCCAGCCTCGTAGGGCGCTTGAATTCATGAAGTCTGGGAACCAGTGAAAGCAGCTCATCGGAGTAATTACTATGAAAGTATTTGTAAAACAGACAGAGAGAGGCGACGGCACGTCTGTGAGAAAGTGACTGTAGACGAGACGCCAGAACAGGGCCAATTATATTGCATATCCGCCTCTGGAGCCTATCAAGAAACCCGAGGCAAACAGAAGGGGCTCCAGACCATATATAGTAGCAATACTCCATGCAAGGGCGAATTGTTGATTTGTAGATCTGGAGGATCGATTCCGGAGAGAAAAACTTCCTGGCGCGGCACAGGGAGCCAACTTTCCTTGTGGTGGACGAGGCAATTGAGTCAATGTATTTATTCCATCTCAGGTCAGCAATCAATGTGAGACCGAGCAGCCGCAGAGAGTTTCTCTCGAGAAGTTGAGCGTCTGTGGTGATTAATAGAGAGCAGATTAGTTTTTGAAACATTAAAGTTGACCAGCCAATTCTTGCCCCAGTTCATAACCGATTGGAGGTCCTTTTCGAGACGCACGGCCAGGTTAGTTTTGTCAGCGACACTAGATTTGTTTTTGAGGCAGGAATAAATTGTGGTGTCATCCGCGTAGATGCCAACTTGGGAATTTATGGCGTCAGGAAGGTCATTTATGTAGATGAGGAATAGAGTGGGGCCTATGATGGAACCTTAAGGAACACCTGCGTTCGTGGGATAGGAACTGGATGAGAATCCGTTGAGAACGACCTTCAATTCACGGTTTGACAGGAATGATTGTATTATGTCAAACAATCGACCCGTAATGCTATAACCCTGGAGCTTGCGAAGAAGGCCGGCATCCAAAATGGAGGCTGGAAATGAAATGGTAATCTTTATAACATCAACAAAATACAATACTCGCCAGCGGCGTGAACTATTTAAGTCACTGCTAGTGGACTACTTAGACAGCATATTACAATATTTACCTGCCTCCCAACGATGTAGTATGTGGTACAAGGCCAAATTTGATGTAGGGAAATCCGAACCCGTTGGCTCGGGCAAAAATTGCCCATAGACCCCGTATACGCAGGATTGGTTATCAGTCTACGTCCTCGGACGAGACTCTACCCTTCGGCATAGCCTCGTCGGAAGGCAGAGAATGTTCGACAAGGCAAGAGCTTCCCACGCTGCCAGCGTAGACAACATCGTACCCCCATTTACAATAGTGTCCAACTTATTTATGAGGATTGGGACATACCCATTAGTTTGAGAGGTACGGTATATAACACTTTCTTTCTTTTCTTTCTTTCTTTCTTTCTTTCTTTCTTTTCTGTTGAAACGCAGGTGTTACTGAATGAGGAATAACCAAAAAGAGGTTGGAAATGAAATGGTAATCTTTATAACATCAACAAAATACAATACTCGCCAGTGACGTGAAATAGGTAAACCACTGCTAGTGGTGGACTACTTAGATAGCATATTACACCCTACTAGTGTCCAACGTATGAGGATTGGGACATACCCATTAGTGTTTATAGTTCGGGAAAGAAAGAAAGAAAGAAAGAAAGAAAGAAAGAAAGAAAGAAAGAAAATCAACGAAAAGATAAAACTAAGAGAGAAGCAATAAAAAATAAACAAAAGAAAGAATGAAAAAAGAACGAATAAAAAATAAAGAAAGTGAAAGAATTGATTAATAAAAGAAAGAAAGAATGGAACAAAAAAGAAAGAAATGAAGAAAAGAGACAGTGTTAAAAAGAAAAAGTAACAAAAAGAGAATAAAGATAAATATATTGAAATAAAAATGTACAAAATGGAAAACACGAAAGAAAAAAATTTTCTCATCTCAAATTTTGATTAACAAGAAATAAAAGTCAAACATTTTTTTATGTTGGTACAAAAACGAAAACAACAAAATACGTCCAACATTTTGAAAATTGAAAAGTTGGAATTATTTTAAATTCTAACTACCAAAAACTTCAATTGCGTGCCAATAGATAAATTAGTAAAGGTTTCAAATTTATGACGTCCTGTTCAATCGCTTGATGAATTCGTGTTGCAAGTTGGTCATGAAAAAGAGATGATGATCCTGAGCAAATCTTTCGCTAGAAGAATATTGCAGTTGTCTGTTGTGATTCAATGGATATCGGCTCGGCGTGAGAACCCTGAATTTTATTTACAGGCCAAAAGACAATTCCTGATATGATCGTTGTTAACTTTCCAACTGCATCACAAGATGGAAGATGGAATCGTCACAAGAAGTCAGTTCTTAAACGAATTAACCATGATTCGAATCTCGAACCGGAGTGTCATGTTTAAAACGCCCAAAGCCACTTTTTTTCATATACTTTCGTTAAACATTTTTACAATGGATTGAATAATATATCTTTATCATTTATCATTTCGCCACATGCAAGTCACTAAAATGCAAATGTTTACTGAGTGAGAAAGAATAAGAGAAAAAGAAAAACATTATTAAGGATAATAAAATAAAATAACAGGATAATTAAAATAAAAGAACAGGAATTAGTATGACAAAAGATAAAGATTGACATTGAATTTAAATTTTTTTAAACCAAAGTAAATGAGAAAAAAAAAACAAGAGAGGGGAATTGAGTTCCACAAGCGAGAAGTGCGATAAAAGAACTATTAGTATAGAAGAAGAATTTTAAAAAAATTGATCCATTTTCGACGGTTTTACATGTTATTTAACACAAGAAAATATTTTTAGATTGTAAGAATTTTATTTTTATTTTTTTTTGTCGGGGAGAAATAATAATGGTTTATTGATACACTTCTTATTAATTAACCTATAGCTGGGGAGAAAAGGTGGATTCGTGCCTTTCTCAAGGATATTTGCGAGTAAGTGAATATAACGAATCCAACTGGAATTAGAACTCGGCTCGCCGATTAACAATTCCGAATCATTCTTCATTACACCACCCGCACTGTTGTAGCATAACTACGGACGATAATAGGTGCGTCCCCATTCACATAAATACAGTAGTAAATACTGTATGTTGGTCTACGGTTGGAGATAGTCTCCAGCTGTACTGGTCAAACGAGGCTATGCCGAAGGGCAGAGTCTCGTCTCGGGAAACAGCTACCCGTCCACGTTTTATAGGGTGTCTACAGGGAATTTTTGAATACCCCACATTAAATTCGGCCTTGTGCCACATTTGACTACGTGCGGCGGTTGGTAGATTCATTGTGGAATTTAGACTCACTTCTAGCAGTTGACTACTACTTCTACGCGCCGCTGGCGAATCTTATATGCGCTGTTCTTGTCCTAAGTATTACCGTTCATTACCAACCTTCATTTGATTATTCTATTCAGTAACCTTCCCTAGGTTACATCACGCACAATCCAATATTAGTGTACTTGGTATTCCCAAACGGCTACTCATCTAGGTACTGACCAGGCTCGAGTTTACTTAACTTCGGTGATAGTTCGAAAACCAGTGTTTCAACGCGATACGACTGTAAGCCTTTTCTTTTATCATTGCACTCTTTTCTGTCGGAAAATGTACTGACCCAAAAGTTGAGATTGATAAATAACAATAATAATAAAGAATAAATTGAGAAATAACAATAAAGAAATTATGTTTGGAATTCTGACATCTTAATGGCGTATTTATATCGACTAGTAACGCAATTCCCCATGACACATTGGTGTATCAATTCCCTTAACTGCAAACGCAGCTTATACTAAAGATTATAACGAGAAAGATATGTTAATATGAATAGTTTGTGTGGTACAAACATTAATTTGAGCATCAGCAAATAGTAATTAGATGACTAGATTTTTTTAGAAATGGAATCAGAGGGATGAGCTCCAATTCAGTCCTCATCTGCTGCGCTCATTTTCACACAAATTTCCTTGAGAAAGGCTGAATCCATCTCGTCTTTAGCTAGTAATGAGTTTGATAGTTCTTTGTGTCGAGTCAGAGAGTTTTTTTTTTCTCGTCTGAGTCCACCCTTCAAATCTATAAATCAACCATAAGTCCTTGCATGGAATATAGCTGTCATCTATAGTCTGGTGTCCTCGTTGTGCGTCTCGGGGTCCTTGACAATATCCAGAGACGGATATGCAATGTGATAGGGCCTGATCTGGCATCTCGTCTACAGTCACTTCCACACAGACTTCCCTCTGTCTCTTCTACAAGTATTTTCATGGCAACGGTTCCGACAAGCTACTTTCGCTGAATTTAAACGAGCTATTAGGTTGGCATATCAGTCCAGTTGCCATCCAAGGCTATAGAACCCAGTCTGTCCTGCTATTTAGCCATAGCTGGAGGGAGAAGAAGAGGATTAATACCTTTCCCAAGGGTATTAGCACGTAAGTGAATGTAATGGATTTGTGTGGAATTCGAACTCGACTCTCCGATTCCTCAATCCGAGCCGCTATCCCTATCCGCTCTCTCTCTCTCTCTCTCTCTCTCTCTATATATATATATATATATATATATATATATATATATATATATATATATATATATATATATATAATGTACATGTCTGAGAATATATATTGATGCGATCATGTTCTTCCAGCATCACTGATGATGCATCCCAGTACCTTCGTCTTACCCAAACACACCCCGCTTCAAAAAAGAAAAAAATAAAGAATATACTGGTATTTGTCCGTATTTATAAGTGAGTACATTATATACACCAAGAGATGAACGTAAGAATGACGGCCGAGACACGAGAGGCTGGTGAGAAAAAAAGGCAAAAGGAAAGAATGTTTATAAAAGAAAAGGAAAGTATATTAAAGAAAAGTGAAAAGAAAAAAAAAAGTTTAAAAAAAAGAGATAGAGAGAGAAATGCTACCTTAGAGAAAGAGTTTATTTCTTTGAGGCGTTGAAGAGTCGGGGACCTGTCTTCGCTTGATGACTGCTACGGTTGTCATATATGTTTCTTTGTGGCATTCTTGAAAAGTTATGAGGCCCAATCCGTTCCTGGTCTGATGCATGCTTGGCCTTCCCGCCTCGATAACTGCATTACCAGCGACGCCATATAGCACGCTGTTACCGCCCAGAACTACACCTTCCCCGTACATCCTGCCAATCTTTTCATCACCGCTACCATCACCGCCACATCCATGGCTACAACTACCACGGGCATTGCTGCCAAAACTCCTATCTCAGAAGTCTCAGGCAACAGATTGTGCAATATGTCAGATGGTTTTGTGACTACTATCATGGCGGCGACTGCCACCATTATTGTTCTCTTCGTTGTAGGGGTGAAAACAGAAGAGATGCTTGTCATTTTTGCTGCGATTATGAATAAAGGAAAAATTAAATAAATATATTAAAAGCTTGAAGGGGATTTTATTTTATTGAAAGCGCTCGAAATATTTTTTGTACACAAATAAAATGTCAATATGAGCTTAAAAAATAAGTAGGGAGAAAACTTTTTAAAAAAAAAAAAAAACTTTACTGAAAGTTGATTTTGAAAATTTTATTTCTCTATAAGTTCTTGCATGTCTTATAATATTTGATGGATTTAAATGCTTAAGTTGACGTCATATTTTATTCATTTTGATTTGTGCTTTCGTTTTTTTTTACAAACATTTTGATTTCAACTCAGTTGCTTACATCGCAATTGGTCAGTATTTCAAAATCACAAGTAGCAATAATTGACAACGGAACAGTTCATTTTTTATTGTTAGCTTCATGATACTGTTAAGAATATATATATATATATATATATATATATATATATATATATAATTAAACTACAAGTAATACTCGGTTGGAAAAAACCTCGGGTAGCACGATCTATCAGTCTATCAAAACAAATTGTTACCCAAGGTAAATTTTGAAAAAAAGAAAGAAATAGAAACATCCGAACCAACCCAAAGCGAGTAATAAAACTAAAAACGTAGAGTGTTCCTTTATATATATATATATATATATATGTATATATATATATATATATATATATATATATATATATATATATATATATATATATATATATATATATATATATATTCTGTTTATACGTTATTTTTATAGATACAAATATTTAAGTAAAATGTCCGAGAAAATTCAGAGAAAATGTGTCCTCTGATAGGAATCTAACCTGTATCCTACCTTACTAACCACACGCTTCCTCTGTAGCTAATTGGTATAGCATGTCAAGCTATATGACGGTTCCCTGTAAGATACATCAAAGAAAGCTAGCAGTGATACTGTTAAAGGAAAAAGAAAAGTTTAGAGAAAAACAATTATTGATGATATTGTCTCTTCCTACTCAGTTTCATATGGCAAAATCAACGATCTTTACTATTCTTATAAATAAAGAGACGATCATGTTTTTCCTTCCCCTTTTCAAACAATAACATCTCTTTCCTTTCCATTCCACTTACGTCATCAAATCTCCTACATAACAGGTACGATAAAATTGAAGTGTACGTCTATATTTTTCTGTTTAATATTGTTTTTTTTTTTCTTAGATTTAATGATTTTCATTAGTTTTGTGTATAAACTCTTGCAGAGAGTACTGTTGTTAAAATTTAAATAAGTAGATTATTCCATCTTACAGTAATTCTTATTGTAAAAAAAGTTTCCGTTTACAAACATTTCGGTTTGCGAACGGTCTTCAGGAACGAATTAAATTCCTTAACTGGGGTTCCACTGTATTTTGTAATGATTCATCATGTCTAGAAGCGGAATCCTTAACACACACACATGCAGAAAAGCACCGAACGGCCGTTTCGCCCTTTTTAAGATTCATTAACAGTGTTGCATCTTCTACCGGCTCTGAGAGTCGGACTTAGACCGTTCCGACACGACACAAGCATCATAGTATTTGGTCCAACGGAGCACGTTGGCGTGGAGGAAACGAAGTTACCAAACATTATATAGTACAGGTCATTCTTCCTGGTGGTAACACTATACAAGCATACACATCACGCAGATCTGTTCCCTAGCAACGACTTCCCAAAAAGAGCCGCTCAATCCAGAGCATTAGAAGCTGTATCCAGCATAGATTATATTGCTGATTAGTAATTAGGAAATTTGTATAATTTCTCATAATGATTCATCATGTCTACAACCGGAATCCACAACACCAGACATGCAAAAACGCACTGGACGGCCGTTTCGACTGGCATGTGTTTACATTCGTAAAAACAATACGTTAAATTTAGCTTTGTAGCTCTTCGAATGAAGATAGCCTAGTGGTATGAGCTCTGAATGACACCAAATCAGTTGGGTTTCTATCCTGACTTGAAGCATTCGGATGTCAAGTCGTGAAATACAGAGAAACTCTATTATTTTCCTTTTTCTTTTCTCCCTACTCCCCTCCCAATTCAATATATCACTTCCGTTAAGTTAACCGTCTAAATAGGTCAAAGTCTGGTCACTCCTCCTCCCCCAATATAAAGTATACTTGAGAGAGATATGAAATTAATCCCTCCCTATACTCTACCATGTCTCTTTAACTATCCCTTTTACACTCTCTGTTAAATTACAAAAACTTACACTACCCATCAATTTTAATTTCATTTTTCGTTTCATTTCATTTTTGAAAGAGCTATCTGATGATCCGGCGTCCTTTAAAAGGACTCTGGTGAAATAAATTATTATAATGGTACCTTAAAGTGGTCTGTTTTTTCTTATATATATATATATATATATATATAAGCATTTCATCCCGAGCAAGGCGGGAGTGCCACTAGCACGCAAGGAGTTATAGAGATTAAGAGTAAAGGGTAAAGAGAATGACTGCGGTCAAGATCAAGGCGTCAGACAGATGTCGATTGACATTACATTTGAAGTTTTGAAGATTATAGTTATCAGAGAAGCAAGTAAGTGGAAGGGAGTTCCACTGTTGGGAAGTGCGAGAGAAGAAACCGTTGAAGAGGCGGTTACGTTTAATTGTTTCAACGGTGAAAGGGTGGGGTGGAGATGACAACCTAGTAGCACGCTTGAATTCATGCAGTTGGGACACCAGAGAAAAAAGCTCTTCAGAGCAGTTGCCATGGAAATATTTGTAGAAAAGACAGAGGGAAGCCACATCACGTCTGTGAGAAATTGAATGGCGTTGACATGCCAGGTCAAAACCTATCATTATATATATATATACATATATATATATATATATATATATATATATATGTGTGTGTGTGTGTGTGAAAAGTGTATATAAATATAAATATATGTATAATTATTTATATATTATATACGCGGTACTTATTAGAAAGCGCTCAATATCAGAGATAGAGCTAACATATTTGGTTAGATAGATGTGAGTTTGTGACCCTGACGATCGCTAAAGCGTGAAACCCAGGGTCACAAACTCTCATCTATCCAACCAAATATATATATATATATATAGAGAGAGAGAGAGAGAAAGATAGATAAGGTAATGAAGGGTTTAGTAATCCATGTGGATAATTCCAAATATGATGTAATCCAGAGAGCTCAATGTAAGATTAGAGCAATTATTAATTAATTAATTAATTAATAATTTACACACACACACATATATATATATATATATATATATATATATATATATATATATATTAAAAGGCATTTTTATGTTTAACGTTCTTTTTATAGATACAAGTATTTAAGTAAATGCTCTGTTTATAATAAAATATATATATATATATATATATATATATATATATATAATTCTGTTTGGCACACCATCTTCAAACTTTATGTTTATTGTTTTTATCGACACACGAATTGGTAATTCTCTCAACCAGTTCAGATGTTCCGACCCCCACGCCATCCAACATAGAGAATGTGAGGAGAAGAGCGTTGTCAGAACTCCTCTCTACCGTACTTGAAACTTTTGTGTTAGTGAAAAACAGATGCTCGGCTTATAGAAGTTAATCCATAAGCAGCCTGGAGAATTTCATAAGATTCTGTAGCGTTTTGATTGATTTGTCTGTTTAACGGCATATCAACACCTTATGGGTCATTTACTATGTAGCGTTTTTTTACTCAGTTTGACATAAAAATTATTGCATCGCGAGCTTTCAAATTGTTTTCACGTCCCGACTGCATTCTGATCAGCTGTGACAAGCAGGGTTTATTAGGGTGTATTCAAAGAGCCATTACAACCATCTCCTTCAATCTAAAATAACACAAGTTGGCAAGTCAGCTTATTGAATAGATACTAATGATACACTAAAATTGATCTACGACAATTATAACTGCCTCTCCTAAAATAGTCACAAAACGCTGGAACGCACCTTGAGATATATATATATATATATATATATATATATATATATATATATATATATATATATATATATATGCTCTGAATTTTACATTGAGCTCTCTGGATATCATGCTCCCTCGGGTCTACCCATACGGATAACCTAAATTTGCATAAACTAAATATATATATATATATATATATATATATGTGTGTGTGTGTGTGTGTGTGTGTATGTGTGTGTTTGTGTGTGTGTGTGTGTTATTATTATTATTATTATCATTACTATAAAGAAAACAAACACAACAAAGCCATGAGATGATATTAATTTCTTTAAGGTCATTGCACTTAAATGTGTTTTCTAATCATTTCACCCCATGCAAGGCAGTAAAGCCACTAATACACAAGCGGTTACTGAGTGTAAAAGAATAAGAAAAAAGAAAAACATTATGAAGTAGCGAGAACAATAGAAGAGTAATCAAGAAGACAGTAGATAACGATTGACATTGCATGTAAATTTGTTTTCTAATCATTTCACCCCATGCATGGCAGTAAAGCCTCCAAGACACAGGTGTTACTGAATATCAAAGAATAAGAAAAATGGAGAAACCTTATTAAGGAGCGACAACAATAGAAGAATATTAAAACAACAGTTCCAGGGATTGAACTCAGATATACATGACCCAAGGGAGAAATCGTTGGTTGTATCCAGTGACTTGACCCAAAGAGTTGTGAAACATTTATTAATTTCATAGAAATAAAAACTTCCTTCAAAGTAGAATCCTCTGTCTTCAATGTCACTTGTTGTTACACTCAAGCTCTTTCCTGGAGTCTCTGTGGTAGTCAAATAAAGTGAAGGTGTCCAGTGTTGACCATGTTTGCCGTAGTCTCTGAATATGGAATTCAGTAAAGTCCGTAATCTGTTCAATATCCGAGGTCGGCAGTGAAGATTCAGAGAAAGTAGCGGTTGCTAAGTAATTCTTTAAGTCTTCGATATCAGGTTGGCAGTGCAGACAATTTGGGAGAAAAAAAATGGCTGCCTTTATACACGTCGCATTGAATATTTTGAGCTTTCTGATTGGTTAACCCTTCTATTGGTGAACTATAAAATGAGTCAACTCATTTAGGCTAGCTCACTAGTAAACATATGTCAAAAAAACTGCAACATCCAGGTCCCTTATCACAACCTCCGTCATCTTATCAATGTCTTAAAAATGACTATCCCTAAGGTTCTACTTCAACTTGGGGAACACCGAAAAGTCGCAGACTGTAAGGTGAGTGAGGAACAGTTTTGATGTCCATCTCTGTCAACATAAAACTCTATTGCATCGTGAGCTACCAAATCGTTTTCACGTTACGACTGCATTCTGGTCATCTGTGACAAACAGTGTTCATTTAGTAGGATGTGTTCAAACAGCCATTACAGCCGTCTCCTTCAATCTGAAATAACAAAAATTGACAGGTCAGCTCATTAGATATACAGGGAGCAATGGGTAAATTATCGCTATCCTATATTTTTAATTTTGCGCATGCGCGTTGTCTGTATTTGATTTTGTTAACTTCATAGTACAGTATGGTCAGTTGGGCAACGTCTGTGAAAAAATTAGCACGATGACACATTTCACCCCTCTCGAAATTTAGAAATACTCTCGACAAACGGGGATTTAGCTCCTTCGAGGAATCGCTTACATTTATTACAAGCAGTAGCGAATAGGCGTCTGTTGTGGCGAGAGCTGTCACCCTGGTATAGCCGGAAATAGTGAAATATGAAGAGGCTTGAGGTTTCACCTGGTTAAGGGAAGGGATGAAAGCGTCCATGCTGAGTTTTGACCCAAGCAGAAACTTCAATGTCGCACTTTTCAAATGGGAGTTTGAAAATGTCAGTACAAGGGGCATCATAAAGAAAATCCTGGAATCCCAATCAATATGTTGTTAATGGAAAGAGGTCTTATGGATAGGGGGTTCTTGTTTAATGGATGCTTGGAAGGAGATATCAACAGCTATCACAGAATGGTCCGAGTTACAAAGCTGGGCAAGAAATAGTTCCAGTAGAGAAACCTGTTGCTAGGGAAACAAGTAGGGAAGTCCACGATTTGAGTAAATAATTGATCAGTGGAAAACTTTAATGTCTGCATATCGGTAACATCAGTAACGAGAGTGCTTCAGCTAAATACCATGGTGTGCATTAAAGTCAGTAAAGACACAGATGTTCGCAAATGGATAGAGAAAAATGCCTTTTCTATACTGGCAGCTATTGCGTCTAATATACTGCAGTCCTGGGACGGGAGGAAGAGATAAAGGAAAAAGTGATAGCCGAAAGAGTTTAGAAGCAAAAGACGTATGCAAGATAAGAAAGTAGTCAGCAGCCTCGAGACACAATTCCGTGACCATCGAAAGTTTATCCCGGATGTAAACACCAAGACCATGCATGTGAATGTTGGAATCTTTTCAGTAAGGAAGATAGCGTGGAACCAAGAATTCATTGATAGCAATGGAAGGATTCAAATTGGTTTTACAAAGGACTACGATATCTGGTGAACGTTCCAGGAGGATGGATTTTAAGCTAGAATTTGGGACGGATACCGCGAATCTTGGAAAAAGAAAGATTAAGTGGGTAGGGTTTGTTTTGTTTTTTGTTTTTTTTGGTGGGGGGGTCGGTGATTTAGTTCTATTTCGTTTTGTTATGATATGTTTTGAGGAGAGTGAAAAAAAAACCACCATTATTGTCACTGTCGTCTATGGCAATACAAGCCAACCTGTACGTGACTGAGAACAGAGCCTAATATGGCCTCTGGGTTGCCCACCGGAAATACATTTTTTTTTTAAGTATTACGCCCTGAGCAAGGCGTGAAGCCACTAGCATGCAGAGGGTTGCAGAAGATTTGGAGCAAGAGCAGATAAGAGTGATAGAAGAAAGGATGAGGAGAAGGATAGTGGGTAGATCAAGGTAACTGGAGATGTCGATTGACATTACATTTGAATAGTTGGAGATTATAGCTTTCAGGGAAACAGTAATTGGGAAGGGTGTTCCACAGGCGAGAGGTGCGAGGTATGACGCTATTGGAGTAGAAGAGATGGCTACATTTAAAAGTTTCTATAGTGTAAGAGTGGGAGCGGGATGCCAGCCTCGTAGGGCGCTCGAATTCATGGAGTCTGGGAACCAGTGAAAGCAGCTCATCGGAGCAATTACCATGAAAGTATTTGTAGAAAAGACAGAGGCGACGGCGCATCTGTGAGAGAGTGACTGTAGACGAGACGCCAGATCAGGGCCAATTATATTACATATCCGTCTCTGGATCTTGTCAAGAACTCCGAGGTAAACAGAAGGTGCCCCAGACCATATATGGCAGCAATACTCCATGCAAGGGCGAATGGCTGTTTTGTATATTTGAAGTATCGATTCCGGGGAGAAAAATTTCCTCGCGGTGGAAGAAGCAATTGACATGCAGGGACACGTACCCATGTGCGACATGGCACTACAGGATACCCTGATATTATGTGACTGTTGATCAGATTAGCCTCTCTAAGCGCTACCAAATAGTTCGGGCCCCTAACAATCATTCGGATGCAGCAACCAGAAATCTGTCAACTCGGCACCCAAATAATGGAAGTAGTTCGATCCCCAAAAGTAGAGGCAATTAAATCATTTCTGTCCTGGTAGAAGAAAGGCTGAGAACCTGTAAAGCATATTTTTATCAGGGAACAATGGATGAACCTCTAGTCCTATTTAGGATACATGCTAGGAATGCAGGCCGGACAATAAGTGAGCCTATCAAATCCTATTAATCTGTAAAAAAAAAAAATCACGTAAAATACAAAGGGATCCATATTAAGTAATAACTTAATATAATTTCTGATGTTTACTACCAAACAAAAAAGAAACATCGAGATGGTAAAACTTAGTCCACACTTGTTGCGTCATTTTCTCAGCAATGATAAGGAACAGTAGTTAAGCAGATTGAACTTAACCAATTTGTGTGGAGGGCTAAAGAATAAAGTTTGATAATTAATAACAATGGAGAGAACAAAATACACACGACACAATGAAGGAGAGGTGAAAAAATATCACAGACTAAAACAACAAACAACAAAAAAATAAAATAAAATACAATGAATGACACAAGCATTTAAACATCAACAAGATGGCGCAAGGCAATGTAACTTACATTTGTGGGACTCTGCAAATGTTTCATTCTAATCATTAAGTTTGACTTTTTTATGGACAAGGTAAGTGTAGGCGGACCCCAGAAATGTTTATCTTGGATATTACCGTATTTGACGACATATAAGGCGCACTTATTTTTTTATAAAAATATCTTAAAATTACCCCACGTCTTGTATGCCATATGTAAGTTTACTAAATTTACTAATTACCATTGTTTTCTTGATTTGCCCTGCTGAAATTGGGGTGTGTCTTATAAACACTTGCGTCTTATATGCCGTCAAATACGGTAATTTGCATCATCAAATTATGTATCCATAAACGTAGATAATTTTTAATGTGTTTTTGTTGAATGTTTTGTGGGGAGTGTTTGATGGTGGGTAGTGATGAGTGATGAATATTTTTCCTACGTTTGTGTTTACTTTTTGATATACAGAACCATATGATATTCCTTTTCCTGATGGCTCTTTGGAAAGCTGTATGTGAGTGTTGCTGAAAACCTATTATCTATTACGATTGTTTCATAATCTTACTTGGTTTTGTTGAAGTTGGTTTCAATAACAGAGTTTTCTGATAACGACCAAACATACGAATTCCAAATTGGAGATATCAAAATCAAACAGGTAAAAAAATTCACATATCTGGGAAATGTTATAAAAGAGGACAGAAAGTACTCCTCTGAATCCGGAAGGCATATTGGGATAGCAAAAGATGTCTTCCAATAGCCAAGAAACAAACAAAACTCGTTAGAAACAAAGAAAAAAAGTACTAAAATATTACGTGATATCTGTCCTTTTATATGACAGTGAATGCTGGACAATCAACTTTTTTATATCTTAGAGGACGGAAAGTGTGACACTGAGATCTGAAGACGTATTGGGATGGGAAAAAGATGCCTTCCAAAGGCTAAGCAGAGTATTAAGTACAGAATATTTCGTTAGAAACAAAGAAAAAAGTGCTAAAATATTACGTGATATCTGTCCTTCTCTAAGACAATGAATGCTGGACAATCAACTTTTTTATGGAAGTGAATGCTGTACAATCAAAGATGAAGAAGAGACTTGTAGCAACAGGAATGTGGTTCTACCGAAGGAAACTGGGGATATCAGGAACCGAAAATATTACCAACGAGGAATTTTTAGAGAAAACGGAAAAGAAAAAATACTTATCATCAGAAAGAGACCGTTGGGATATCAAAGGTCAAATAATGTGCGTTTAGAAAATATGATACTCACAGGACAGATTGAAGATGACAAAGATAATTTATAACCTATTTAGCGAGTTTGAGTAAATGGATGGCGGAACAAATTTAGGAGACATTTATTGGTTGGTTGGTTCTTTTGTTTTATCACATATCAACCTCAGTGGGTCATTTAATGCCAATAACATTTTTATTACTCGTATTATTCCGTTTTGTCAAAAATCTATGTCTGCTAATATTTTGTCTTTAAAAATGATTTGCTGATAATAATTTTTTTCAAAAATGTATTGCTGGTAATATTCCATTTCAAAAATGTATTGCTGGTAATATTTTTTTAATGTATTGCTATTAATATTTATTTTTTAAAAACATTGTTGGTAATATTTTTTTAAAAAATATATTGCTGGTAATAGTTTTTTTTCTTCAAAAATTTATTACTGGTAATAATTTTTTTACAATGTATTTCTGGTATTAAAATAATTATTATTTTTACACTTTCATAGTGTTTTTACCCCATTTTAGGGGTTAACTATTTGCCCATAGCTGGGACCCTAACAGGTGCTACCACCCGGGTCAAGGTGGACCTCTGAACAACAGTAGTTAAGAGATGGTTCCACGCTCCTCAAAAGCTCCTGATCTGAGGCCTTGCTGTTGGACGTGGTTTATCGTCTTACCCAGGACGCGGATGTAGTTTATCGTCTTACCCTGGACGCGGATGTAGTTTATCGTCATACCCAGGACTGAGGATGTCTTTAAGAAAATGGCAACAGAAAGTGCAATCTCTGTTATCGAACACCTCCAATATTCTACGTTTCGGTTGTCGTTCATCTTTTTTCATCACAAATATGTCTCGGAATATTTTTCATGTCCTCAGTTATCGATCAAAGAAATTCGTCCATTACGAACCTGACCATTCCCCCCTTCGCTCGCTACTGCGTGAATTCCACCAAATCAAATTCCCACACAAAGTATCACGAGTGTGCGTGACTCGGTCTGCCTTTGTCTCTCGCTAAGTGAGTCTCTCCTTTAGCATTAATACGAATATTTTCATTTTAGATAGTCTTTTTGTGTGCTTTTTTTTTATTTAGATTTACTGCTAAATAAGAAAATGGAGGAGTTGGTGGGCGACCACAGGGAAGTGCTGACCATTGAAGAATTCCAAGACCTTCAGGCGGTTCAGCAACAAATGGCAGCTGAGGAAATAGCATCATATGCGGTGAAGGAGGAGAGAGGAGAGAATGTATTTTCTTCCGTCATCAAGAACATTTGTTCAAAATGGAGTGAGGTGCAAAATTTTGTTGAAAAATATCCACTAACAAAGCTGTTGAAAACCGTGTCATAAACATGTTTAATGACACTGCTTTGTCACATTTCATATTATAGATGGTTCTTTCTTTTTAGCACCATATCAAACTCTATGAGTTATTTAATCTCATAATCTAAATATAATAATGGTTTTAGTGATCTAAGTCTTACTAATTAACCCGTAGCGAGGAGGAGATGAGGTAGATTAATACATTTCCCGAGCTTATTTGCGTGTAAGTGAATAGAACCCGAAACCAACTCGAATAGGTAACTCGGCTCTTCGATTAACAATTTCGAGCCATTATTCATTACACCAGACGCACAACGAAACTTACAGAACCTGGTATTGCCAACCGGTCACCCATTTCGGTACTGAACAGGTTCGACGTTGCTTAACTTCAGTGATTTTATGGCAACCGATGTTTCAGAATTCCAGTTTACCCTTCGAAAACATATGAATCCATCTCTATCCCCCTAACATCCACAGCTTTGTGTAAATAGCAAAACAGACTGGGTCTTATAGCCTTGGTTGGCAATCGGTCTTAGAGAACAACAAATTTTAATTAAAAAAAGATTGGGGGTTAAATAGCCTCACCAACTTGCCAAGTGTGGTTTAAACGGTTATACACATAAATGCATATATAATATTATTATTATCATTATATATATATATATATATATATATATATATATATATATATATATATATATATATAATCATTATTTTTTTTTCTTTCCTTTGTTTTCTGACGTTTACATATTTCTTTCCGGGTCCCTCCCAGGGGCCTAAGGTTAGAAATGGCATCATGACACTTTCCACTGACAAAAAAAAAAATTACATAGATAAAGCCCTTCGTAAAGTGTGGGCTGTACTTGTCAGAACAATTTTTTGTATCTCCTTGAGGCATGGACTTCCAGGAATCCCTTCAATTAGTCTACTGCAATCTTTTCCAACCAATCCTAGGGCTCCAACTACAACAGGGATTGTTGATGTTCCCATGTGCCACATTTTTGAGATTTCTATTTCAAGGTCCTTGTATTTTTGACAGCTTTTTGAATATCTTCAAAGTTACATTGCAGTCAGCATGGACTGCCATATCAATAAGGAGGCACCGTTTTTGTTTGTGGTCTTTAATAACAATATCTGGGCGATTGGCTTTGATTGTCAGTGTGTATTATTATTATTATTATTATTATTGTTGTTATTACTATTATTATTATTATTATTAAGCAGAAATGAATACAACGAGATCAACTTGGCTCTTGGATTAAAAATTCCGAGCCATTATTCATTACACCCGACGCACATCCAAACATCCAGCACCTGCTATTCCCAAGCGGTCACCTTGATACTGACCAGGTTCGACGTTGCTTAACTTCGGTTATCGTATGGGAAGTGGTGTTTCTACCTGGTGTGGCCGTAAAGTTGTTACGTTTCGGGCAAATTTTAAAGCAGGGACGGAGAAGGGAAATAAACCGAGAAAAAGACTTATCTGAAGTCTTTATGGAGATGCATTCCCCTTCCAAACAATACCACCTCTCCCTTCTCCACGTTTTATATATTAGGTTGGTGTAAAAATAATGACGTAATAATGTCGTTTTTTGACGTATCTTTTAACGTCAAAAAACGACATTCTTACGTCATTATTTTTGCACCAACCTAATACATCAGTAAGTGTCTTCTATAAAGATAAAGTGATGTTAAATGTGCATTTATTCTATATATTTGTTATATTTATTTCTTATTGTTATTTCGGATAAAATGTGTTCTCTACTAATATTCTGAGATGTTTAGAACGGATTAATTGGATTTGCATTATTTCTTATGGGAATATTACCTCAGTTTTCGTGTATTTTTGTTAATAACTTTGGATGTGTGGAGTAGGCTAATTGGATTTACATTATTACTTATGGTAATGTTACCTCAGTTTTGTGTTTTTCTGTTTTCGGACGACTTTCATGAACGGATTATGGCCGATAATCGAGTTTCCTCTGTACTGAGAATCAAGGAAATTCCTGGGACTTGAACAACTGAACCTTGCACGGGACCTGCTGAGTACAAAAGAGATAAGCGGTAGTGGGTCACTTGCCTGACGTGCTTGAGTGAATGGATGGCGGAACGAGGAGGAGAGTTCGGAAAGGTAGAAAGGCTGCTAAGGGCCACAAGGAAGAGGAAATTGTGGAGTGCCATGATCACCTATATGCTGAAAGGACAACAAGAAGAATATTCTAAGCTTTCTCTCGTTGAATACTGATTTACTACAACTTTTTCCCAATATGGTTTATTCTTAAAAATATCGCTTTATTGTGAGGCGCAAAATACAGCTACAAGTCAAGTTCTGATCCAGCCAGATTTTCTCCTCATCTTAACGTATATTTAACATTAGAAAAAGGTAGCAAAGCAAAGTATTAAGAAAGAGAAAGTTTTTGTTAGAAGAAAAAAAGACTACTGAACTGTTATGCAATAACAGCGTTCCTATACGTCAGTGAATATTGGACAGTCTCTTCACAGATGAAGAAGAGACGTGAAACGAAGAGAAATATGATTATTCAAAAGGATGCTGAGAAAGCCATTGGCTGAATATTTGAGATGTTTTAGTCAATTAGACACTTATGACAACATATATTGAGGAGAGAACAATGTCGGGACACTTGAATGCAAGAAGTGGAGAATAACGTCTAAGAAAGAAGAGAAGAAATTTCTGTAAATGGTTGGTACGACAGGGATTGAGGAGAGATAAAAAGGCTAAGAATTTAAAGGAGAATTTGACACTGCCCACGTCCTGAAGGGACATATTGTAAATGCAAGAAGATTAGGAGAAAACAAGAATTATAAAGGGAAACTATAGAGAATCATTGCCCACGTCCTGAAGGGACAAAAAGAAGAAGAAGAAGAAGGGGGGGATGAGCTTGTGTAAATGGTTGGTACGACAGGGATTAGGAGAGATAAAGGCCAGGAAAAGATAGAGAAATATGCCCACGTCCTGAAGGGACAAAAGAAGAAGAAGAAGAAGAAAGAAAGAAAGAAAGAAAGAAAGAAAGAAAGAAAGAAAGAAAGAAAGAAAGAAAGGAGGAAATTATAAAGGGCCAGAGATAAAATATACTAAGAATTATAAAGGCCAGGAAACTATAGAGAACCACCATTGCCCACGTCCTGAAGGGACAAAAAAGAAGAAGAAGAAGAAGAAGAAGAAGAAGAAAAAGAAAGAAAGGAGGAACTTGTGTAAAAGGTTGGCTGAACAGTGTTTTGGAGGCATAGTGACAAGACAATATTTACTCAGAGCTGCAAAGGACATGAAATTGCGGATAGCCAAGATCGCTCACGTCCTGAAGGGACACGGTTCATCGAAGAAGAAGAACAAGAACAAGAAGAACAAGAACAAGAGCAAGAAATCTTTAATTTGTCTTGGTAGAGTTGTTTGTGAATGTAAGCGTGAATACAAATGAAAAACAGCATGAGAAGAAATCAAATCCTTCGTACGATATCTTTCGTCGCCTGGTTGAACAGGACGGGCGTCCCTGCAAGAAACTGGTTGGTGGTCTTTGAGTTTGCAACAACAACAAGAAGAAAATTTATAATAATTGCTTGATTGGCAATAATGAACAGCGCCTATATTATACACGTTACCGTGTAATTATTAAGCTGAAAAAAATCTTTTTCACTAACATGCAGTAACAACTTTTGCGTTGTTAAGCATAATAAATTAATTACAACGCCAAAAAGTCTCTTGTCAACTGTAAGTAATGTAATAATTCGAAAGAGGAGAACCGTCGATGGGAGGAGGTCATTGATAAGGCGTCAGTTTTAAACAGCAAATCAGTTCATTTTTAACTATCGATCAACACCTGTTTATTATCTCACGTTAGTTATTTACGCCCGCTTGCTTTCAGATTTCAGGACAATATTATTCACTCTCCTCCCGTATCATAATATATGAATAGGTGGTACTTTTAATGACCAGCTAACAATGTAAGTTGATAATCACGAAGTAATCAAATATTAATTCCATCCTGAATTTGAATGAAACAGCCGATATTATTAATAAAAAAATTTATTTAAAATTGCAGAAAAAAATAAATATATGACATTTCTTTGTTTAGTGGCATATCAACTCCTTATGGGTCATTTAACGCCGAAATTTAATTTTCTTCGGAGAATTTGTAATTCCATTCACATACACACACACACACACATATCTATTAAACTGTACAATAATCTTGGAATGTTACAGCTGAAACTTATGATTTATGAACAGGTTTGTTTCCTGTAAGTGACCACTTCATTTTGACGAACCAGAAATTACCAATGGCGTGTTGGTGAGCTTACATATTTTAATGTCAAAGTATTGGGAATATGTTTACTTTTCTTGGATAATCCCAGCTTCATACTTAAAGGAATGTTTACAGTTTATTTCTTTTTTAATTATTCCCCCTCTAATCAAGGCAGGAATGCAGCTAGCGTGAAAGTAGGTTACGGGGAGTGAAAGTGAGAGAAAAGAATGAGTATAGGGAGGTTTGAGGAAAGGACAAGAAGACAGAAGATAGCCATGAAAATATTTGTAGAAAACTCAAAGGAATGCAAAGGTGAGAAAATGACTGAAATCGAGATGCCAGGTCAGGATCTATTATATTACAGATCCTTCTTTGGATTTTGTATTCAATACACGGACGAATAGATAGTGCTTTGATGACAAGATCATCTACAATAAATTTGCTCTCAGGCTCTTACAACATCTCACGATTCCTGGCAGATCTTCTATTATTACAGTGTGGAATATCTAAGAACAAAACTGGTGGGAAAAAAATGAAAAAGAATTTAAATGAAGTCGGCTATTTGCCATGAAAATATTTGTAGAAAAGAAAGAGGGAAGACACGTCACGTCGGTGAGAAAGTCACTAAAGTCGAGATGCCAGGTCAGAATCGATTACATTGCAGATTCTTTTTTGGATTTTGTCAAGAATCTCGAGATGAATAGCAGGAGCAACAGACCAGATATGGCAACAGTATTCAATGCATAGACGAATGGTAGATTTGTAGCCTTCTGCTTTTTACTGACATAGATTAGCCAATTTTATTTCAGACAATGAGAAAATACGTCCAAGCAAGATAAAAATCGGGGTTCAGTGACATAGTGAGGTAAATCAAATACCTTAGTTCCATTATCTTCGAATAGGGCTCTTCATTTTCTAGAGCAATACAATGCGAATCAATAAAAACTCTTGAAAGACCAGAACATCTGCCAGAAATCAATGATTCGCCTGATGTGTTCATTGCTATTTTTTGTACGATTGCGAAGCTTGGATATTAACAGTAGAATTTCGTTTTTGATCTTTCACCCAAAGCAAGGTGGAAAGGCCACGAGTGTGGGGGGGGGGCTTACAGGGAGTGAAATTGAATGCAAAAACTGAGTATAGGTAGGAGTGAGGAAAGGATAAAAGATGAAGACAGCAAATGATTGTAGTTATCAGAGAAGCAAGTAAACAGAAGGGAGTTCCACAGGAGGGAGATGCGAGAAAGGAAACTGTTGGTGTAGAGGTGGGGGTTTAACTATTTCAAGAGTAAACGGGTGGGACCTAGATGCCAATCGAGTAGCACGCTTAAATTCATGTAGTCGGGGCGCTAGGGAGAAAAAACTCTTTACAGCAGAGGCCATGGAAATATTTGTAGAAAAGACAGAGGGAAGCCACGTCACGTCAGTGAGAAAGTGATTGAAGTCGAGATGCCAAGTCAGGATCAGTTACATTACAGATCCTTCCTTGGGTTTTGTCAAGAATCTCGAGATGAATAGCAGGAGCACCTGGCCAGATAAATTTCAAGTTTTACTTGCAAACTTTTATAAATTAGAACCAAATATGGATTGAAATACGAAAGAATAATAGGATAAATAAAAAACATTTACAAATCTAACATGTTTCGCCTTTATTATAGCTTCACCAGAGAATGATATAGAGAAAAAAGATATTTTAATAGACAATTGTATCAATCCCTTTTAATATAATGCTGACTGAATCAAGTCCAGCTTCTGAGCAGTAAACGCTAGTAATGATAGGGGCATGCAGGTAGCTTAACGGTTATTGGTGCAGAAAGAAGAATCAGCAATCAAGGTTCCAATTCCAGCCTTATCTGTTACGTTAACTTCGTATAAATTCCATTAGTAAAGGATTTAAACAATTTCTTCTACCCTCAAATGTCGGTTCCATAGCAAAGTAAACTCGAATCTCTAGCCCTGGGTGACAAGCTGTATAAGAGAATGAAAACTTCGATTCAAAACCATAGAGAAAGCTACAGGAAGTCACTTTACTGACATTCTCAAGAAGAAAGGGCAATTCACAGATAATAAATAACAGGCCGTAAGAGCCACGTTCGCCAATGTCCTGAATAGATATGATATTAAATAAACAATTTCTAAGCTGACATTTGATGTGAACTTATAATTGATGATTATTTACTGGGAAAGTGCGTAATTTCTAAAAAAAAAAAAAAAAAACATATCTGTTCTTTTTATCGGCTTTTTGAGACCTATACAAACGAGAAATGATAAACACAAAGGCCACCTTCATAGAAACAACAAACCTACGAATATCAACAACAACCATCAGTTCTTGCACAACGATGACCAAGAACTGCATATATGCATTACCAAGCAGTTGCAGCAAATCGTAGAAATGTAAAATTCGGCGTTATCATACCGAGAAAGTTTAAAATCGGCTATAAGGGAACTTGCATGGAGACACCAATCGTTAATAGGAGGGAACAGACATTGGCGTTGATATTTCATGGATATAGCTGTAGATTTTTGTCCCACCGGCATTCGCGAACTGAGCAGTTCGGAAGAAGACACCAGAAATAAATTTGACGTTTATGACGGGTGGAACATGCTTCCCCCATAATAAGCTTCAACGTCCGAGGCACTTGAGGATGGCTGTTAGCTTCGCGCCGAAAATGTTTTGCAAATATAAAGATAAGTAAAACAGTGTTTACTGTGTTTCTGTAAATGTGTCCCTGTAACTGTAGTTGGCATAAGTTAGCGAGACAAAATATCAAAAGAAAAAGAATTGCAATACGGCAGGATTAAAAAAAATCTTCGAAAATCAACATTTGAAATCATAGCTTTTTTTGGTCTGGCCTTCAAATTTGACATCTTGCACAACTGGAAAAATATCATCATCATCATTATCATCGTGCTTGTTATCATAATCAGTTCCATTACTGGATCTGGTCGTGGTGTAACATTGTTGCTGAGCTCCAAACCAGCTTCCTATATAAGGTCTTGGTTGCATAACAATGAATGTGCCGATGTTAATGATCTCTTAGCTGTCCGCTACCACTTTTTCACAAATGTCGATTTTCGTGCAAAAAAGCTGATCACATCTTCATAAATGTTTCTGAAAACCTGAACTTCTCATTGGATAATAAATATTAAAATTATCTCGTATATCTTCACGTGTATTGTTCTCAATAAGCAACACAAAACATCAGGCTCCAGACTGAGTTTTGTAAGGCGCTTTCTGAGTGGTTAACAGATGTTAAAAAAACAATTTACCTGCTCACCACTACGTCCGAACAACGTCAACCTAGTTTTTGACCTGACGAAAAAACAATGCCTTCGGAGCCAGTCACGTGGTTAAAAAAAACATATAAATTGAAGGTACGATCGAACCCAGTCAGTGAGAATTTACGACGACCAAATTTGCTAAACGACTTCACGACGCTTGAATCCTTACTGCAGCGAAGTACAAAGTTGGAACCTAAAGTTCTTTAACATGAAATAACTTCACTGAAAATCAGACTACAATTTCAACGAAAGATCTCACTCACCAACTTCTAAAATTTTGTAAAACTTATTCAATTACGTTATTGAATCAGACGAAACTTTAAGTACAAACAATTACGAACAATACATTTAAAACTACGAGCAACGAAAACAAACGGAACATTCACTTCTCCAACTTCTTTAAAGCTAAAAGTTTATCAACATATTTTCAGCTTTATAAGATTCACTTTCAGTGAACATTTTGAACTACAAGTTAATTCAGTTTTTGTGAGCTAAGATAAAAAAATGTTTTTTATTAGTAAAAACATTAGCCCAGTCAAAGGAAAGTAACTCATATTATTGTTATTGTAAAACTGTTGTCATTTATAAATATAAATATTATACCTGTTAAGAAAAGTTATTTTCTTGTATTTTTTCTCTTGTTTGCTTTTTATTTTCTTGCACATTCGTAAAGTAAAAAAAATGTGTGGGTTGATTTATTCCGTCAATACCACTACAATCTTGCAATTCAATCAAGTGTCATTGTCAGCTAATTTGATCGTCTGCTCACCTGTTCTTCTTTTGCCTACATTAATACCTTGCAGCATGACAGTGATATGATGGTCGGGCCAGCTTTTCGCCCATCGGTGTCTCGCACATTGATATTTTAGGGTCGGATTACATAGGATATGCTTAGAGATTTGTAATGCAGCCAACCTGGGATATGCCTAGAACATTCGTGAAGCGGTCTATATAGGATATGCCTTTGGAGATTTGTGTGACGACCTACATAGGATATTAATTACACATTTGTGGTGTAGCCTACATAGAATATACCTAAGACATATAGGATGTGGCCTACATAGGATATGACTTGGGTATTTGTGTTGAAGCCTACATAGGATAAACCTTGGATAGTTTTGATGCAGTCTACATAGGATATTAGACATTTTTGATGCGGTCTACATATGATATGCTTAAACATTTGAGATGCGGCCTAAATAGGATATACCTTAGACATTTGTGATTCTGTCTACAAAGGATATGACTAGGAAATTTGTGATGCGAGATACATAGGAATGCCTTGGGCATTTGCTTTACAGCCTACATAGGATATTACTTAAACATTCGTGAATTGGCCTACATATGATATATGGTCATTTGAGATGGGATCTACATAGGATATTTCTTGGACAATTGTGATGCGGCTATGGATGTTCCTGTAGTACCTTATTTCTAACGATTGGCTTCTTCAGTGTAATTTTTCTGTTAATGTTCAAGATTTACAGACTTATATAAAAAGAAAATGGAGAGGCTTATGAACGCAACAGTTTGCTCTTTGATTTAAGGCAGATGTTCTTGTCTTTCTAGATGGTTCTTCGTCTTGCAGCATCAACGGCAGCCATTGTTGCTGCTGTTAAAATTATTATTTATTGATTTCTTTTTTATATTCTGGATGCCTCTTCACTGATATTCGAAGCAAAGATATTTGAATTTACCTCCACACTTAATTATTATTTATTGATTTCTTTTTTATATTCTGGATGCCTCTTCACTGATATTCGAAGCAAAGATATTTGAATTTACCTCCACACTTAATTATTATTTATTGATTTCTTTTTTATATTCTGGATGCCTCTTCACTGATATTCGAAGCAAAGATATTTGAATTTACCTCCACACTTAATTATTATTTCGAATGCAAGGCGAAGAAAAGTAGAATGGCATTTATACTAAAATTGTAGAATTTATTGATATGTACCGTAATTATTCCTGTAATGCACTTTTTCCATAAGATCCCAGAAGTTAAGCAACGTCGAACCTGGTCAGTATCTAGACCCCTTGGAAATACCAGGTGCTGTAAGCTTCGACATGTGTCTGGTTTATTTAATAGATATCAGCTCGGAATTGTTAATCGTAGAGCGCTGTTTCAATTACAATCATGTTCATTTTTATTCACTTGCAGATACAATGAGAAAGTTATGAACCCACTTCTGTTCCCCCCAGTTATGGGTTAATTAGTAGGACTTTTATTATTAAATCCTTATTATCTCCAAAAATTCTTACAATCAAAAAATGGGTGCGTTTTATGCATGATAACAATTGTAACGATGTTCCGGACACTTGCATTGCTATATTCCAGGATATAGCAATTACGTTATAAAGGCTGTTCCAATAACGATTTTAAATATGAATAAAGTTTAAGTGTCTAATGATTTTTTTTTTCTTTTTCTTTCAGATTTAACAATTTAAGTCTTTGGCAATTTCAACCATAGAAAGATTAACAATCAAACAACGTATTAAAGTCATCGAAGCCTATTACGAAAATGGACGTTCAAGCAGATATGTATTTCGCTCACTTCGCAATATTGTTGGTCAATATAATCGACCAACCGAGAGTGCAATTGGAAACGATGTAACGTTGTTGTGGAGAGGTTCAATTCCTGCGCGCGATGACGAATAGAGGGATCTGGATTTTCCACCACGTTCTCGTGCACTGTAGCAATGTTTTCAGCTAAACAGCGTAAACGAACAAGCAATGATGTTTTCACATCTGCCACCGATCCAGTTTGTTTGAAAATACAAACAATTTTTTTCATTTGGACTCTTGAAATTTTAACACGTTGTTTGATTGTTAATCTTTCCATGATTGGAATTGCCAAAGACTTAAGTTGTGAAATCTGAAAGAAAAAGAAAAAAAGCATTAGACGCTTAAACTTTATTCACATTTAAAATCGGTCCAAGTTATTGGAACAACCTTTATATATGGTCCGTATTAATTAATGTGCAACAAAATGTTTTAATCAATAATCATTGCATTTTAAACTATCTGTTCCCATAAATATTAAATACAATTTAATCTGATTCTCTGCTGTCTGTGTCAAAGGTCAACGTCTTGATAATTTCATCTGTTTTCAGCGGAGTCGAGGTATTTTACTTCTTTGATGCCATTTTCGTCCACATTGTCATCTTGTCTCTTCTTCCTCAAAGACGATGTCATCTTCACTGTTGTCCAGCAACCTCGTCATGCAAGATTTTTAAATGATTTTTCCCCAAAATTGATCCAAATAAGTGGCGCCAGGTTTCGTTTATTTTTTGTTTAGCAGCATATCAACATTTCATGGGTAATTTAATGCCAAAATTTAATCTCCTTGGTTGTTTTGAAGTAATAAAACCATGATGTATGTTATTCTGCTTTCACAGTTGAATGCATGGTAGATGATACTCAGCTTTTGTTCATGTACATGTTTGTAGTGAATTAATTACTAAGAGGCGGTGATACGTGTGTTTATGTTATAGTTTTGTTGAATTTATAGTTTGGGATACAGTTTTATTTCTTTAAGTAATTGTAGGATATTATATGGATTCATGTCACGAAAGAGTTCTTTCATTTTGATTGTTTGGTTTTATTTAGTTGTATATCAAGGTCTATTTAATGCCGAAATCTAAATATTTTGAACACACTTTTATGGCTTCAACCCTAGCTAAAATATATTGTTGGTCATTTTGCTATAAAATGTATTGTTTACCATTCTACTACAAATAGATATTGCTGGTAATATTAATATAAATATGTATTTTTATACTTTCATAGTGTTTTGCTTCTGTATTTACTATTTGCCATTAGGTGGAACTCTAACAGGTGGTACTACTCTCGGTCAGGGTAGACCTTGGAACAACAGCAATTAAGAGGTGGATCCACGCTCCTCAAAACCTCTAATCTCCCGATCAGAAGTCTTGCTGCCGGATGTAGTTTATCGTCATAACTACGACTCTGTACTATGTTTCCCATTTATATGATGGAAAGATGTGGTTGGCGAACCTGGTGTCGCTGACCTGTGCCTCTCTAACAGCCGATGGTAATAATAATGTGTTCTGTTTTATGAGGCTACAGACAAATAGTCAATAGTAGAATGTGTGTTTATTTTCTATTGTTTCTCCGAGAATTAACTTATTTTCGCCGCAAGTTTGTTGTAGTTTTGTGCAGAAAAGCCCGTTCTTTTACTCTAAATACTGTGTAAAATTGACGCTTCAAAACAATGTACGCTAGACTTACGAACCGAATAGAATGGGACATTTCTTTCTTCTTCTTCATTTTTTTTTTTTTGTCTTTTGTTTTTCGAGGAATTTTTCCGACACCCCTTCGCGAACATATTAAGATCTCTCCCCGTTTATTAATTTCATACATTTTTCAGAGCTCAAACAGGCTTGGTTTCGTTTGGTTTATAGCCGTATCAACTCCTGTGGATTGTTCAAACCTGTATTATGTTATATTTAGAAATCAAGGTTTGGAATATGACTGAGAAAAAGAAAAAGGAAATTCTTTAAGAACTAAGTCGAAGTTTGGATAAAATGTTTTTATGAGGAAAATAATGTTTAAAATTTTGAGATTATATTTCATGTAATATTTGGTTCATTTAAGAAAAATGGATTATTACGGATGTATTGACTTTTTTGAAGACTTCTTTTCAATTTCTGTCATTATTTCTGGGATAGGTATTGTAACTATTTACATTATTCGGACTGTTGTCCTCATCTTTATCGTCATACTCACGACGTTTCGGCCGGTGTATGCTCCGGTCTTTTTCAGGTGATATATGTTGGAATTTCAAATCGAACCCTTTATTTCACCCGCCGGGGTAGATTGTTCTAGTTCCACGTGCCATGCCTTTTTCACTTCTTTTCCATTAGTAAATCAACTCCCCAAGTTTTTGTTCACTTCTGTTGTGGCAACTCTTTTGGGTCATTGTGAATTGGGACCAAATATGGCGCAGAATCCGATGGAATAATAGAATAAAGAACAAATAGGAAACATTTATGAAGCTACCATATTTCGCTTTTATTAAAACTTTGCCAGAGAATGAGATATGGAGGAAATGAAACAAAGAGAGAAAATTGTATTCTTCATTTTTATGTTGTTGGATTCTCATTGGTTAAGCAGACTTCATGTACATTTGTCTTGTCAAGTTGCATGCGTGTGTATAATTTGTGTGTGTAAATGTATCATAATTCTAATTTATTTATTCGGAATTCGGATGGTAACGTATATTCGCTCGTATGGACTCGCCCGTGTGTATGTAACAGATATTTTTATTTATGATTGATAGCTGCCCGCATATAGATTTTGGCAGGTTTTATATGAAATTCAAAAATTTTACGTAACATCGATTGTAGTATTAGTAGCAGTAGGTAGACATATCTTACATTCTTTAAATATGGAATATTTAAAAGTTTGTGATGTAATATAGCGTGTCCGACGTGTTTTTAAAGATGGTAAAATATTAATTAGAATTCCCTCAAAGTATTACCTGCGTAATTTATGACTGCATTCTTTAAAAAAATTGTTTTCCAATATCCTTTCGTATTCTTTCCAGAATTATCAATTCCGTTCGTTGACAAACTTAATATTAATAAAAAAAATAAAATTTATTTATTTAGAATCTATTTTTTTTAATCATTTCACTCCAATCAAGTCAGCAAAGCCACGCAAGGAGTTACTGAGTGTGTGATAATATAAGGAAAGAAAACATTACTCATCATTATTCGACCGTAGTTGGAATCATCGACCCAATGCGAGCGATCCTTTCTTTAGCTATATAATAGTGATTTTCCAAGCGTAGCTCAGATGTGGCACAAGGCCGAAAGTATGGGGTACCCAGTGAGGATCGAACTCACTACTCAGTCGTAATAGTTCTAGCGAGACAAGCTTACTAACCATTACACCGCCTCGAGGTTCCCCTTTAGCTATATAGTGTGTGATACGCCAGGACTACATTCGGTTTTGATTTCAGAGTTACTTTCTCCTAGATCTGCTGCCACCCAAGGCTATAGCATCCTGTCTGTCCTGCTATTTACCCATGGCTGGAGGAGAAGAGTATCCATACCTTTCCTAAGCACTTAAATGAATGTTATGGATCCGACTGGAATTTGAACTCGGCTCGCAAATTCCTCGATTCAAGCCGCTTCACTGGTGAAGTAATGGAAACATTACTAAAGAGAGAGAACAATAAAAGAAGGGACGTTTTTATTAATGCATGTTACCCATTAAATAATTTTCTAAGCCCCACGTTTTATTAAAAACATCGTTTATTGTATATTGAGAAATGGCCTCAATTATTAAGCCTCCCACTTTATATTATATTAACTTTAATGAAAAAAGGAGTTCACCTAACATATTTCCATGTGCCGTATATGGTAGGTCAAAGATTCGCGGTTTGACCACCACTGTATTAGTTTTGTGATGTCAACGAATACTCGTTGTCATTTTCGTAATGCTCGTTGTAGTAGAGACTTTGTAATCGCAGATACAACTATAGTAACGCCGTTGAACAATACTGGTGTCAGACGCCTTCGAATATCACTCGTACTAATAGTACTTGCCCGATATTACTCGCTCGAATAGTAACTACCCAATAGGGAACAATCCGTATGGTAATCAGTATAGAGACATAGTACAGTGAATAGTATAGAGATAGAGGATAGTGTAGAAATAGAGATCATTTAGACGCCACGCTAATTCTCATATATACATTTCCTTTACTAATACATGATCTACTTATTCAAAATGGGATTGCCTGTGTTTGCTCTCTAGTGATCTGTGTTCAAACTCCAGCGTCGGCAGCTACACTTTATTCCTATATAACAATTAGTCCCTTAAAAGAGTATAGATTATTATTTTTAATCGATACGATTCGGATAATGAGCTGAACAAATTTTAAAATAAGGTTAAAACTACAAATTCTAAAATGTCAGTGTTTTTTATACACGAGAGATTTTTTTTTCTAGAATTCCATAGCGCGAAATTAGGGTTGCATATTATAGACGAGTGCGCATTATATACGAATAATTACAGTAGCAAAGCTGGAACGGAACTAGAATTCTTTCGATAGTTATTTTAAAAAATCTCTTTCTCGCCACTGAAATGTAGATTGCGGTCCATTCAGATAATGTTTCTTGAACGAAATATTAAATGATACCAAATTATGAAATTGGAGAAGGGAGTAGAGAAGAGAAATAGAGAAAAGGGAAGAAGAAGAAAGAAAGAGTCAAATTTGCAGGGATATAGAAACGGAAGAAAGAGTGTGGGACAAGGAAGATGGCGGCTAAAGCTCTGGAACTGTAAGAAGAAAGAAGATAAAAATAATCTTTAAAAAAAAAAAATGTAAAAAACATTTGGTCGATTCTTACGTTGAGAAAGTCCAGAGGCAACAACAATACACACAGAGTATAGCACGTCAAATGTCCAGGAAGTCGGGGAACAGTTACGGGGGAGGAGGGAGGGGTGATGGTGGTGTTGAAGAGGGTAGCGGTGGCAAGAAAAAAAAGGCGGGAAAAGGTGGAGGGGAGTAAAAGGCTATGTAGGAACGCCATTGCAAAAATCTCGTGAGTCATTCCTTGCTTGGAGCTAAAAGAAAAGATTCTTGAGTCTTGAAAATAAACCCCCCAAAAAATAAAATAAAATAAAATGAAACAGAAAAAATAAGGGATAGAATTTTATTTAAAAAATGTTGAGAGTAAAATTTAAGAATAAAAAAAAAATCTGATGTTTCTAGAAACCCTGCCAAGCGCGTTTTACTAATATTTATTTATTTATTTATTTATTTATTTTTTTATATCAAGAGAAGGGCAAGGCGAAGGAGTTGAGGCCAACATTAAAATCTTGAAGCACGTAAAAATTGTTTTGCAGACACACTGAAAATAAGAGTCTTTCAAACAGAATTTTATTCGAAATACGATCCTTCTATGCGGTAAAACCTGAGTTTAGAACATACATACATACACACATGCGTACATAATAATAATAATAATAATAATAATAATAATAATATTCTTTATGCTAAAACCTGACTTTACTGCTTATATACATACATAATATAATAACAATAATGTATATATATTTGCAATAAATTAAGGTTTTATATTATTATTATTATATGCAACAGAAACCCAAGGAAATAAAAATAATAATAATAATAATAATAACACAATTCTTCTATGCACTAAAATCTGACTTTGCTGCATACATACGTACATACTCTTGTAGCATACCTACGGACGTTAATATGTATGTTCCCATTCATATACATACAGTAATAAGTAATATATGTTGGTCTACAGCTGGACAAACTGTCGGCCTCAGGTCAGAGAGAATCCCCAGACGAGGCTACATCTAGGAAAACAGATACCCGACCCCGTTTTATACGGGGTCTACGGAATTTTTTTGGTGGAGCCTACGGGCTCGGATACCCGACATTAAATTCGGTCTTGTGCCATATTTGACCGCGTGAGGCGGTTGGTAAATATCCTGCAGTGGGAGATTCGCCTCCAGCTGTGCTGGTCAAACTCTCTACCTCAGAGTAGAGAGGATCCCCAGAGGAGGCTATGTTGAAGGGCAATGTCTGGTCTCGGGAAATAGCTACCCGACCAGTTTTGTACGGGTTCTACAGGGAATTTTTCCACGAGCCTACATGCTCGGATACTCCACATTAAATTCGGCTTGTACCACATCTGACCGTTGGTAGATATCTTGCAGTTGGAGATTCATTATGGAATTCACTTGACTCCCTTCTAGCAGTTGGCTACTACTTTTACACGCCGCTGGCGAATCTTATATGTGTTGTTCTTGTCTTTAGTATTATTGTTCATTACCAGCCTTCGTTTGATTATTCTATTCAGTAAACTTCCGTAGGTTACAACACATACATATATACATATGAATTTTCGAAAATCATTTTCATGCATGAAATAGCACTAATTTCAGATAATTTAAATATCATTTATATTTTAGAACATCGTTAACTTGTTTTTTTTTTTTTTGTGGGGGTTGTTTTGTCGATTTATTTTCGTATAGGAAACACACAAGAAGAAAGACGCGTTTCAGAAACTAAACAAAAATTCTACTGGGAAACCAAATAAAGAAAAAGAGCGCTGCATGTCTACACTGAATCTTCCTATCGATGAATGCTCCGAAAACCATGAACGTGATTAACGACTGAGGTTTTCGGATTATAGGAACGGTAAGGAACCTCGTACTAACAATCAAAAAGTAATAACTGAAATTTCTGGAAAACATAATGAAGAAATTCAACACTCATATAATACATTGAGGGCCAGAGAAGCCGGGAAACACGTCGGCTAAACTACTTGAAGAATTTGGATGGCAGAAAAAGAACCATAGATAGAAAGCTTTAAATGTTAAAGTAATACAAGAAGTTGTGGATGACCATGATCTCCCACGCCATGAAAAGACGTAGCGTGTGAAAAGAATAAGAAATTGCTAATGAACGTGTGCATTTAATGTATGGTCTGGTGCTTCTGATGTGTATTTAGAGATTCTTGACAACCCCCCACCAAAAAAAAAAATCTGCAATGTTATCGCTAATGACCCGGCATCTCGGCTTCTGTCAGAATTTCCAACCGCCGTAACGTAGCTCCCCTCTGCCTTTTCATATTACATGGTAATTATTCTGATAAGCCTCTTCGGTGACTCGACTTTACGTGTTTAAGCGTAGTACTAGATTGGTGGTTAGGTCTCATCATTTTAGAGTGACGTGTCTAGATGTAGCCGTCAGTTCTATGCTAACAGTTTCTTCTCTCTCACTTCTCAATTGAGGAACTCTCTTCCCGGCTCTTGCTTTCCATCAAACGATAGTTTCTCCTACAAATATGACGCAGGTTCGATCCTTGCTGGAGAATACATTTCCTTTATTAACATTTATGAAATGCGCAAGAAGATAGAGGCAGTACACATTATTTAAAAATAAAAATAGGGCGTCTATTTTAAGCATGAGTATCAATTAATTATAACGTTTGAAGCAATAAAAATAATGGATTTAAAATAAATTTATTAATTTATATATTAGGACCTTGAATAAGTTCTTGCTGAATTTCATGAAAAGTAATGTTTTATTTACAAAAAATAGTAAGAAACATTTCACTGAAAGTATTGTCCATCGCTGGCCACTACTTTTCCCCATCTTTCTGACAGCATTTGAATTTCACGTCGGAAAAACGACACAACTTTTGTGGCTAACCACGAGTCGACCCATTTTCTGGCATATTCATAAGAATGAAAATGCTGCTCAGCCAGATCACGTGCCATCGAACGGAACAAGTGATAACTGGACATCGATTCGGACATGATGGTTTTGGGTTTGAGCAGCTCATAATAAATTCTAGCTGGTGCCCCCAAATGCACAGCAGTAATGAACCATGAATATGGGGGGGTTTTCGCAAGCTGTTCTAACAAGACGACGTTCGATGTCAACACGGCAAATATCTTACTTTTGAATTTTGGGGAATACGGGCTGGGTGGAGTAGGACGTTTCCCATTTAATGCTATGGGTTTCTTCGGCGAAATGACATACACTGGTTTCACCCTTATAGATGGATTTTGCAACAGTTCTGGGTGGCCTAGCGTTATTCATATTGCAAAATCACTGTGTGTTTTTTGTCGTTTGTCTTTCTGCTCGTAGAATCCCTGACTGACGACCGTTTCCATCCTTCAATGCTCGATTCAAACAGTTTGTCTGTGGATTAAATATGTCGATAGCGATCTCCCATGATGGTTTTGTAAACAATGTCTGTTTGTAAATCGAATCAAGCTCATAAAATAAAGATTACAAACAGGAATCGAACCTCTATCCTATACAGAACCGTCTATAGCCTGACGTCCTTTACCCATTTAGCCACATAGGAGCGTTTTGGTTAGCAAGGTCGATTTTACTGTGTTTAAACTACAATTCTCCATCATTTTCTCTCGTGCATTCATATCTGCTCGATGCGTATCCAAATGTAAACAAATGAACTTTCTCGGGCATTCAGGCTGGTAAATGTTGTTAATACTGTTTATTATAAACAGAGCATTTACTTAAATATTTGTATCTATAAAAAAAATGTATAAACATAAAAATATCTTAAAATAATTGTCGGACTTTGTCCATTTCATAATTTAGCATATCTTTAAAATTTTTCAATGATAGAAATAATTATTTTTATTTTTATTCATTATTTTTTTAATATGATCTTTCTTAATATAAACTATCTAAATACAATGTTAAGATTAAATTCATCAAGGAAGGTGTTGTATTTTTCTAGCCCAAGTACTTTCGATCTTTTCCGAGATCATCTTCAGGAGTAAATTACAACGAGAAACTTATCGTAACTGTAATAAAATCTGCATTCCAATACAGGAAAATACTTTTTGACAACATCAATATACTACATGACAAAAAGACTTCAAATCATTAAAGTCCTCCATATCCAAATCAACCAACCAACACTCAACAAAATTTATTACGAGGTTAACAGAAACGTATTAAAGTACACTTGACAAACATTTAATGCCATTTTGCATTTCTAGAAATTTCTGGCCAGCTCCATTATATTGAGAAGCTTGTTTTGCAAAAGAAATTCCATAGCTGCAACGGATACATTTAAAAAATTTTAAATTATTATAACAGCGCGCGTTCATACGTGTGTTTTAAAAATCACCATCACAACGAAATGAAGATTTTATCATAATTACAATAGATTTGTCTTTATAATTTGCTGCTGGGGATGATCTTGGAGGATATCGAAAGTACTTGGGTAGGAAAAAACTACGGCGCCTTCATCTTAACATCAAGAAACTGATGGAAAAGGTCAGTATAAAACTAAATAGACATAATATGTCTATATTATTCAATGAAACACGCTTATATATATATATATATTCTAAACATCGCTGAATGAAACTGTGCTCTTAATTTTAAATTTAATATTGAAATTTAACTTTAGGACTTGAATCAAGTTTCGAAACAGTAATTTCTGTGTCGGGATTGGATCATATTTTTTTTAAATATTTATAATTCATTCTGTACTTCTGTATCGAGCACTGTTTTTAAAAACTAAAAACATAAATAATAAACAACTTTCATTCATTAATCTAACTGTTCTTTCCTATTACATCAATAACACACAGACACCCATATATATACATATATATATATATATATATATATATATATATATATATATATATATATATATAATTGTTTTGTTGAACTTTCTTCTATGCTACCTAAACACTATGAATTTAAGCACAGTACTAGATTGGAAGCAAGGTCTCAATCATTTTCAGTTGAAATGGCTAGATGCAACCGCAAGTTCTTTGCTAACAGTTTCTTCCTTCGCACATATTCACTTGAAGAAGTCCAGCTTCGCACTCAAATTAGATCTTCAAAAATTTAAATATAGTATTAATCATTATCTTCTGTTTTTCTAAATTCCTTTTCTTTTATTGTCCTCTCTCTCCTTCATAACGTTTTCTTTTTCTTATTGTTTCCTACAAAGTCAGCCGTATATCTTCGTGGCTTTATTACCATGAAAACATTTATAGAAAATACAACGGGAAGACACGTTCCTGCACTGGGAAAATGGCCGAAAAGAGTCATTTTAACGCATCGTTCTTGTGTACGTTTTTAATTTGTAATGTCCGTTAAGTTATTGTATTTCATCCTTACGTGTACTTCCCATGGTATAATATATGTATAACGAAACCTCAGATCAGTCCATTTTTTCTTGGAGTTCCTATAGTTTTCTGTCTGTGTTTGCGCCGACAGTTTTATCTTCGTTTTTTATTTTGTTAAACTATGTTTGCCAGTAATAAACCTTGCTGGGACTTTTTGTCCTTTTAGGATCGCCTCTCTGTATAGGTTCAATAAATCTCGTTAGAACACCTATCCTTGATTCATTAACCTTTTCTATTTTTGTGTACTTGCACAAAATGTTACCCAAGGCAAGCAAGGAATGTCGTTCCACTAGCGAGAAAAGGAACTGATGGTGGCATCGAGTTAGTTTAACAGCAAAACGGTGAGACATAGTTATCAATATTTATAAATGTAAAAGATAATAGGAAAACTGTATTAGTTGTCGAAGCGTTTATTCCAATATGGACTTTTTCAAGGCAAAAAACGAAATAAATTTATTAAAGTAACTAATAAAAACAAAACAAAATGTTCTTAGCAACTGGAAGAATTTAAGACCTCTGAAATCTAATAAAAAATATTTCTTTTTTTTATGTCCATAATATATTTGAAAGATGGGTAAAGGGAAGGACCTTAACAACTGCTGAGAAACAGAAAATAACAAAGTTATTGAGTGAGGGAATGCCCACATTGGAGATGTCAAAGGAGCTTTTCAGAGATCATCAAGCAATAAAAAAAAAAGGCTTTTGAAAATGTAATGAAGTGAAATCGAAACAAAAGAAAAGGTTTTAAAAACTTGCTTCTTCGAGATGAACGTCAGCTGAAGCAAGTTATGGTGAAACAACCACATTTGACCAGAGCTCATATCTTTGAAAAGGTTATAATTGAGAGGGTCAAGAAGGATAAAAGGTGTAGAATAATTAATGAATTAGGATCTGTATAAAAACTCCTAGACAAACTCCTCTAAATAAAGAAAATATTTTGAAGCGTCAAAATCGGACCAAAAAATATATGAAAATTAACTTTTCTAAAGTAATTTTCATGAACAAATCAACACACTCGGTTGAGGCTGTTCAAGAGGACACTATTGCCAACTCGAAAGCCTAGCGTAGTAGGTATGGCTACCATCCAACATCATAGTCCCGAGCATCTGTGGACGAAGAGGTGGAAGGCGACTGATGATGATGACTTTGGATCTAACTGGGCTTGAAACTGTTGTGGTGTCCTCCTTCTAATGAGTCTATTGTGGACTCTTCCACCTACTATAAAACTAGTAGGAAAGTAAGCCTCGGAAGAACAGTGATATAGCCTGTTCAACTGTCGAACTCTCTGTCTTTGGCAGAGAGGAACCCGGGCGAGGCTTTGCCGAAGGGCAAAGTCTCGTACGTCGAGGTAAACAGGCCCTGAACCCGTTTATACGGGTTCTAAGGGAATATTTTTGTCCGAGGATAAGCGCTCGAAGAACCCACGCTAAACTCGGCCTAGTGCTACATACATCCCTTGTGGGTGGGGGTTATTAAATATTAACAGTGATATACCCTGTTCAACTGTTGAACTCTCTGCCTTGAGCAGAGAGGAACCCGGACGAGTCTTTGCCGAAGGGTAAAGTCTCGTCCGGAGATGTAGACAGGCCCGGACCCGTTTATGTGGGTTCTAAGGGAATATTTTTGGCCGAGCCTACGGGCTCGGAGAACCCGCGGTAAACTCAGCCTTGTGCCACATGCATTCCTCGTAGGGGGGGGACAACAGTGATATAGTCTGAACGCTGGTCAACCGACACACGCTCCCAAATCGTTTAACACACGTCTGTTGTAATTACTGTTCAATACATTATTTATCTGCCACCTCTTGTTTTGTTATTTCTTAACCATTACTTGGTCACGACAGAAACACACCTTTAAATTGTTTGAAGGAAAATTATTTTATGCTGATTCCATATATGAAACCTTCTATAATTTCGAAAATTGTTCTTATCTTTTAAAGAATTATTCCCAAACACAAAACACTTTGCTCTTTTGACTGTTAGCCCAGTGGCTGATCCGTTTTACAGCCTTCTTCGGGTAACTTGTCTGTAAGAAAAGGAATAAAATGGGGTTATTTTCCACCCAGAAAACAGTATCTGAGAAAAAATATCAACTCCAAATTTTAAACCTAATGAAGACTGTAGAAGAGTTCAACCGAATCCCCAGATTATTTGAATGGATGACAGAACTGCGAAATAAAGAGCATCAAAGGATAAGAAATCATTTAGATAATCAAAAGGTGTTTTAGAGAACCATGTTCAGTTACGTCCTGAAGGGCCTTACGCCATAAAAAAAGCTTAAAATTACAGTGTAACCCGGATATAAGAGAGTTGTCGGGACCGGAGATGAAGTCTCTTATATCCGGGTTTCTCTTATATCCGGGTTGGGTCTAATTTATATACATTAACACAGGCTCTAATTTGGGACCAGAGAAAATCTCTCTTATATCCGGGTTTCTCATATCCGGGTCTCTTATATCCGGGTTACACTGTATATATAAAATAGCGCCCCAGTGAATGACAGATAATATTACAGACATTTCTTTAGATTTGTTGAGAATCTCAATATATATATATCCAGAGCACCAGACCATAGATGGCAGCAATATTCAATTCAGAGACGAATGGTAGATTTATAAACATGCAACATGAATTCTAACAAGAAAGACTGTTTAGCACTACACAATGAAACATCCCCTTTACTAGCAGACCTAGTAAGTGATTCAATACAATTTCAAGGTTACCATCAGATATTCCGATGGAAAGTAAAAATGGTTCTCTATGTTAATTAAAGGATATCAGTTTCGTTTTGGAGACGTTAAAATTTAAACGCCATTTCTTGCCCCAGTTAACAACTGATTGCAGGTCATTCTCGAAAACAGCTACCAACTTTACTTTGACGGATCTATTGAACAAACTGTTAAGGCAGCAGTAAATAGTTGTGTCTTCGACATAAATACCTAGTTGCAATGACATCGGAAAGATTGTTGCTGAAGATAAGAACCAACAAAGATCCAAGAATATAGCCACGTGAGATACCCGCATTAATGTGAAGTGATCTAGAAGTATTGCCGTTCCAGATAATCTTCATTATGCTATTTAAAGAAATGGGTAACGTAATGGCGGGAAGAAAGATGACATTCTCTTTTATCATAATATTGGATCTAATGATGAAATGGCTGATTCCTTTCCAAGTCATGAAGATTTTGAGGTTTTTTAATCAAACGAAATAAGAATAAATAATAATTTTTTACGATTTTTCACATTTTGGTATTTTGCGCTCATTTTTGCTTAAAACAATCGATAACATTTAAAGTATCAGATTTAAATTTTTTTCAAGAAAGATATTTCAAATGCGCTGTGTTTTTTTTTCTTTTCTCTTTTTTTTTAAACAGTCTTCCAAGCAATAGTTTATTTTATAAGATACTTATATTCCTAAAAATACGCTGCTTTCATATTAGATTAAAAAAATTACAGTCTTTGCCGTGATGAAGCATGCAAAAGTGAAAACACTTGTAAGAGTGTGTATCTATAAATGTGTTGCCTAATAGTAAAATAATAATAATAATGTAACAAATATTTATTTTTCAACATAATGGACAAAGTCCGACAATTATTTTCAGACATTTTTATGTTTATACATTCTATTTATAGATACAAATATTTAAGTAAATGCTCTGTTTATAATAAACAGTATTAAACATTTACCAGCTTGAATATATTCGACCTCCGTGATATATTCATAAAAGATTGAAGAAGATTAAAAAATGTATATACATAAAAACGTCTTAAAATAATTGTCGGACTTTGTCCATTTCATAATGTGTGACGTCATTTGTTTACATTTGGATAGGCCATGAGCAGATATGAATGTACATGAGAGATTCATAGAAGATTGAAGTTCAAATACAGTAAATTCGACCTTGCTAACCGAACGCTCCTCTGTGGCCAAATCGGTTAAAGGCACGTCAAGCGAAATGACGGTTCCGTATAGGATACAGATTCGAGTCCTGTGGGAGGACGAATATTTTCTGTGAAAATTTCTCGGACATTCAGGCTGGTAAATGTTTTTTAATACTGTTTATTATAAACAGAGCATTTACTTAAATATTTGTATCTATAAAAAGAATGTATAAACATAAAAATGTCTTAAAATAATTGTCGGACTTTGTCCATTTCATAATGTGTGATCATATATATATATATATATATATATATGTATATATATATATAATACTGTTTATGATAAACACAGCATTTACTTGAATAATTGTACCTATAAAAATAACGTACAAATATTAAAATATATTAAAATAATTGTCGGACTTAGTCTATTTCATTATATATATATATATATATATATATATATATATATATATGCACGCACGCACACATTTAGGTACTGGCGAAGCTCAACATTGCTTAACTTAAGTGATCGTACGTGAACCAGTGTTTTCAACAACTTGATGTGGCAGTAAGCAGATAGATAGATAGATAGATAGATAGATAGATAGATAGATAGATAGATAGATAGATTTAAACAATTTGGAATAGATAGATAGATAGATAGATAGATAGATAGATAGATAGATAGATACAAACAGTCTTTGATCGATACATAAATAGATGCATACATACATGCAAGCAAACCTGCATGTATATATATACACATATATATTATTCTGTTTTTGGTAATGAACATTTTTACTAAAAGTCTAGTTATAACTTCTCTCAAGTGAAGACATGCATACAAATATATTTGCAATATTCTATTATTTGTCACGGAAGATATACCGTGTTTGTGTGTGTGTTTGTTTGTGTGTCTGTACCTGAGCATGCGCGTGTGTTTATACGTGTTCTCGTCTGTACGTGCGTAAGCGTGTGTAAAATTTTATTTCTTATTCTAGGTTGACTTTGTATAATTGAGTTTGAGCATTTTTCTGCCATATTAATTTCAGAACATCTTCCATATTTTCAAATTCACGGCAATTTATTTTTATTTTCAATACGAAAGATTAACCTGCCAGATACCCAGAGAAGCGAATCATAAAAAGGGGAGAGACAATGTTCGACACTTCTTTTTTTTTCTTTTAAATGATCCATCACTTTACTCCAAAACTGTTATCGGAAAGTCAGTGTTCAAATCAACAAACGTTGTCTAGTATTTTAAACTCGAGTGAGTTATCTCCCTTTAAAATCTGCTTGGCATGCATTCCCCATTTTCATTGATATGTTCAATCTTTTTTTTTTAATTTCTTTTAAATGTTTATTTATTTCGTTTAGCTTTTGTCTTCGCGATTGTTTCATGTGTGTACAAATATTAAATTCTAACATCGACCTTCATACGTCTTTATTTATATGAAAGTTTTCATTTTCATTACAATTTGTTATCTTTCAGTTGGAACGAGTAATTTTATTTTCGTTATATATATACACAGAAATTGCAGCGTATCTATTTTCATTGTTCATTAGAATTTGTTTCAGCAGTGATGCTTTGCTTTATGGAGCTTTTTAAAACCATTTTTCTAATTGTATTGTTTCGTTTCCTTGATTCTGTCTTTATTTGAAACTTTGCGCGCTTTTTTTAATGCCTGTTGTTTTCAGTGATAGTCGCTTTTTTATTTGTTTTCTTTTTGTTGTTCTAATATTTCATTACAATTGTTTGTTTCTTTTTTTGTTTATTTTATTGTTTATTTATTTTATTCGTACATTTATTGCAAAACAAAACATTTTAAGTGGAAAATATTCGCCTTTGTTTCTACTCTCTCTTTTCTTTCCAGTCATAGATGCCTCTTCGCAGCCATTGTCTTATTAGTTTCAGGGATATTGAATTTGACAATGGCTTTCATATGGTTTACACCGTTTAGCGAATTTGTTTTATGTTATTGATTACTCCTGTTTGTTTCATTTAAAGGCTCTATTTTTTTCATTTTGTTATTTTACCATTTTCTTTTCTTTTTTTTCTTTTTGACTTTGAGATATTCATATGATCTTTAGCAATATGCTCTCCAACATCTAATATTTTGGAAAGAGTGAAAAATATGTCTTACATATTGATTTTAAAAGATCACGCCCTTCTCGCCAAAACACGCATCACTAGAAAATCTGGTTTTGTGTTTTTGTTTGAATGGCCAAGTTCAATACGATTCTGTTTCATGCCCTCCTACTCGAGGCAGCTGAACGGAAGAGAGACATTGAAATATGATGTATTTTTACCACGCATAATAATTCCTTCAAGAAATAATTTCAAATTCTTTCATGTATTATATATATATATATATATATATATATATATATATATATATATATGTGTGTGTGTGTGTGTGTGTGTATATATATATATATATATATATAAGTATGTATGTATGTATGTATGTATGTATGTATGTATGTATGTATGAGAAGGTTTGAAATGTGGGAAATGTTTGGGCTATTTTCGGCAATTGCTATATATATATATATGAGTAAATTTGAAATGGGGAAAGGTGTAGGCTCCGGCTATTTTTGACAAAGCGAGTGGTAAAAAAAATCTCTGCGTATGGAAACTTAGAAAAATAAATGTTTTCGCATAAAACGCTGACTATCTTCGCTCAATAAACATTCAAATCTCTTTAAGCATCTCCATAACAATTTTCGCGCATATAAATAATATTTCAAGACATTGTAATTTATTATACTTGCAATAACTTTTCTGTTTTCGCCTGTAAAGTGTAAATATTTTTATTGGTCCATTTTGAGGTTACTTTTTATTTTATTTTAATGTTTACAGTCGCTGGTAGAAGGAGTGTCAGTTTTTAATGAAACTAATGTCTTCAATTCCTTCTGAATTCTGGTTAACGTGAAACCGAACCAAAACACAACTAAGATTAAATAATGCACTTAAATCTCAGCTTATGCACACACACACACACACACACACACACACACACACACACACATACACACTAAGACACACACACATGCGCACACACCTACACACGCACGTACACACTCACGCACACACACACTCAGACACACACACACAGAGACACATACACAAAGACACACACACACACATGCTACACACACACACACACACACACACACACACACACACGCACACACAGACATATATATATATATATATATATATATATATATATATATATAAAGATTAACGGTCAGTGTTGAATTAGGCCAGGGAACAGTAGTTTTAAAAAGTTCTCAATACACTTGAGAAAAAAAATTTAGTAAAAAATAATAATAGCATGGAAAGCTCAATTAAAATATATATATATATATATATATATATATATATATATATATATATATATATATATATATATATATATATAAGCAGTATTCTCCCTTTATCGTTATAATAAGATAATATTACAAACTTTGAATTAAAATTAATACTTTTTTCATATAGTTTTAGGTCCGTCTATTGTGATATATATATATATATATATATATATATATATATATATATATATATTTATATGAATTTTTATCATTAATCGGTTTAGTTTAAATATAAAATCAAATATTTATCCCCGTTTATTTTACATATATATAAAATAAAAAACCTGTCCATTTTATGCGCAACATATAATTTTAAAATAAAAAAAACTGTAATCCCCGTATAACATATGGAGTTCGCCAGATATTTTTACTAAAATTTAAATTATGTAACGGTCAGTCTCTACCCAGCACCTGAAGATTACGTTGTGTATGAAACTCCGATTTGTGCTACCGCTGAGTGATAGTATGTATTTTTATTAATCTATATTTAATAGATCTGTCATATTATATCGAGCACTGTTTTATTAACACTAGGACGCCATGTGCGATATATTATATTCATATATTCCTATCGGGTGGCATTTTAGCTATCTCCTGTGGAGAGCACTTGATTAGTCCTTCATCATAATAGGCAGGGAGGAATAGAAGCGAAAGTCAACAATAAACTACAGAAGAACTCAAAACTGATCGATTCATTTAAGTATTGGATTAATATTTAAGATTACCTTTTCAAAGTTCAACGATAGTTCTTCTGCCGTCACTTAATTTAAAGACAATTTGATGTACGTATGTCCTCACTTTCAGTAAAAAAAATTTATTTTTATTTCATCGGTGACTTTCGCTGGATTTCGCAATTAATTTTGGTTATTCGCAAATTTATTTCCAAATTATAAAAATTTTTATCGGACAAAATAAAATTGTCGTTAAAAATTACGTAAAAATCGCTGAAAAAATCGTAGTAATGAAAAGTTGGGAATCCAAAATTTGAGGATTACGGGTCCGGATCGAGCCAGAATGTTTTTAATTTGCTAACGGGATCGGCTTGATGCCAAAATGGTATGATATGCTGGGCTATGGCCTCTAGGAGTAAAGACGAAAACACGGACAATTTTATTTTAAAACACTGTAATTCGAGAAAGGTAATTTTTTCATTGAACATGAGCTATTGAAAGTTAGAGAGTTGTGTCCCTTTAATTGTTTTTATCAGTCGAAACCAAAATGGCAAAATCCGAAAAGAAAATCGCAGTAATGAAAACTTTAAAATCCAAAATTTCAAGATTGCGTATCCGGATCCGGCCAGGGGTGGGTTTTTTTTAAAATTTGCTGAGAGTCGGCCTAATTCCAAAATGGTGTTTTTTTTTGGGGGGGGGGCTACGGCCTCTACGTATATTTGGGCAGCAACCTTTCTATACAACATATTTCGTTTAATATCACAGACAAGCAACGTTTGATTAAATTTTGATGCAATGACTTTTCCTTGTCTATCATATTCAACGATATATATATATATATATATATATATATATATATATATATATATATATATATAGGATTGTCGACTTACGTCGAAGCTCACGTATATATATATATATATATATATATATATATATATATATATATATATATATATATAGGGTTCTCGACGTACGTTGGAACTCACCTACATAAGCAGCCACGAATTTTGGGAGCTTTTTGCCCTTCATTATGGCTCCCAACATATCATAATCATTAGTAATCTAACCTGAAAATTTTATTTATAATCTTTCCATAGTAAATGCATGCATCTTTCAGATTTTGATATTTCTTTATAAATATAAATTTATGTATCTAATTAAATCATTCATTTTTTTTTACAAAAGAATCAGCAATTTCCTTTTAAGATCTTCAAAATAAAGACGAAAAAATATGAAAATATTCAAAAAAATCCATACAGACAAATAAATACTTTTATTATCGGTTTATAATATAAAATGTACCTATATATAATCGTCCATTTTTAACACTCGTGCAACGCCATTAGTGTTTCGTACGTCAAATTTTAGTCTCATTCATAATTAATTTCTAATTTGCGTACTTTTTAATTAAAATTTTCGTGTATATAAGAAGATACAATAAAAATGCTATGGACTTATATTTATCAATCTGATTTTTAAGAAAAATTATTTAGAGTTCTTTGCCGTTGTTCTGTTCCTCATATAATTGGCAGTTCTGAGAAATTGGCCCTTCAAATTTTCCAAAAATTTAATCATTGTAAGGAGAAAAGAACGCAGGTGTAGGCTTTAAGAAAAATTTATTCAACTGAGAATACAAGGTTCGCCTATAGTGTCCTTTTATAGTCCCAGTAAACAGAACATATCTCTCAGAGAGAGAAACAAAGGACAAAACAAGGGGAGACCACTCTTGATTATTCATAACGGACATGTCATAATCATAAGTATTTAACCTGAAAATTTTATTTATAATCATTCCATAGTAAATACATACATCTTTTAGATTTTGATATTTATTTATAAATATCAATTTCTGTTTTTTATTAAATCATCAATTTTTTTCACAAAAGAATCAGAAATTTCCTTTAAAATAAACATGAAAAAAGTCAAAATATTCAAAAAATTCTAATACTGACAAATAGTCAAATATATATATTTTATTATCGGCTTTATATTATAAAATTGATCTATTTATAACCGTCCATTTTTAACAATACTATAATTAATTAGATAACGTAATACTTGACAAACAAAATAGTTACCGACTTTCCATTTTCAAATTTTAGAAAATTTTTAATTAATCGGTAACTATAAAAAAAAAATCAATCTTCAATGACTCTAGTTAAACTGAAGAATTTTTTTGCCACACTAATTGAGTATTATGTGTGCACTAAACAAATTTTGGAATAAAGCCTTTTAGCGCATTAATCGAATGTGTATTAATCGAGGGGTTCCTGTATATATATTTCGAAATGCTTATGCGTAAACAAATTTTTATTCCGTTACTTAAAAATCGAAAACTATAAGCGAATATCTTGTAAATAACACTATTAAATGCAAATATATATATTATATACAACTCAGATAATAAAATATACTTTAGACAAAGTTAGTACTTTAAATTAAACAATTAAAAAGTAAATCATAAGCAAATAACCAAATTACGAATACACACATACCGTCATGATAATACAATCGACTTTGCTACCCATAATGCATCAACGACCAGCCTATATAAATAGTCGACCCAACACAACACATATGGCCTGAAGAATGCATTCAAAGAAAATGCCGCGGTTCGGTGTTAACCTTAGTGTCCACTTTTATATTTACATACGCTCTATTCCTAACAATTTAACCCATATATATAGCATACCTTAAAACTATATTTTTATCATGTACAGAAGTTCCTCGGGTTACGTCGGATCCGACGTACGGCGTTTTGTGGTTACGGCACCATCTCTAATAATAATATAATACGTCGTCACGCGGTGATGAGGAAGAGGCCATATTGGATTCTGCTACATTCACTATCTCTCGTTTGTGCCGTTTTTGGGGAACATTATACACGTCATTATGGCTCCCAAGTGTAATTCCAAAATAGAAGATACGTACCTATATTTTACCTAAAAAGTACGCAAATTAGAAATTAATTGTGAATGAGATTAAAATTTCAGGCACAAATTACATCACTTCCTATAAGTTAATTCGATTAATACGTTTTCGATTAAGTGCTTATCTTGTAATGTACACATTAGCCGCACTAATCGAGAGATTTTTATATATATATATATATATATATATATATATATATATATATATATATATATATATATATATGTGGCCGAGAGGTTAGAACGTTCGCATTCGCCCATAAGGTATATATATATATATATATATATGTATATATACCGGAGGTGTTGAAACAAAATGGCTATTTTGTAGTGATTTTATAACATATTTATGTTATAATTTTTTAAATAAATAATTATATCTGCTCTACTCTGTAGTGAGCACTCTTTTAAGAATAGTAATTGTTGGTTATTGAATTCATTCCGTATACACTAATTATATGCTTGTATATATATATATATATATATATATATATATATATATATATATATATATATATATATATTGTGTATTTGGGCAGCAATCCCTCTTTTATACAAGTTTCATAAAAAAACAACTGACAAGATATTATAAGCTTTTTTTATTTAAAGGTAAACTATGATGCATAAGTTTATACTTTAGAGTCTTTTTGAATTTTCTTTTTAATTACAAAAATATTTTCTTATTTTACACGTTGAAGAATTATTTCGACGATGAATGTTTGAGCAAAATTCTCATAATTAAGACTGTTAAGAAAATTGATTAAACTTCTCAAATTTCATAACCACATTTTTATGAGTTCCTTTGTTAGCATTATTAATATTATTTAATATTATTATGTATAAATGCTGATCAAGAAATTTCATTGGGAAACAAATCATTTGTTCATAATTAAAATCGAAATCCCGAATGAAATGGCTGCTGAATTTATTTGGACTGTTTTTCAAAATGAGTGTCATTTGGTATCTTTTGTCTTTTGTGTGATTTCCACTGACATTTTTAAAAAACGCTAACCGGAAAATTTTCTTAAACGGTATCATTATTTTTTTTCACACCTTATGAATTGATATGCACGTAAGACTGTTTGCTTTGTGTGTGTGTGTGTGTGATATACATGTCACTACGTAAAAACGAGGTAATTTCACAAGATATTGCAAGTAAACTCGTCGTACCTACACTACAGTTCAAAAGTTTGCAACCCCCCCCCCACCAGAATTAGCATGGGATGAAATTGACAGAAGAGTAAGGGGGAAAAAATGAAAAAAGAACTCTTAGAGTCATTGAAAAAAAATGTAATCAATTGTCAAACTTATACTTTAGGAAACTTGCAACGAATGCCAAAAATTTGTACTAAAATAATCATGGCTAAAAGAGGCTGTTTTGGTGAGTGCAAAATTTAATCATAAAATGCTTTTCTTTTTTTTTAATCATTTCTCCCCAAGCAAAGTGGGACTGCTACTAGTACACAGGGGTTTACAGAGAGTGAAGGTGAGAGAAAAGATTGAGGGATTGAGGAAAGAATACAAGAATACAAGAATACAAGAACGGGTTCAAAACATCAGAAGATTACAATTAACGTTACATTTAAATTTGTAGTTATCAGGGAAGAAAGTAAACGGCAGGGATTTCCACAGTCAGGAAGTGCGAGAAAAGAAACCGTTGGAATGGCGATTGCATTTAGCTATTTCACTTGTAAATGGATGGGACCTAAATGCCAATCTAGTAGCACGCTTAAGTTCCTGTAAAAATTCTCTGGTGTCCTCGACTACAAAAACTTCGTCAGGGGAATTGACATGAAAACATTTGTAGAAAGGACAGAGGGAAGGTATTTCGAGTACTAATTTTCTCTCAGATCGAATAAGCTATAAAATTCGTAGTAACGTTTAGTATATCTATTTCCTTAAATTTTTCTTTTCATACAAATGTATGATCCAGTACGGAAAAATCTTTATCATCAACTAAATTCGGATTTCTCGGGAAAGAAATAATTTAAGTTGACGTCAAAAATTAAAGTTGTTTTATGTAAACTATTTTCTTCACAATAAGACATTCAGTTAAACTATCTAAACCCCCGATGAGCAAATTCAATTGGCGAGAATTTTAGTCTGTAATATAAGGTTTTGAGTTTTTATATTAGAAACACCCATGAACATTTCACGGTTTACCTGTTTTAACTTTCTGATGAAACTTAATTTTTAATTTAATGATTGTATCAGCAGTTTGAGAATTCTATGATGATAAAATATTCGGGGAAATTCGCCTATAGAATAAAGGTTCAAGTCCTGTCGTAGGACACACTGTTTTATGATATATATATATATATATATATATATATATATATATATATATATATATATATATATATATATATATATATCGTAATCAAATGCATACTAATTATAAACAAGGTGAAAATATACTAAAAAAATAGTAAATACTAATATATCTACAACAGATCCTACACTACACTAAATTTAGCATATCGAACTTAATTATTCACAATGATTCTTCCACCCACCCCGTTAGTGATTTACAAAAAAACAACATAGTTTAAAAATTCAATTTCCCTTTGGGAGATTGTATCTCCAATCGATTAAATAATATTTATGTTGGTCACACCACAAACTCGCTTTCACGACGCTTGACGCTACATTTGAATGATAACTCTAACATTTTTAGGCATTTAAAACAACATGCCTGGCCGCACACACAATTCCGGAAAATCCTCGTTGAAAACACAAATATACTTAAACATGAAAACAATAAACAAAAAATAAAAATTCTTGAAGCTATATACATAAAACAGTTGAAACCTAACCTGAACTAAATATTCTTAAATGCCTATAATTGATAACAAAAGCTATTGGTTTATACCTATGGCTCCCCATACTTAATACTTCTCGTTTCCACTCTCGCGTGGTCATGTGTGACGTAACGAGCTGTGATGCGATTTTCACTTCCGCGTCTCGTATACACGAGTTTGTCTTTGCTTTGAATTTTTTCATGCAACAAAAACAGACTATTAATTATTGTTTTGTCCGTATATTGTTTGATATATTGAAACGTAATTGTCATCTTTGATAATGGCTTATGTAAGCCGAAAGCTTAGATAGGATTAAAACATGTATCAATATGGCGATTTCTTTTCGTCTTTCAATGATAATGTTATTATGCTGATAACACAATATGAAAGGAACTTACTTAAAATAAATTGACAAAACTTGTCTATATTATTCAATGAAACATGCATCAATATAGATATATATATGAAGAAATATAGTCTTAAGGTGTGCTATTTTTATGGGATAAAGTGCTGAATATCAGAGCTAGGGCGTGTGTAAATATAAAAGTGAACATAGAAGCCATCACTTAGAGGCTCCACTACTTTAACCAACGCCTTTATCCACTGTGCCATGTGTCCTCAAGTGATCTAGATCTAGTGACAGGACCCAAAGTGTGTGAGTTCAATACCCGGTTAAGGCAGTGGATAAATTTCAGAGGGAAAATTAACAGGAGATAACTGATAACTGACATCCATTAAACATGGCACGTGGAACTATAACAGTCTACCACAGTGAGCGAAATAAAGGGTTCAGTTCGACATTCCAACCACCTGAAGAAAGCCGGAGCGTACAACGACCGAAACGTTGTAATAAATATGGCGACAAAGATGAGGACAATAGTCCGAATAATGTAAATAATGTACACAATACCTCATCTTAGAAAGATAGATAGATAGATAGATAGATAGATAGATAGATAGATAGATGAACAATTTCAGATAGACACTTATAATCTGAGGCTGCTTGAATCCATTTTAACCTTACATAATATATGGCAGCACAGTAATCTGGTGGAATAGTCTCGTTACTACCATGTCATGATGGTTGACGACGATGAGAGTATCTTAGTACCTGGTGAAACAATTGCACATTATCTTCCCAGACAGGAACAGCAAAATTCAGTTCGACCCAGAGTCAATATTCTTGTGTATATTTGTGTCAGTATGTGTGTGTGTTTCTGTATGTTTCTAATTGGTTCCTGTCAATATCTATAAGTTTCCAGAGTAAACATCTATTCTACACGTGAACAGAGAAACGCTCTCAGGATGCGTACGACTGTGGGCAAGCACTCAAAAAAATGTCGATATTTTTTCATCCTGTTTGTTTAATGGTGAATAAACTTGAAATGTTTCTTTCTTTTCAGTTCACTGAAGGAGATACAAAGACAGATTGCTTTTTTCCCTACTGAATGACTTATTTCTTTAATTGCACATATGAGAAAGAAGTTTACTCGTAGAGAAATACGGCCATATGAATATGTCTCAGAGTTACATCAGAGTATGAATCAAGGATTACTTTCTAACCAGACAAGAATAACAAGCCTCGAAATACCATTCGCAGCCACACTCACACACACATGCACACACAAACACACACACACACACAAACACACACACATATATATATCTATCCATAAAAGGCAGGATGTGTGTGTGTGAGTAACGAATGCACGGCCGCAATTTTCGACGGATTTACACCAAAATTTACATGCACATGCTCCAAGTTAGCGGGAAGGCCAAGACCGACGTTGCATTTCCCAACTCCCATCAATAGTGGAAATAATCGATTTTTTCATGCTTCTACAGCACTTTTCATGTAGTTTGCGGCCATTTTGTACTGGCCAGAGTGACAGCCTATAGCTGGCTGCAACGAATAGGCAGGAAGATTCTATTGGCCAGCGTGAGAGCCAACAGCTGACTGACACGAATGTTAACTAGCATGCAAAATGAATCGATAGCTGCATTCGTCACAAGTGGGAAAAAATTAAATCTGCATGGCACTTTACTCCAATTGGCTCATTCGCTTGCTTAAACTAAAAGTTGATTCTGATTCCGCAGAACTGGGTTGGGTGTGAAAAATTATTTGTTGTTAACATTTTTTTTTCATTCGGTTTTTCCAGTTACGAGTCCTTTTTTTAAAGCTGATCGTTTTGTGTTCATTTTGTTTAGTTCTTTTTTCTTAAAAGATTTAATGTTTAGTATAGAGCTTAGAAAAAATTCGCAATGTGAGATAGGCAAGAAGTAAGGCATGTAGCAACATCAGCACGGCAAAGGGCACTTTTTAAAGGCAAGGAAGGGCAAAAATATGTAGAAAATGGCCGCAAACTACATGAAAACTGGCGTAGAAGCATGAAAAAATCGATTTTTTCCCACTATCGATGGGATTTGGGAAATGCAAAGTCGGTCTTGGCCTTCCCGCTAACTTGGAGCATGTGCATGTAAATTTTGGTGCAAATCCGTCGAAATTTTCAGCCGTGCATTCGTTACACACACACACACACACACCCTGCTTTATATTTTATATTTATATATATATATATATATATATATAATATATATTTATATATATATATCAATTTACATCAACATATTTATATATATATATATATATATATATATATATATATATATATTCGACTTCCCCGTCGAATTCGATGTATGAGGGTCAAGCAGATCAGTTCCTAGGAACCGACAGCCCGACACCAGCACATGAGATTTGATTATAGTGCAGAAGCATCCACACTTTTTGAAGGGCCTAATACAGAGATCGATTTGGCCACAGAGGAGCGTTCATTTGTTTACATTTGATACGCCATGAGCAGATATGAATGTACGTGACAGAATCATGGAAGATTGTAGTTTAAAGACAGTAAAATCGACCTTGCTCCTCTGTGGCCGAATCGGTTAAGGCACGTCAGGCTATATGACGGTTCCGTATAGGATACAGGTTCGATTCCTGTTGGAGGACGAATATTTTCTATGAAGATTTCTCGGACATTCAGTCCGGTAAATGTTGTTTAATACTGTTTATTATAAAAAGAGCATTTACCTAAATATTTGTATCTATAAAAAGAATGTATAAACATAAAAATATCTTAAAAAATATATATATATATATATATATATATATATATATATATATATATAAAATAAAGAATGTCAGTCAGCCATGTTCCATACGTAATACACGCTTTGCCGATTATGTCTCTTTCGATTCATGACTGAGTAGTCGGAAGATTTTCCTGCCCAAGGTTACCATATCTTTCTGCGGTAGACTGGTTGCCAACCAAGGCTATAGAAGTCAGTCTGTTCTGCTATTCAACCCAAAGCTGGGAAGATTATGTATTTAGCAAAAAAAAAATGGTTGTAATGTGGATTTTGTTAAAATATATTATGCTTTATTTTCCATAATTTTGCTACACGGGTTTCCAGTCTCGCGACCTTCATCAGACAAAGAGTGGATATTTCCACATATTATTAAAAGGAATTAATTTTTCTTATCTTTTTCGATGTTAAATATTCTCGATATTAGACATTCTCTTTTGCGTGTGTTAGTGACCCAAATGTCTTTCTTGAACTGGCAGTGAAAGAATTCTGCGTGAAGGGTAATAAAACAATTAAGACTGGTCCGAGAAAGGGTGAGAAAGATATCTATATTCTTATGTTTTAATGACCCCTGTGTATTCTTACATCTGTTTCCATTTTTGTGTTTTTGTCAGCATGCGTACGCATATGTATATTCCTCTCCTTATATATATATATATATATATATATATATATATATATATATATATATATATTACATTTAAAAAATTTGAAGTCACCCCTAGAATTAGCATGCGATGAACTTGACAGAAGAGTGAAAAAATGAAAAAGATCTCTTAGAGTCATTGAAAAAAAGATTAGAATCAATTATCAAAGTTATATTTTGAGAAACTTTAGCAAAAAATGATAAAAATCTGTGCTGCAGTAATCAAGGCTAAAGGAGGATATTTTGACGAGAGCAAAATTTAATCATAATAATTTTAATAAAAAATCATGTCTCACTTTTTTCTTAACCATGCATAATTTTCTTGAAAACAAATACTTTTTAGTGCAATGTAAATAAATTACCAGGGATTACCTAAAACCTTTGAACTAAAGTGTGGTCGTTTTGTACATCAGCTACCAATTTGACCTTGTCGGACTGATCAGCGTTACTATCGAGGCACGAGTAAATGGTAGTGTCGTCAGCTCAGATGTCAAGTTGAGAGCTGATGTCGTCGCCTTTAATGAAGATTAAAAATAGCATAGGACCAAAGATAAAACCCTGCGGAACACCCGCGTCAGTATGAAAAGATGTAGAAGCGTTGCCGTTCAAGAGAACATTCATTTCACGATTTCGTAGGAACGACTGGATCAGCTCAAATATGTACCCGGATACGCCGTAACTTTTCAGATTATGGAGAAGACTTGAATGTCAGACTCTGTCAAAGGCTTCACCGTTTTTATCTCGAGCATGATAGACCCTTTCCACAATTATCTTCAGTACATCAGCAGTTGACCTGGAGAAACGAAAGACGTATTGCTTGTCTGAGAAAAGGCCCTATGATGGGAGATGATGAACCAATTCTGCATTTATTAGGGTCGGACGGTTACCAGAGTTCTTAAAAATTAGAAAACAGACGATGATTTCCAGCAGGCAAGAAAGCAGGCGGCAACGTGTCATTTATTATATAATTTAAAGAGAACAGGAGCCAGTTCAGGAGCACACTTCTTAATGATTATTACGGGAATACCATCGGGTCCTCGTGCTTTGTGGGGATCAAGGTTAGAGATGAGAGCAGAACTCATGGAATGGATTATATGCATATCACCAGCAGAGAAAATAGATATAAGAGCCTTTTTTATACTATGATGCATCCTTCAAGTATATGCTTTAATTCACGTTTTCCTACATACATGAATATATAAAGATACAGATGTAGACATATGCAATATATATGGAAAGACAAATTGTTATTTAACTGCCTATAGAAAGTACATATATCTAACATTAATATATATACGCGTGCATACAAAACTTAACCCCGGAACACACAAACTAAGCACATATATTAGTGCATATAACTTTTTAATATATTTTAGTTACATACATACACCTATGTAAAAACTTGTAAAATTCCTTTGCACATGCATATGCAGACTCGTGTACGCACTGTACTGATATTCAACACACACACACGCACACATACACAAGCGATACACTGAGGCCTTTGGCGATTTTTTTATATTTTTATTTGAGAAAATCTTTGATTCCTCAGCCCTCCATGACGTTCGTGTTAAGCGGTGTGCCCAGCCAAGCGCTTTTCCATTGATTTCACATACTCCCTCCGTTCAATTCGTGACTTGATTATCACTGTTTTGATGCTGCCACGAATAGCTATGTCTCAGGTGACGTCATTACCGAAAATCAACAACTTCACCTCAACGGGAAGTCCCTGGACCAAAGAACCAATATAAAAAGGTCCCTTCTTTAAAATATAAAATGATAAAAACTTCCTTTAAAAACCCCTAAAAATTCTGCCTCAATACATCACGACCGGAGGTTTTTCTAAAAACTTTACTCTCGAAACACAAATAATGAAAGAATAAATAAAAAAATCATGGCTGATACACTGGGAAGGTATCATCGAACTTGGTTAAAAACTTTATTTTTAAATCATAAAAAACTACAACTCGAGTACTTTTATAAGAAGTAAGTTACGTGTTTGAATCATAAATATAAGATTTATAATAACATTTACATTAATTCTTGAGCACTAAATATTTATTTCTTCCTTAAATTCAACTTTTAAGCGAAAATAGTCATTTTCATTTACTTTTCTTGCAATAATTTCAACACAACTGTGGTCTATGACAAATACTTCAGTGTCACTCTTTATACACTTTTATCAACTACATCACAAGGAACCGTTGGGACTACTCGTTAACCATAACATATTTAGGAAGGATATTTGAATAATCCAGAATCAATACAAGGAGAAAACGGTCAGCATACGGATAGAAAATGAATTCAGTAAATATACAAAAATAAAAAGAGGTGTATGACAAGGATGTGTCTTCTCACCGGACTTAACCTATACAGTGAGGCAATTCTGAGAGAATTACAAGTCCTACCAGGATTTATTATTAGCGGCCACAATCTTAATAGTATAAGATATGCCGATGACACAGTGTTGAGAGCAGACGCCGAAAAGAAACTACGAAAGCACCTACAGAAGGTAGTGAAAGAAAGCAAGAAGAAAGGACTAAACCTAAATTACAAGATGAAAGAATGTATGGTTGTTACCAAAAAACTAACATGCAAATTACAAATTGGAGAAACCAAAATCAAGCACCTGCAACATGTCGATATCTGGGAAGTATTTTAATAGAAGAGAAAAAGTGAGAGATCGAATTCCGAAGGCGAATTTGGACAGTGGAAGTTGTCTTCCAAAAGCTAAGCAAAGTATTAAGAAAATTTCGTTAGAAACAAAGAAAAGTGTACTGAACTGTTATATAATATCGATCTTTCTTCATAGATGAAATCAAGACTGGAGGCAACAGAAATGTGGTTCTACAGAAGGATATTGAGAATAATTGACTGAGCATGTGAGCAACGAGGAGGTTTTAAGGGAAAATGGAGACAAAAAGAACACTTACGTAACCAATGCCACAAAAATACGGAATCTTGTATACTGAATATCGCTAACATTCCGTATTTTTATAGCTCTTTTCGGTGACCCAGTATAGAAAACATTCTTGATACTGTGGACACTAATGTGCGATTGTGGAAACAATTAATACATATTTTTCAATAACACTGGCTTGAAAAAATCAAAGTAAAATATATTTAAATTAAGAAAGAATTTATACTTTAAAATGTCCAAGCAAGCAAAATTTTCTATCTTATCTTCTAGTGATCTTTATCAGAGTTCACTGGTGAAATGAAGTGACAAGGGTATCTTGGATTCATAGATTTTGGTAGAGTACTTTTTCGATCTTGTCTTGAGAGATTCGCCACAGACATAGCAAAATGTGTCTGCCAGATGCTTACAACCTCTTGATGCCATCTGTAACGAATGCATCTATTAACGACGGTTTATCTTCACTTGAACAGATGAACCGAACTGGTGTGCTTACGTTCTCTGTATTTACACTACCGTCTATGTTGCCAGAACGTTCTAGAAATTCTTGAAACTTCTAGATTCTCCTTCAGCAACGCAGCGCTGAATCTGTCTAGAATGTAATGGAAAATAAGTTAGTTTCAAAACATCGATCTCCAGGTCACTAAATCTGAAGGGAATAATAGCCATTTTCTTTGCTTTCTAGAAACAATTAGGCAATAACACTTACTGACCATAAACGAAAAAATGTCGAAATTTTGTCATACAGTTGTTGCGGTGTCCTCCCTCTAAAGAGTCTATGTTGGACTCTTCCGCCTACTATAAGATTAGTAGGAGAGAAGGCCCTGGGGGAACAGTCGACCAGACTGTTCATTTCTGTCGAACTCTCTGCATCGGCAGAGAGGAACTCGGACGAAGCTTTGCCGCAGGGCAAAGTCTCGCACGGGGGGTAGACAGGCCCGGACCCGTTTATACGGGTTCTAAGGGAATATTTTTGGCCGGGACTACGGGCTCGAAAAACCCACGGTAAACTCGGCTTTTTGCCACAGATATCCCTGGTGGTTCTGTTAAATATAACACTAGAACCAGATTGTTCATTACTGTCGAACTATCTACCTTGAGCAGTGAGGAACCCGGACGAGTCTTTGCCGAAGGGCAAAGTTTCGTCCGGGAAGGTAGACAGACCCTGAACCCGTAAAAAGGCATATTTTTGGCCGAGCCTACGGGCTCGGAGAAAAAATAGTAAACTCGGCCTTGTGCCACATACATCCCTCGTGGGGTAGGGGGTCTGTTAAATATTAACAGTTGAATAGATCTGTTCCAGCTGTGCTGGTCAAACTCTGCCTTTGGGCAGAGAGGATCCCCAGACGAAGCTATGTCGAAGGGTAGAGTCTCATCTCGGGAAACAGCTACACGACTCCGTTTTATACGGGGTTTATGGGGAAATTTTGGCCGAGCCTACGGGCTCGGATTGTACCACATTAAACTCCACCTTGTGCCACATTCTACCTCGTGGGGAGGCTGGTAAATATTAACAGTTGAATAGACTGAACGCTGGGTCAACCGACACACATTCACTAGTGAAAGTAATACTCTTCTGTTGTACTTACTCTTTAATCTATGATATATCTGTAACACTTGTTTTGTTATTTCTTTAACCATTTATTGGTCACAACAACAGTGAATCCTTTAATGTGTTCAATTTATTTAAATTTTGTATTTTCTTGATGTCTGATTAAAATTTGGAAATTTTCCAATATATTTCAGTAAAATAATCATTTTATAAAATTGTAATTTAATTATATTTAATAAAGAATGCGCCAAGAGAATATGTGCTAAACACTCTTTCCTGTTTGTGATTGGGTTTCCGGTTCCTTCTAAAGTCTACTTCAACTCTATACTTCTAACGTCTTCGCCTAAACTCTGAAATTTCATTTATTTATTTTCTTCCTTCAATAGGAGTAGATAGGTTTTTTGAATAGGAGTAGAGGTTTATCCCTTGTTTCCTGTTTAGGATTGGGTTTCGGTTCCTTGTTTAACGTCTTCGCCCTAAACTCTGATTAAAGGGTTAACGTCTTCGCCTAAACTCTGAAATTTCATTTATTTATTTTCTTCCTTCAATAGGAGTAGAAGGTTTTTGAATAGGAGTAGAGGTTTATCCCTTCCAGGACGAGTCTACTTCAACGATTCTTCTAACGTCTTCGCCTAAACTCTGAAATTTCATTTATTTATTTTCTTCCTTCAGTAGGAGTAGATAGGGTTTTTGAATAGGAGTAGAAGTTTATCCCTTCTTTCATGTTTAGGATTGGGTTTCCGGTTCCTTCTAAAGTCTACTTCAACGATATACTTCTAACGTCTTCGCGTAAACTCTGAAATTTTATTTAATATTTACCTATTTATTTTTCCTCAGTAGGAATAAATAGATTCGCTTATCGTATGATTCACCCTCCACTTCCTTATTTTGAACAGGACTTGTGTTTTATTCCTTGCTTCTTGTATAGGATCTGCTTTCCAATTCTTTCTAAAGTGTACTTCAACTCTACACTTCTAATGTCACACTTACACATATACAGAGCAGAATAGACATGGTGCCATATTCCACATTCCGTGAGAATGTGGTTAAATACCTTCATCAAAATACCATCTTATCACCAGGGAGCAGCAAAGAATTGATTACTGAAACAGTCATGTCAGTTCTAAAGATGAATTCGATTTTCACTTACAAAGATAAGTACGATTGCGCTGACTTTTGTCCATAACAAGTAAATTACCTAAGCTGTCCTGAACTCATAACAATTGCCATGGAAATTCTTCAAAAATATTTAAATTCTAATTGTTTTGGTCACTTGATAATTCATATCTGTTTCCTCTTTCCTATGTCTGTCTGTCTGTCGCTTTTCACTTCGGTTTTCTATTATTGCTCTCATCTTATATCCATTTTGATATGGATAATGGCAGTGATGTGTCGATAAGGTTTTATCTTATCAGCATATTTTTCACGTTTTCTTTCTCTCTTTGATTAACTCTATATGATAGCACCAAATTAGATAGATAGATAGATAGATAGATAGATAGATAGATAGATAGATAGATAGATAGATAGAAATGAACGAGACTGAGATAGATAGATAGATAGATAGATAGATAGATAGATAGATATGAACGAGACTGAGATAGATAGATAGATAGATAGATAGATAGATAGATAGATAGATAGATATGAACGAGACTGAGATAGATAGATAGATAGATAGATAGATATATAGATAGATAGATATGAACGAGACTGAGATAGATATGAACTAGACTGAGATAGATAGATAGATAGATAGATAGATAGATAGATAGATATGAACGAGACTGAGATAGATAGATAGAGCTAGATATGAACGAGACTGAGATAGATAGATAGATAGATAGATAGATAGATAGATAGATAGATAGATAGATTCTCTTTTATTTTGTATCTTAAATGTCTTGCTTCCTGCAATGAAAGTATCTATATGCGACATATTGAATGTATTTCTGGTCTCAGTTCTTCATTGTTTTCTACTCTTTTCTCTTTATCTCTCAACATCACGACCTCTACAGACATTCAAACCTTTATTTTTCTCCTTTCAACCTCATCCTTTTTTTTATTTCCTTTATTGCTTTCTCTGTTCCTTCCAATCGCTTTCTGCCCACGCCGAAACTGTTCGAAGTAATTCTCACAAATCATCACACGTCCTTCATTTTTGATTATTTTTTTCTCTTTTTAGTTTTTATAAATCTTCTTTTTTATTTCCCCCTATTTTTTCCCTTTTCTTTTTTTGTCTCATCAGTTTTTTTCTTCTTTTTCTCATCATTCTCTGTCAATATTTCTGCACTTTCTCCATCGAACTATCGGTTGTACTGTCTTTCTATCTATTCCTTTACATTTTAATGAACGCTAAAATGTTCTCATTAAATTTTGCTACCGGAATTGCAGCCAGGGACATCAGCCTCGAAAACTGTCCCGGTGTTATTCAAGCACGCACGTTTTCCCACCAAAAGGTTAAATAATACAATTCGAAAACTACCCACATATAATGAGCAAAATTACACACGACAATCTACAATCAGTGATGTGGGACACTGACTTGATGCGACGTATATGTGCTTAATTCAGTGTGCAATCGCCTGCACTCTCGTCCGATATGTCCGACCGTCAGTGTGTCTTTACATCTGCCCAGAAAAAAAAAAACATGTGGGTCTTGTTTTCAAGAACGGAGACAAGTCTGGCATAAGGCTGAATTTCTGAGTTGCCGTCTTACGATGAGTAAATGTTTAAAGTCTGTTAGAAAGGCTTTTTTTTAAGAGTACTAACATAGGTAACATTTATATAGAAAAGCTGAACGGACGTCTACTGATATCAGTAATACCGCGCTTAATGTTATAGATTTAGAGAGATTGCGTCTGTCTATCTATATATAAAATTCTGTCATTTCCGTTAGTCCATCTGTCCGCCCGTCACACCCTCTAAAATAGATATACGTTGATTGATCGAAACCAAATTTTGGGGAGAAATGTAAACACGTAAGGGGTTACAAAGTACAGTTGGTTTTACTCGGGTTCGTAGCTTAGTACAATTAATTTTCATTCATTTTTTTCAAAACTTTTATTATATAACATACCAATACTCATACTATTTTAAAAACAATTTAATGATTAAAATAACAAATAGATATTTAATAAAAATGCAAGATTGTTTTTTTACATATCTTTTCTTTCAGTTTTTATATAGATTCAGTTCAGCTATGTGCCAAGCGTGATACACGCGTAGGCGAACATGTCTCTTTCAATACATGACTGACGAAGCAGATTTTTTTTCTCGCAGTAGGTTGCCATTTCTTTCTGTGGTAGACCAGTTGCCATCCAAGTCTGGAATGCTATTTACCCATAGAAGGGCGAGAAGAAGAGGATTCATACCTTTCCCAAGGTTATTAGTACGTATGTGAATGTAATGGATTCGACTGGAATTCGAACTCGGCTCTGTGATTCCTCAAATCCAAGCCGCTATCCATTACTCCACATACATTACATTCTGGTAAAATATAATACTGTAGTAGTCCTGTAAATATAAACACAGCAAAGTTTCAACTGGGCAAAGGATTTCAAGAGTAGTAAGTGATAAACTATGCATGATTGGCTGGAAGGAAATGCAATAGACTTTAGGAGGACGGATAGGCTAGCTAATGTAAATGATATCCTACGTTTTAATGCTGAGTATTTGAATACATTAGTGCCAAATGAATTTCTAAGGCACAATCTATTGTTGAAAACAGGAACGCCATTAATACTATTGCGCAATATAATTCCTCGGGAAAGCCTATGTAATGAAATGACTCTTACGTTCGACAAACTAACTGACAACACACTACTACAATGTGCTGTGTTTGAAACTGGACGGGTAGCATTAATCCTAAGTTTATTCGTAAACCAACAGAATATCCTTCCGAATGGAATCCAGTTTCAAGTTCGCCCTGCGATAACTGATAACAAATCAGAAGACCAAACGCTTCAA
>CAHIKZ030003794.1:3082500-3102500 GCA_903632075.3 Acanthosepion pharaonis
TTCATGTTTTGAGTTATTTTGTGTTTGAAATAAAATATATATTAATTTATAAATCACCAAGACTGAATTTTCGTTCAATAAATGTAATGACTTCATATGCAACTTTAGTTTTATTTTTCTTTCAAATCCTCCTCTTCGAAATAAAAATGCGTCTTAGGCACCTGTTACTCTTATATTCCGAAAAATATGGTAAGTACTTTCTTTATTATTCAATCCAGATGTTTTTATAACAGGAAACCGCCTCTTTTGTTCGGCTCCTCTTTCTCCCCTCCATTTTTAACTAAATATCAACCAATAAAAGGCCCGAGAGTCACTCAAGGTAGAAAATGGTAGTGCTAAGTGAGGAATCGGAAATGAGAGGATGGTAAGACAGTAGGTAGTGGTAATTATGGAAGATAGATAACGATTGACCCTTGACTTGAAAAGGCCAACATTAATGTATTCAGTGAAGCACCCACGTGGTAGTCTGTCAGTTGTTGGAAAAAAACCGGAACGCCGTTCTTACATCTGGAAAGTGAAGGAAATGAAGCTGAATAGATTTCGTGGAAGTTGTGTCGTATGTTCTAGGAGCAAAGTTCTGAACTGGTGGAACTAAAGAGTGAGGACGTTTTTGAACACTTACTACGTTACCATGGAAACAGTGATAGAGTAAAGGCAGAAACTTTGCATGTGCGAGAAAGGAGATTATAAAGATGAAAAGAAGTGATCCGTCACAAGACCGCGCAACCGATTTTGAACTCTATCAAGACTGGAAAGTGAGGATTGATCGGCTTTAGTCCGAGTATGACAGCAAAACATCATTGATTCAATAACACGTCACTTCTCCAAAGCGTCTAGATATCGTGTTGTTTTCGACTATATAACTAACCGTTTCTGGGACATGCCGAAGAGGCTATATAAAATATAATGCCTAAGCCCCAGGGTGCCTTGCCTCAGGCAGTAGCCCTCCTACATGCATTTATTGACGCTGAGGAGAAATACTGAGAGGGCTTGGGCAATTTTTCCACGGTATTGCCGTTAATACCATTTAAAACCTTGACCTTGTGTCACATTCGTTAACGGCGTGAGCGCGATGAAAAATACACACAAAAAGCAGTAAATCCAGAAAGATGTGAGACAATCGTTGAAAAATGGTGACGACTGATGTGACTTAAGAATTCAAGAAGAATTTCTACACATTTCGTCAATCCCCACATCGGATTTTCTTCTTTGAAAATACGATAACTTAACGCTCAAAATCAGTGAGCTCCTTAGCTATACGAGAAGGGCAGACTGAAAGACGAAAGTTGTCTGCAAATAACATTTAAATGACGAATCAGAAGATCGAGCTGCAATTAATCAATCATAAAAGAACCAATCAGATTTGAGTAATAATGCGAGAGTCGATTGATTATTCAAGTAATTTATTCGAGGTTATTTAAGGTCAATTATTCCTGAAAGATAAAACAATGATAATAAATTTGCCGCTCTTTTACTTGGAATCCTTTATTATATTTGATGACATGACTGACCACTCGATGACCTTTTACATGTTTATATTGTAATACTTAATACATCATGCATGAGTATTTTGTTATCGATTTTCGCGCCAGTGATATTTACCGATCGGATCAGAAAGTTAAAACACAAAATGGCGGTGACAATTCCCATATATTATTCCGTAAGTCCGCAAAGCATTTTTCTTCCTTTTGTTTTTTGTTAAACACAGATTATATTTCTGATATATAGACACGATTATATGTGAATGCATGCATTATTCATTTTAGTAGTAGTACTATTGCAATAAATCAGATCTGGTCGGAGTATCAAATGCCAAGATGGCGTCCAGTTACTTCACGTATGAGTGTAACGATATTTTACACAAAACGCTCCACACGAGATTGCACTGTTTACAAATGGTTGATAGGGGAAACATTTAAAAGTCAAACTGGATTGCATATATTTCGTGAAGTACATCTGTCGGATGATTCGGCATACATTATCATTGGTGTTTTTAACCTATGGTAATTAGTCCTTCTCCATGTCAATCCAGTCGATAATGATCAGATATCGATTTGTGTGTTAGGCATCAGCTACAACTATTCTCATAATATTGCCCTAACACAGTACGAATCTAGCCTTCATTTTTTTTTAATCATTTCACCCCAGGCAAGGCAACAATGCCACTAAGACGCATGGGGCTACTGCGAGTGAAGTGGAATTGTTACAAAATGCAAAGACCAGGGCCAGAATGGTCACCGATTGGCCGGAGTGTCTTGTGGGCTTTAGGAATCCTAACAGTGATGGGTTAGTCTTTATTTGAGTTTTGAATAAAAGTCCAAGAAGGACTTGCAAGATTTCCGAAGCGTTGATATACCTTCCACACCCAGGTTAGGGACCAACTAAAACCACACGCGGAGGGACGCTGAGCCAAATGCGATATGCGTTCCTGTGACGTCATTCCTGCCACTGCCTCTTAGAATCCAAGCTGCCACCATTAACAAAACGAATAACAAAAGGAAATGATCCTTTTCGTTGATACCGTTTTATTTAGTAGTGATGGTGTTCAATCAACATGTTATGAAGTCACTACAAAAATAGCCATTTTGTTTCAACACTTCTGGTGTCTTATCAAGTGATCGTGATTCAACACCATCACTTGATAAGACAGCAGAAGTGTTGAAACAAAATGGCTATTTTTGTAGTGACTTTATAACATATGTTATAATTTTCGAATAAATTATGTTTGCTCTACTTTGTATTGAGCACTCTTTTAAGAATAGTATTTTTGATTATTGAAATTTATTCCGTATACACCAATCCTATACTTGGGTATATATATATATATATATATATATATATATATATATATATATATATATGTGTGTGTGTGTGTGTGTGTGTGTGTGTGTGTGTGTGTTATGGAGTGGTTTCACAGTGGAGGCTTGTATTTGTACTAAGTCGGTCCTAAAATAGGTTTGACGTAGAAATAATACTTATAATAGGTAATGACGCAGAGTAATCTAGTTGGGGTCGCTGATATTTTAGTATCCGACTAACGGTCGTCCGGCATCGACTGACTGACCAACTCGCTGAGCGACTCCCTCATTACTCTTACTACTCCTACTTATTATAGGTGGGAGGCTCTATTAACTATAGAATAGGTGTGTTCCACTATATCAATATATATATATATATATATATATATATATATATATATATATATATATTTGGTTGGATAGATGTGAGTTTGTTATGTGAAAAGTGTATATAAATATAAATAAATATATATATATGTTAGCTCTATCTCTGATATTGAGCGCTTTCTAATAAGTACCGCGCATATAATATATAAATAATTATACATATATATATATTTATTTATATTTATATACACTTTTCACACACACACACACACACACACACACACACACATATATATATATATATATATATATATATATATATATATATATATATATATATATATATATAATCCCCATCTTCTTCAGGAATTGCGTTGATTCGTGAATTTAGTGATAGAGTAACTGCGAGACTAATCACTGGAACGGACCCAGTGGAAACTAAATCTCATCAGTTATTGTTCGCTCCGTGTCCACTGTAACTGAAATATTTTCAGCTGGCAGGTCGAACTCTCTGCCTCTGAGCAGAGAGGAACCCGGACGAGGCTATGCCGAAGGGCAGAGTCTCGTTCGTGGACGTTGACCGAACCGATCCCGTTTATGCGGGTTCTACGGGGATTTTTTGGCCGAGCCTACGGGCTCGCAGAACCCACGTTAAACCGGGCCTTGTGCCACATGCAACCCTTGTGGGGGGGGGGCTGAATATTTCACTGTGTCCGATTCAACTACTATATCAACACATTCATGAAACCAGACTTTAATGCGCTAAGCTATTGTTCACGTTTAAAAAACTGCAGTCGAGACACTAAGAAAAAGTGCTCATCATCACAACTGCAATGAAAGTACATGGAGAAAAGAAAGGTGGGACTCACGTCACGTAGGCGGGAAACATCACTTTGAGAAACATATGGCAACATTCTCGACTAGAGTTAGCAAGTAATGATTCCGCATACTAAAGAAAATTGTGATGAACTGTTATGTGATATCAATAACCTTATATAGCAGTGAATGCTGGACAATCTCCCTTCAGACGGTAATGTGGTTCTACAGAAGGATACTGAGAATTCCATGAACGGAGCGAGTAAGCAACGAGGAAAATGGTAACAAAAAGAACATTTATACTCAAAAGCATAAAGAGACAGCTGAAATTTCTTAGACACATAAAGAGGAAGGAGGGTTTGGAAAACTTAACACTCATATGGCATATCACAGGTAAGAGAGATAGGAGGAAGACAACAGTTCAACTACCTGACGAATGTGTAAAAGGATCGTGGAACGAGTGGGTTCTAAATGATTAGGAAAGGGCAAATGCTGTTAAAGGCTACACGGGATAGAAACTTGTGGAGAGCCATGATCACCCACGTCCTGAAGGTACAGGGCCAATAGAAGAAGAAGAAGAAGAAGAAGAAGAAGAAGTGTCGTCAAGAGATACGGTAATCTAAAAGCTACGAGAAAAATAATGGGCAATAAAAGCCGAATTATCTCTCCTCTATGAGATATGAGCAGAATGTTTCTAATAAAAAAAACGCAACCAGATAGCAATCCAGACAGAACTATGCATAAACGCGATCGAATATGAAATGTTTTATGTATATGCTAGTTTTGTAGTATGTCCATATATATATATATATATATATATAATAAAAAGGCTTAAACACTAATATTCCATGGTCATAATTTATTCCATTGAAATCCTAAATACGATCCAATTCCTCAGACCTACAAAGTTAGTGAGAGTGTATGTATACATACACTCTGACAAAATTTATTTTTTTATTCCCGGAGTTCTTTTTTCTTTTTTCTTTTTGAATTTGTAGGTCTGATGAATTAGATCATATTTACGATTCCAATGGAATAAATTATGACGATGGAATATTAGTGTTTAAGCCTTTTTATTATATCCTTACTCTGTCCTGGACATTGAGTTCTACCTGGATTCTATCCTCTTGGAATTATTTTTATACATATATATATATGCATGTATATATATTTATATATTTTAGATATATGATTGCATATGTATGTGTATATTTACCACTAATATTATCTATCTATCTATCTATCTATCTATCTATATATATATATATATATATATATATATATATATATATATATATATATATAAATAAAAAGGTAATGCTGTACATCTATATATATACATGTGTGTGCATGTGTACAGCATTACCTTTCCTTTTCATGACATTAAGCAGGTGTGACTCCTGAAGATGCAACAAAAAACAAGTATTCTATTAATTTTATGGGTGTTGGTCTAGCATTGGGAGTGGTTACTCCTGGCCCTTATTCCGTGGGCACCACGCACCCACCCCCATGGCCCTGTGTGACTGAAATCTCAAAGATGACGTGATTAACGTGTTTCCCTCCCATAGCCTCCGGTAGTAGACGACTGCAGTCAGGTGACCTTTGAACCTGAATCGAGACTGAAACCACCTCGCCTCGGGTCGGGCCTAATCTAGCTCATTACGAGATTGTTTAAATAACGAAGAGGGAGAATGAAGGGAGATGGAAATGGGAGGGGGGAATAGTTTCAAATGTTATGCATGCGATGATGATGATGATGATGATGATGATGATGATGATGATGATGATGATGATGATGATGAATCAGTAGTGGGGGGGAAAGCGTAAGCAAATTGAGAGAGAAGGAAGGGAGAACATTGATAGAATGTAAAGATCAATATATCTAAGCTCAAAATGAACGTTGTGAAAGAATTCGATGAGAAAAAAAAAGAAAGAAAGAATGAAAGAAAGAAAGAAAGAAAAAGTATGCTTCTCATATGAAAGAAAAGAAAGAAGAAAGAATTGTGTCGCATATGAAAAGAAAGAAAGAAAGAAATACGTCGTATATGAAAAAAGAAACAATGTCATATGGAAAGAAAGAATGGAGTTGCATATTAAAAGAAAGAAAGAAAGAAAGAAAGAAAGAAAGAAAAATTATGCTTCTCATATGAAAAGAAAGAAAGAAGAAATAATTGCGTCGCATATGAAAAAAAGAAAGAAAGAAAGAAAGAAAGAAAGAAAGAAAGAAAGAAATACGTCGTATAGGAAAAAGAAAGAATGCCATATGTAAACAAAGAATAAAGTTGCATACTAAAAGAAAGAAAGAAAGAAATAAAGAAAGAAAGAATGAGTGGATTGATGACTGAAAATAAGAAAAAAATACGTCGCCTATTAAAAAATGAATATCTTTCGTATGACGAGAAAGTAAAAAAAGAAAGAAAAATAAAAGCTGAAAGATAACGAATAAATTTATGGATGAATGAATTGAAAGAAGGAAAGTGACTATTTTTCTTCTTTTCAAAATTTTGAATTTTAAATTGAGATTTTCTTCTCACTGATCAGTCTCACCATTTTCTTTGGAAGTTTCCTTGTATTGCGTTCAAGGGTAACGTAGAGTGTTATCGACAAACTGATATTAAGAGAACCAGTTTTCACGAAGAGCTAGCATGAAAAGACGGGCCAGTGTGCAGTCAGGAGTTGTGTGGTCGAGTAGCAAGCAGCAGTGAAAGAGGTGAAGGGGCAGAGATGAGGGTAGTTAAAAAAAATGACGCCAGATAGATAAGATGATGTAATTAGATCTCTCGAGAAAGCGGGGAGGGGGTGGGGTTCGACGAGTGACATTTCAGTGTATTAAATTCTTCATTTGTCGTTTAAATATAGTAAAGAAAAAATGAATGGCAGCAAACTAGAAACGTCCCTTTTAATATTAGAAGTGGCTTGGAAATGGAGGAAAATTGAAAGATTGGACACGGAGAGAAATAATTGAATCAAAAAAAGAAAGAGAAAATGAAAAAGAGAAAAGAAAGAGAAAGAGAAAGAAAGGCAAAAGGCGAGAAAGAAGTTCGAATAAAGATGGAAGAAAAAAGAAAGACAAAAAGAAAGAAAGCAGGAAAACGAGAAAAAGAAAGTAAAAGAACAATAAAGGAGATAGTAAAAAGAAAGAAAGAAAAAGTAAGAAAGAAGAAAATAGGATGAAAAAGAAAGAAAAAGTAAGAAAGAAAGAAGACGATAAAGAACAAAAAATTGAAAAAACGAAATCTCAAAAAGGAGTGGAAAGAAGAAAGAAAAAGAGACAAAAAAGAAGAAAGTGAAAAAAAGCAAACGAAAGAAAGAAGAGAAGAAAGAAAGAAAGAAAGAAAGAAGGAAGGAAAAAACGAAAAAAGAAGGAAAGAAACAAAGAATGATAAACAAACAAAAAAAGGTCCATAAAAAAGATAGAAAAAGGAAAAAAGGAGGAAGGAAGGAAGGAAGGAAGGAAGGAAGGAAAACGAGAAAAAGAAAGTAAAAGAACAATAAAGAAGATAGAAAAAAGGAAATGTAGAAAGAAGAAAATAGAATGAGAAAGAAAGAAAGAAAGAAAGAAAGAAAGAAAGAAAGAAAGAAAGAAAGGGATAGAGAAAAAAGGGATAAGTTGTTTGAAAGAAAGGGGTGGATAGAGGAAAAAGAAAGAAAGAAAGAAAGAAAGAAAGAAAGAAAGAAAGAAAGAAAGATAAACAAAAAACAAACACAAAAAGTTCGGTAAAAAGATAGAAAAAGACGGAAGAGGGAAAATTAATAAATATAGAATGAAGCAAATGGAAAGAAAGAAAGAAAGAAAGAAAGAAAGAAAGAAAGAAAGAAAGAAAAACGAAAAAACGAAGGAAAGAAACAAAGAAAGATAAACAAACAAACAAAAAGCTCCATAAATAGATAGAAAAAGGAAAAAAGAGGGAAAATTAATAAATATAAATTGAAGCAAATGGAAAGAAAGAAAGAAAGAAAGGAGCGAAATAAAAAAAAAACAAAAGATTAAATGATTAAATGGATTGTGTAGGTTAAAGAAAAATATATCGAATGAATGAATGAATGAATGAAAATCCTCCGAGAGAAAGAGAGATAAAAAGATAAAGAAAACAATAACGAGAGAATATTAAAAAAAAAAAACGGAGTTAAAGGGAAAACAATATTTCAACAACGAAGTGTGAAGGAAAGAGAAAAAAAAAGGGAAAAGAAATTTGAAAAAAATATCTCAAAAATCAAAACCAAAAACGAATGAGTGAAGACGACGAAAAATACGGAAGAAATGAAAGAATATATATACATATATATATATATATATATATATATATATATATATATATATATATATATATATATATATACCGAGGAGAAAGAGTGAAAGGAAAAGATGATAAAAAGAAAACTTTTTTGAGGAAAACAGATGATAGGAGGGAGAAATATCAGTGAGAGAAAAGAAAAAAAAAAATTAGACATAGCAAGTAGGAGGGGTGTAGTAAGAGGAGGAAAAATAGGAGTATTTTGTATACATATCAAACAGCGAGGAGGGAGAAGAAAGAAAGAAAAGGGAATAGTATGAGGACAAGGAGGAAGCGAATGATGTAGAGATATCAAACAGAGAGGAAGGAGCAGGAAGAAAGCAAAGGGAGTAGTACGAGGACAAGTAGGAAGCGAATGATGTACAGATATCAAACGGAGAGGAGGGAGCATGAAGAAAAAAGGGAGTAGTATGATGGACAAGGAGGAAGCGAATGAGGTTCAGATATCAAACAGAGAGGTGGAAGAAGAAAGAAAGGAAAGGGAGTAGTATGAGGACAGGGAGGAAGCAAATGATGTTCAGATATCAAACAGAGAGGAGGGAGCAGGAAGAAAAAAAGGAAGAAGTATGAGGACAAAAAGGAAGAATGGTATGAGGATCAAAGGAGGAATGAGCAGGAAGAAAGAAAATGGAGTAGTACAGATATCAAACAGATGTACAGGAATCAAACAGAGAGGAGGAAGAAAAGGGAGTAGTATGAGGAGAAGGAGGATGCAAATGATGTACAGATATCAAACAGAGAGGAGGGAGTAGGAAGAAAGCAAAGGGAGTAGTATGAGGACAGGGAGGAAGCAAATGATGTACAGATATCAAACAGAGAGGAAGGAGCAGGAAGAAAATAAATGGAGTAGTATGAGGACAAGGAGGAAGAGAATGATGTACAGATATCAAACAGAGAGGAGGAAGAATAAAGATAGCAAAGGGAATAGTATGAGGACAAGGAGGAAGAGAATGATGTACAGATATCAAACAGAGAGGAGGAAGAATAAAGATAGCAAAGGGAATAGTATGAGGACAAGGAGGAAGAGAATGATGTACAGATATCAAACAGAGAGGAAGGAGAAGAAAGAAAGTAAAGGGAGTAGTATGAGGACAAGGAGGAAGAAAATGATGTACAGGTATCAAACAGAGAGGAGGTAGTAGGAAGAAAGCAAAGGGATTAGTATGAGGACAAGGAGGAAGCGAATGATGTACAGATATCAAACAGAGAGGAGGGAGTAGGAAGAAAGGAAAGGGAGTAGTATGAGGAGAAGGGGGAAGCAAATGATGTTCAGATATCAAACAGAGAGGAGGGATCAGAAAGAAAGGAATGGGAGTAGTATGAGGACAAAAAGGAAGCGAATGATGTACAGATATCAAACAGAGAGGAGGGAGCAGGAAGAAAGCAAAGGGAGTAGTATGAGGACACGGAGGAAGCGAATGATGTACAGATATCAAACAGAGTGGTGTGTCAGGAAGAAAGGAAAGGGGGTAGTATGAGGAGAAAGAGAAGGAAAATGATGTACAGACATCGATCAGTGAGGAGGAAACAGAAAAGAAAGAAAGAAAGAAAGAAAGAAAGAAAGAAAGAAAGAAAGAAAGAAAGGAAGGAAGGAAGGAAGGAAGAAAGAAAGAAAGAAAGAAAGAGCTATAAAGAAACGAAGAAATTAACAGAAAGGAAGAAAACGAAAGAAAGGCAGATGGTAGGAGGAGTAAGAGAAGCTATTTTAATTTTTTGAAAAATTTCAAAAAATAAATAAATTGCTTTAAAAGTCAAGGAAAATAAATTGCTATAAAAGTCAAGGAAGGAAAAAAGGTTGAACAAAGCACTGGGTGACATTAGCATTGAGATGTTATTGACAAGAACGATTGCAGCCTAGGACGAAAGGCGGGCGGGCGGGAATCTTCTAGGCGTCATGATGGAGGTGGGTGAGGAATAAGATAGCAAAGGAATTGGGATGAAGATAGAAGAAAGAACATTAGGTTGGTGGTTGGTGTGGAAATGAAGGTAGCAGAATGCTTAGGACTTTAGGGGCAAGAGAAATGGCGGTGGAAGAAGAAAGAGGCGTCGGGCGACATCAGGTAAGCAAAAAAAAAGAGAGAAAGAAATTTAAATAGAAGTATAGAAAGAAAACTGAATTTAAAACATGCATCAGCAAAGGGTGATGAAGGGAGAATAGATGTGAAGATGGTTTTATATTTTTATTTCAAGGCCTTCGAGGAATTGAAATGAAAAATAAATTTTTCTTTGACTTTTTAAAAAAAATTCCGTGTTTAAAAGCCTACGTCGTGAAATTAACAAGAAAGGATAAAAGTTCCCCGCTTTGTTGTGAGGACTGTATCTGGTGTCAAATATCGCTCTGAGCATGCCTTATATATATATATATATATATATATATATATATATATATATATATATATATATATATATAAAAATGGAACAATATGGACAAAAAAATATGGACAAAAAAGAGAATGAGGGGACTGTGCCATGTGTCCTAATGGCACAGTGGATAAAGGCGTTGGTTAGATCCAGTGACAGGAACCAAAGAGTGTGAGTTCAATACCCGGTTAAGTCAGTGGAGAACTTTCAGAGGAAAATTAACAGGAGATAACTGATAACTCACATCCATTATACATGGCACGTGGAACTAGAACAGTCTACCCCAGTGAGCGAAATAAAGGGTTCAGTTCGAAATTCCAACCACCCGAAGAAGGCCGGGGCGTACAACGGCCGAAACGTTGTGATAAATATGGCGACAGAGATGAGGACAATAGTCCGAATAATGTAAATAAAGTGGAAAAAGTTTTCGTATGACACATTTCGTCCTTTAGGCCTTCATTGGACTAAATTTATGCTGGTGTGACTACACATGCGCACGAGCGAAGGATGCCGGGAATTTTTAATTTTAATTTTTCTTTCTGTATATAATCTAACTGATTTCATTTAGATTCCTTTTCTTTTTGTTTCAATCACGTTTTTTATTCGATTTCCCACTCTGTGATAATAAAAGATCTGCCAGGAATGGTCAGCTAGTGCCCAAATTTACTATAAATGACCTTGCGATCAAGACACTCCTTGGACATCTTCGTCTAAGTGATTTTTTTCTCCTTTGATCAGAGTTGCATTTTTATACATTGAAAACACTTTCAGGCTTTTTCCGTACTCTAATTATTCAATGCGAAACAAAAAGCTCATAAAATATTCCAAAATAAAAAAACGGCTCTTTGACAAAGCCAATGTATCAGAAAATATATTTTTCTACTGAACTCTGTCACAACAACAACTGAAAACCAAACTCAACATAAAATGTGTTGCTACTGCAAACTAAAACTATAAAATCAAACTTAGTCAATACAAAACAATTATGGTAAAACTTTAAGGAGAAATTTACTCGATCGCTAGTAATAATTGTCACAAAATATACATAGGAGAAACCTCAAGAGACATTTTACAAAACAAATGTATTAGTTTGCTCACAGTAAAGAAACTGACCACAATTTTGATATAAAAAATGTTACTATTAGCAGCTATTACTTAGTGGACCATAAAAGAAAAACTAACTTCTACAATATTACATAGAATGCGCCACTTTGTAACAGTTCCTTTAGCTGTTTACGTTCAATGTCTCGAAAATCAAACTACTTTCATTCCATCATCGTCGATCAGGCCTCAAACTAACACCAATCACGACAAATGTCTGTTCCCTCAAAGTGTCCGTGCCTTGAGCGCTTATTGGGACTTAAACAGCCGAGACCTCAAGTGGAACTCGTACTCCAGCGATAAAGATGCAAGTAAAAACTGATCGGTTCCCTTTACCGCTCCAGTAAGCACCTGACTCCTCATGCTATCCTCTATCTTTATTAGAGCTAGATCAGGCCGAAAATCAAATACTGCTGTCATATTTGGGAGGGAGCTACCCAGTCTTTACTTTCCAGTCACGAGAGATTCCAAAAGCGTCTCCGCGTCCTTGTGGGTGACAGATTACTTTCCACCTTACAAACCCTTTCTCACAAACGAAACACCGCGAGTTCCTCGCTGCTCTATCGCTATTTCCATTGAAAGATCTCAGGCGAATTACATTCCTTAGTTCCACCAGTTCTAATCTTCACGTCTAAGACCCGCCATGCGACGCCCATTTTAGCGAACTACCTTCATTCTATTCGTATTCCATGAGTGAAATGTAAGTTCCACTCGAAAAGCTTACCCTCACGAACCGCTGCTTTGTGAAACCGACTCCCAAGAGTCACCGATCACTACAATCTTAACCTCTTCATGTCTATAGTTAAGCGTTATCTTCTCTACATATACGCATAAACTGTGCTTCTTACCTTCTACCTCGAGTGTCCCCAGGGCCTTGTATAGAGTGAACATCATTGTAAAAAAAGAAAAAGAAAAAAAGGCCTCCAGTGCATTAACGTGAAAAGAGGTGAAGTTGTAACCGTATAAAGTTAAAATCCTCTGATAAATTTCCACCCCTGACGCACTTTCCGACCAGATAAATCGGATCACTGCTCTTTGTTCCTCCTTGGTGCACACTGCTAGTGAAGCGGCTATGTTTACACTGTAACAGCAGGAAGAAAAAATATATATTAAGTCAACATGTTCCTTCCTCTTCTGATAAAGATTCTGTGATTAAAGCCAGACTACTTGAATTGTCTAATGAATAAGCTTCCTTCACTGCTAAGCAGGATTTTCTTGCATAGCAAAGCATCCATTTTCAGACCATAAAATCTTTGAAGTCAAGAAATGGCGTGTACATAACTAAGCCTGATAAGGCTCCTGGCGTTGTCATCTTAAACAGGCAGGCTTATATTGATAAGCTGGCTATTATTTTCAATGATTCCTGCACGTTTAAGAGGACCGGTCCTGCTAGTACGTGTGATAAGACTCGTAAAGCTTTCAGTGTACAAGAACAACCTTGTCTCCAAGGTTGTTTATGATAGGATTAAACCTCTCACTTCTCAACGGCCTAGAATATATAGACTACCAAAGGTTCCTAAGACTGTTGTACCATTTTATCTATGGTAGGATCCTTGCAGCATGAGTTGGCGAAATGGTTAGCTAATCTGCTCCATCCAATATCTGATTTTTTTTTTCAGCACATACCTCTGACTCTTTTCAGTTTTCATATTTTATTGGAAACTGATTCGGAAAATAAACAGATGGTGTCTTTTGACATCGTCAGCCTGTATACCAATATGCCACTTCACGAGACCATTAATATATGTACTGATGCACTTTATAGAGGTAATTTGGGCTCGACAAGCATTCCGGAAAACTTGTTCCTGGAATGTATGCGTCTAACGACTGAAGGTGTTGAGTCTAGTTTCAACAATCTTATGTCCAGACAGACGGTGTTGCAATGGGTAGTCCTTTGGGTCCCGTACTGGCCAATATTTTCTTACGTTTTCATGGGGGAATTTTGTTTGATAAGTTCCGTAAACCCTGCGTTTATATGCGGTACGTTAATGACACCTTTTCTATTTTTGATTCTGCTGGAGACGCCACTGACCTTTTTGCGGAACTCAATTCTCCCCATGCAATAGTTGAGTTGAGAGCAATAGTATTTTACCCTTTCTAGATGTTCTGATAGGACGTAAAGCTAGTGTTTTTGTCACCAGAATCTTTCGTTAACCCACTTTTACAGGCTTGTACAAAAGCGGGAACTATTTTGTTCCTAAGGCCCGCAGAATTGGTTTAATTTCTACCCTGGTTCATCGCACTTTGATGATTTATTCTCCTAGCTTATTAAACGGAGAATTTATATATATATATATATATATATATATGTGTGTGTGTGTGTGTGTGTGTGTGTGTGTGTGTGTGTGTGCAGCATATCTTCATTCAAGCATGTTTCATTGAATAATATAGACATATTGTGACTATGTTCATACTGATCCTTTTCGTTCATATTGAAATGATTGTTATGCAAAAAATTCTACATCTACGACGGCTATTGGGAATCTTGTTTTGGAAAAGATTTTATATCTGTCTATATTTCTGAAATGAGGTATTATGTACACTATTGACATTATTTGGATTATTGTACTCATCTTTGTCGACATGTTTATTACAACGTTTCGGTCTTTCAGTATCTGTCTATATTTCTGGGATGAGGTATTATGTACACTACTTACATTATTCGGATTATTGTTCTCATCTTGGTCGCCATATTTATTACAACGTTTCGGCCCTTCAGTATCTGTCTATATTTCTGAGATGAGGTATTATGTACCTTATTTACATTATTCGGACTATTGTCCTCATCTTTGTTGCCATATTTATCTCAACGATTCGGCCGATTTACGGTCCGTCCTTCTTCAGGTGGTTGGAATGTCGAACTGAACCCTTTATTTAGCTCACTGGGGTAGACTGTTCTAGTTCCACGTGCCATGTTTGATGGATGTCAGTTATCTCCTGTTAATTCCCCTCTCCAAGTTCTCCACTGATTTAACCAGGTATTGAATTCACCCACTTTGGGTCCTGTCACTGGATCTAAATAACACCTTTATCTACTATGCCATATGTCCTCAAGGAGGCTGGAGCGTACAACGGCCGAAAACGTTAGGATAAATATGGCAAGATGAGAACAATTGTCTGAATTATGTAAATAAAGATTTATAGTTACAATGGATAAATTCAAATTTTCAAAATAATTACAGAGCGCGTTCGTGCATGTTTTTAAAAATCACTATCACAACGGAATGTGAATTTTATCGCAGTTACAATTTCTCTTTATAATTTACCCCTGAAGATGATCGCGGACAAGATCGAAAGTACTTGGGTTAACAAAATCTATGGTGCCTTCCTTGATGAATGTCACCTTAACATCAAGAAACTGATTAGACAACTGGAAAGGATCAATTTTAAAAATAAATAGCCATTTTGTTCAAAATAGCCATTTTGTTCAACACAAACACACACACACACACATATATATATATATATATATATATATATATATATATATATATATATATATATTGTTTTTCTATGTTTTTCACACTGAAAGAATTAAACGTCATGGGCGTTCTTGGCCTACAAGCAGCAAAATTATGTCGGAGATAAGAAAATGAAATGAACAACAGAGAATTCGCATTCTTCCTTTCCGTTTAAAATCAATAAATTAATCTAAATTTGAATTTGTAATCGATCCGCTATTATGACATATATTGCCTTCCCCTATACGAACCCACCAACTATGACGTCTTCCTTGATAAATTTCAATTTAACATCAAGAAACTGATTAGAGAACTTGAAAAGTTGAAAAGATCATTATAAAAATAACAATTTGAAAGGATTAATATAAAAATAATAATTTGAAAGGATGAGTATGAACGTAAGTAGACACAATACGCCTATATTATTCACTGAAATAGAAATCTATGTAATAAATGCGAATGTCAGTGTGTCATTGTGTCACACTTTTTCAATTAAAGTTGACACAACTCTCTAACTTTAAAAAGCTCATCTTCTTCTTCTATATAATAAATGCAAATGTCAGTCTTTCACTGTGATACACTTTTTAAACTTTACTTCTAGAGGCCGTAGTTCAATATATTATGCCATTTTGCAATCAGGCCAACTCCGTGAGTAAATTAAAACCATTCTGGATCGGATCCGGACCCGCAATCCTGAAATTTTGGATTCCCAAATTTTCGTGACTGCGATTGTTTTCCATGATTTTTTGCGACGAGATTTTTTGTACGATAACAATTTTTATAACTTGCAAATAAATTTGGGAATAATCGAAAACAATGTCGAAATCAAGCGAAAGTGACCCATGAAATAAAAATAAGGGTTTGTATGGAAAGTAAGGCCCTACGTACATCAAATTTTCTCTAAATTAAGTGGCGGCAGAAGAATTATCATTTAACTTTTAAAAGGTTAGCGTAAATATTAATGCAATACTTAAATGCAGCGACCAATTCTGAGTTCTTCTGTAGTTTATTTTTGTTTTTGCATCTACTCCTTCCTACCTATTTTGATGAAGGACCAATCAAGAGACCTATATTGCATTTAAGCATTTATATATATATATATATATATATATATATATATATATATATATATATATATGAATAAAAATGACAATAGGAAAACTAGTAATTGCTGATGCGTTTCGTCCAATGTGGATTTTATCAAAGCAAAATACGAAAAATGAATTTAATTAAACAATGTAACTAATAAAAACAGAATGTTCCTAGCAACTGGAATGTAGAGAAATGCTATTTTCATATTGTTAACTGAAAATAACGTCAGTATTTGTCACGTGTGGAGAATATTGTCATTATACATGTGTTGATGTATTCAACCATTTTCTTTTGATTTTATGGATCTGTTGTGCACATTTGTTTCTGAGAGCAGTAATTTTGATTAGAAAGGTGAAATGGGGAAAAAACCTGGGCGTAGATTAATATTTGGGTAATATTCTATGGCGGCACTCTCTAGAATTTTTCTTCTGAGTGAGTTATTTTCTTTTTTTATGAGTGTAGCATTTTTAAAATCAAAATTATGGTTGAATTTATTTCTATGTATGACTAGTGCATTAGCTAAGTTGTTTTTTGTGAGGTCTCTTTTGTGCTCGTAAATGCGTTTTTTCAAACTTCTACTTGTTTCTGCAATATATTGGGATGAACAGTTTTGGCAATTTATTTTGCTTTGATAAAGTCCACATTGGACGATACGTGTCAGCAATTACTAGTTTTCCTATTGTCATTTTTATTCATAAATATTGTCTTCTCTACTAGTTAAATCGGAGAAATTTTCACACACACACACACACACACATATATATATATATATATATATATATATATATATATATATATGGGTGTTAACCAAATGCTTACACACCTATTGTGGTGGTATGCCAGTGTAGTTATCGAATGTCTTGCTGGAATGTGTGATCCCTTTTCCTTTCACAAGGTCAGGTGATACACAGTAAACACAAGCATTCGAAAATCGCAGTTTCATTCGCCATTTGCTTTTGCCGCGTTAATAAACGCGGCTCTGCTTTGCACCTTTGAAACAATTGAATCAAATATTTCAATAAACTGGAAGAGAAAAGAAGCTGGAAGAAGAGTGATGACTCGACTGTAAGGGCAGTGAAAAAGTCATGTCGATTCTAATGTAATTTAAAATTTTCAGTAAGAATCCCTTTGAGATTTTTTTTTCATTATTCTAAACCACGTTGTCTTGAAGCTCAGGAGAAAAATTTACTTTCTCTTTTCTTACCCGTGATCCTCTTCCAAAATGGCTGCCCCTCTGGTCACACGGAGAAAGAAAAGTTGTTATAGATATTCTGGGAATAAGAAAGTGCTGCAAATATTTCTCAGGGGGGAGGGGTAAGTGAATGTTTATGAAAAGGTTGCACTTATGTAAGCTCTCTGAGATAGGTCAGTAGAATAAATGGCAGTCCTCGAGAGAAATTAGAAATTGATCTTAGTGATAGGCCCTGCGGTGGCAGGTCAGCTGCTGCTGTTAATGGGAATAAGGTCAAACTATTTGATGCTTTCATTACAGATGACAGAAGAAAAGCTTTTGCAAGATTCTGTGAAAACGTTTAGGTAAGCACTAGTTGCAGTTGATGCAGTTTGCATACTCAAAGGTCGGTGTTGATGCTGAGGGTTGATATTAACATAACAAACAGACCACTTCTTTTTTTTTTCTTCCACCCAAGAAAGGCAATAAAGCCACAAAGACGCAAGGATTTTACTGAGTATAAAAGAATATACGAAAAAGAAAAACATTATTAAGGAGAGAGAATGATAAAATAACTGGAATTAAGAAAACAAAAGATAACGAATAACAACATATTAAAATGTCTGCACTTTCAAATTTCAGTACAGCTCTTTTCGTCCTCTGTTAAAACACTTTCCACATATATAAATTATTGTAATTTTTTATTTTGGCATCTCCAATTTGTAATTTGCGTGTTGGGCTGTTCCTTTTGCTAGCAACCAAGCATTCTGTCGTCTTGCAATAAGCCTTTATTCTCGCTTTCCTTCACTACCTTCTGTAGTTCTTGTAATTTCCTTTTTGTGTTTGCTATCAATACTGAGCCATCGGCATATCTTAAGATTATAGCCACCAATAATAAATCCAGGTAGGACTTACAATTCTCTCAGAATCGTCTCACTGAATAGGTCGAAAAAGTCCGGTGAGACGACATATCCTTGTCTTACACCCCTTTCTAATTTTGTATATTTATTGAAATCATTTTCTATTCGTATACAGGTAGTTTGATCGAACATAATACAATGAAAATTTCAGATCAAAAGTCTGCTAAGATTAAACTACTAACTTATTGATTCACACATTCTTATCCTCTAAAAATAACGTTTAAAATGACAAAAATCTGTCGGATTAATAAATAATCAATTTATATATATATATATATATATATATATATATATATATATATATATATATATATATATAATAGGTGTAACAGCAGCATTGCCCAAATCGTGTAACAGCAAAAATGTCTAATTCTTGTGACGTTTAACACATTGGGGTCAATACCATTGAAACTTTATGAATTCTGTGACCAAGTGGCGATTCCATACCAACTTGGAATGATCCAAAGATAACTCTCTTAAGCAGTTCGCATGGTTTGGGTAAAATTTCTCCTACTGTTAATTTATGGATGTCAGATGATAACTCGTCAATATTTGTTTTCATTCGTAAAAACAATACGCTAAATTTAGTTGTTTCTTTCTGTCGAATGAAGATAGATCAATGGTAGAAACTCTGACTGATCGGTTGGGTTTCGATCCGGGCTTGAAGTATTCGGATCTCTAGTCGCACTGAGTAGCTGTGATACAGCAAAAACAGTACTGCCTGAGAATGACATATATATATATATATATATATATATATATATATATATATATATATATATATATTATTATTATTTAATGAAACATGTATGAATGAATATATATAAAATATATATATATATATATATATATATATATATATAAAGAAATATAGACTTAAGGTGTGCTATATTTATGGGATAAAAGTGCTCAATATCAGAGATAGAGCGTGTGTAAATATAAAAGTCAACACTTAGAGGCGACAGTCTGTTTCATGCTATATGCAATCGTCAGGCCATTTATATTTATATATATATATATATATATATATATACAATATATATATATATATATATATATATATATATATATATATATATATATATATATATATTTGTACAACTTAGGGCGACAGTCTGTTTTCATGCTGTATGCAATCGTCAGGCCATATCGCCTCTAAGTGTTGACTTCTATGTTCACTTTTATATTTACACACGCCTCTATCTCTGATATTGAGCACTTTATCCCATAAATATACTATATTTATTTATATATATATATATATATATATATATATATATATCGTGTGTAACAACAAATTTGTCCAAATCGGGTAAAACCAAATTGCTAGATTAATCTTGTAACCGCTGTATCTTAGAAATGATCAAAAATATATTATTTAATGAAACATGTATGAATGAATATATATATATATATATATATATATATATATATATATATATATATATATTTGGACAATTTTCTGTTATGTTATATATATATATATATATATATATATATATATATATATATATATATATATATATATATATATATATATATATATATATATATATAACATGGCAAAATTGTCCAAATATATATATATATTTGGACAATTTTGCTGTATATATATATATATATATATATATATATATATATATATATATATACAGCAA
>CAHIKZ030003794.1:3107500-3125000 GCA_903632075.3 Acanthosepion pharaonis
ATAATACCTTAAAGTCTCTATGTAGTTCTCTCTGACTAGTTCTCACATGTACTCTTAGCATAGAACTTACAGTTATATCTATACATTTCTAATGTAGAATTATAAGATCTAGCTACCAATCTAGGTTAAATTCGTAAATTCCAGGTACCAAATCGGAAAACTCACTAGAATAAATCAAGGAAAGCCAATGGTTACCCTGTCAGTCCTGTAACATGGATTTAAAAAAAAATCTATCATTATTCCCACGACCGGAAGTGGTTGTAGGGTCTCTAGGCAACTAATCAATTTACCAGTTACCTCCACGTATCTGGGTTAAAAGCTTTGGAGTTACTCGTTCAGGCATATTACGTATGGTAAATAGTTCTGATGGAGCCAATCCCTCTAGCAAGTCAAACCACGGCTATTGTATGTCGCTTAGGACACGGACATATGGCCATTGCTTCCATCAGAGGAACCTCTTCTGCCCTGGGCGTTGGTTTCAGTCCAGAAACCCTCCGTCTATCTACGCCATGTTATCAACGCCCTGGCTGCATACATAGAGATCAATCTACGTGGATGTTGATGCCACAAGAAAGTTCTTTGAGAAATATTGCTTTTATTCCTGCTTTGTGCCTTACCACTCTCGTCAGCGGAAAATCTACGGGAATGCCGTTTGTAGGACGACTACTAATGCCGATTGTAGGACGACCATAATTAATTAATATATATATATATATATATATATATATATATATATATATATAATAGAAATTGTTAGAAGGATTTGATAATTATATTTAAGTAATTCATGGAGACTGAAAGAAACCTCAACAGAATGCAGAAAGCACTGGACGGCCGTTTCGTCCTATATTTGGGACTTATCTGCAGTGCGCATCCACTACCGAGAATTGAAACCCTGACAGTTAGGTTGTCAAGCAAACATCATACCAACTGTTCCAATGGGCCTCGGTGACGAAGAGATTGCAAATCAGACTCAATATAGCGCCACTCGATCATATATTCCGTGATGGAACTCTTACTGAGTTCTCTGTAACCATAGGACTGTGCCCCCTGGAGCCACGACTATTCTCACCAAGCCGCTCACTCTAGAGCATTAGAAGCCGGTTCAAGCAATGATGTACATGATAGAAATTGAAGGGGTGTCCACTGAAAAATGAAAAAAAGAAAAATATCACCCGTAAACAGCTTAAATAGATTTCGCACCGTTGTGATTGGCTGTTGGTCAATCTCCAATCAAATGTGTGATAACGGGGTAGATTTATAGAAGTCAGTGTCTACAAGCATTTTTAGAGGGCGTTTCAGAGTCTGATCAGCTCTGAAGGGGGTCAATTTGGTGAGGTCAGTATGAGGTTTGAAAGACCCGAAACTGCCCAATGATCCATTTCCAGAACATCACTGACGACGCCCTCTAGCGCTAAAGAGCGTACATTCAAAGTATATATATATATATATATATATATATATATATATATATATACTGTGTCGTGCATGGCAATTTTTCTCCCCAAACATATCTATGTCTACCATTCGTCCATGCTTAAAATATTGCTGCCACATATGGTCCGATATCCCTGCTATGTATCTTGAGCTCCTTGATAAAATCCAAAGAAGAATCAGCAATATTATTAGTCCTGATCTGGAAGCTCGGCTTCAGTCACTTTCCCACCGCTGTAAGATTGCCTCCCTCTGTCTTTTCTATAATTACTGTATAGTAATCGTTCAGATGAACTCCTCGCTATGGTGCCTATACTTTTAAAATTTAGGTACAGTACTAAACTGGCGTCGAGATCTCATCAACTGACAGCTAACAGTTTTTTTTCTCGCACTTCTTGCTTATGGAACTCCCTTTCGGCTCCATGATTTCCAGTCAACTTTAATCTCCAAAAATTTAAATGCAATATCAATCGCGATCTACTATCCTCCTGATCACTTACTCTTTTCTCTTCCCACTCATTATTAATCTTTCCACACTCAGTAACCCCTTTTGTTATAATTGTTTTACTACCTTGCTTGGGGTGAAATTGATATATATATATATATATATATATATATATATATATATATATTAGTGGTTAGAACGTCGGTTTCTGACTATGTGACCCAGGTACGAATCTTATCATGGGCGATCGGTGAGGAAGGTAACTTCTTGATGGTAGTGCGAGCAAGTCATCGTGACCGAGGGTGTAAGCGTGATTGCCTTGTTATGGCTGTTGATCAACCTAGATAACGCGGTCTCTCCCAGAAACTGTAACTAAGGTTCACTCAGTTGCAGTATAAACCACAGGTGGGTGCTCATGTGCTGGTGTCCGGCTGTCGGCACCTAGGAACTGATCTGCTTGACCCGAATTCAACGGGAAAGTCGAAATATATATATATATATATATGTGTGTGTGTGTGTGTGTGTGTGTGTGTGTGTGTTTGTTTGTTTGTGTGAAAATATATAGGTTGGTGCAAAAATAATGACGTAATAATGTCGTTTTTTGACGTATTTTTTAAGGTCAAAAAACGACATTATTACGTCATTATTTTTGTAATTAAACCTAATAGGAAAGAACTCGGTAGGTAAATAATCCAAAGTTCTTTAGTATTTTTGTTATTTTTTTTAAAAACAGTGCTTGATAGAAAAGTAGAGCGATGGAATCATATTTTTAATATATAATATATATATATATATATATATATATATATATATATTGCTCAATTTCTCTTACCTGTCGTCGTTTATGTCGTATTTCCTCTTGAACTGCTCTGAGTTTCTCTTCAACCAGCCGTTTTTCTGTCATTTCTTCACATGAATCAGGCACACGATTGAATGACTTTCTGAAGCTTTCATTGCTTGTATTGAGTAATTTGATGGCATTATCAAGTGCTTGGTTTTCCTTCTAGGTTTTTCAAATTTTGGCATCCAGCTCATCACCAAACCTCTGCAGTTCTTCCTTTTCTTGAGCAGCTTTAATCACATAGTATGCTTGGCTTTTTGCCTCTTCCCCTTCAGGTGGAGCCATTGACATCATCAAGATATCAAGGCGATTTTGCAGTTTACCTATCTTGGCCTTTCGTTCTTGGAATTCCAAACTGATTTCTTGCGTTTCTGTTTTAGTAAACTTAATCTGTGACATTAACATGTCCTTATGAATGTTGATCTCATGTTGGCGTTCCTTCATTGTTGTTTCAATTTGAAGTTTCCCTTCTTCCTGGCTTAACTCTTGATAAGCTTTATCATAAAAAGAGTCTCGGAGACGTTTCTCAGTTAATTTCTCCATATTTTCTTTTACCAGTAATTCCTGATTATCTCTGATCAGTTTCTTGAGTAGTTTGTCTGAGCTGTCATTATGAAGTTGAAGTTCATCAATCTCGGTATGCAGAGTGTTCATTTCAACCTCTTGATATGAACTTCCAGCTTCACAAAATCATCGCATAACTATATATATATATAATTAGCTAGACTTTAAATTTGGATCGTATAATCATTTATCGTGCCAAATGTTACCCCAAATGTATCTTTTCCGGGGTATAGTTTTTAAATTTAGATCAACGTATCGATAGTCGAATTATGCAGCTGATAATAACTCATATTTATTTGTATCTAACTCATTTAAACCATCTTTGCCATAGATCTCTACCTGGATTTTATTCTCTTGGAAAATATATATATATATATATATATATATATATATATATATATATATATATGTATTGACTAATATTATATATATTATTATTATATATATATTATTATTATAAACTGTTTATAATAATTAACAACATTTACGACTTGAACATCGAGAAAATTTCATAATATATAATATATATATATATATATATATATATATATGTTTATAATAAACAGTATGCATGTATGCAACATTTACATGACTTGAATATATATATATATATATATATATATATATATATATATATATATATATGTATGTATGTATGTATGTATGTATGTATGTATATATAAATAAAAAGAAAGAACAGTAAGACATATAATCCGGTGTTCTTATAGATATTACATGAGAAACAATATATTACTAGGTTTATATAAAAAATAAAAGTTTATTAAATCAGTGAAATTAATTGGCTATTTTTGCCGTCATTGTCATATAGTATATTAAAAATTAAAAGTGAAAATATTTTTCAAATCGTAGTTAAATAAAACGTATTCTAATCTAAACAACCCCCCAAAAATCTTTAAATATACAAATAGAAAAAAATGCCGTAAGAATTTTTGCCGTTAACAAAAAAAAAATTTTTAAATTCAGACGACAAGCATTTAACGGATGTCAGATTTCATTGCAAAATCCATCCCTACCCCTACCAAAATGTAACTAATAACTGATACATCAAAATACAGCGATAATGAACACGCAAACACCCCTTGTCTGGTTGAATTGGATTTCTCTGTATCCTTGGAAAGGTGAATTATGATTTTTGCTGTGGCTTTAAAACCCAGTAATTTTAAAAGTTACTCCAAAATTCGCTTGAGGATGAAATGGAACTAATGTCTTTTTAATTTAATTACAAAATTAAATTCGGAGCTTTCAGCTTCCATTTTTTTGAAACATGGTTAGAACCGTGTAGCGAAAAAAAACATATTTTAATTTATAATATATATATATATATGTGTGTGTGTGTGTGTGTGTGTGCGCGTGTGTATGTGTTTGTTTATTTGCCTCCAAAGATTCACTCACGGACGAGCATACAGTATGAAAAAATATCCCAAACCCCGGCCTACTAATATATATGGCCCCACATGTCACATTTCAGACTAATTTCTAATAGGCCTATTTGATTTATAGTCAATTTATGCCTGTTTTATCTAAAACATTTAAAACCATCCAAAAATACACAAACGGGTTATTTTTTCTCTTTTTAAACAGAAAAGTAATAATAAAAGATTGTAAACAAACAAAAAAGTTATTAAAGAATTAAGCAGTAATTCAAAACAAATACAAGTAAAAAAAAAATTAACAACAGTTCTTCTATAAATCAATTTTCTTTTGACCTTTGCCTTTTTTTAAAACATTCTACAATATTTTTTTCAAACTTCATCTGATGAAAACTTTCATTTGTTGTTGTAAAATATATTCACAACAATTTATGCTGCAAAGTGAATTTCTTTATCAGTGTGTTGATCACAAGTAAAAACAAAATTATGTCGAAGATAAGAAAATGAAATGAACAACAGAGAATCCGCATTCTTCCTTTCCGTTTAAAATCAATAAATTAAGCTAAATTTTAATTTGTAATCGATCCGCTATTATGACATATATTGCCTTAACCATTTTTGTTAAACAAAATGTAACAACAAACTTTATATTTTAATCTTTAAATGCAATGGACTATGAGGTAGAAAATTTGCCTAATTACAAAACGGGCTGTACACGCAATGAAAATCATAAAAGCGAAGTTACTCACAGAATTTTATATTTTATGGATTAGTAAAAAAAGAAAAAAAAATCGTGGTGGGTGAATATGCATTTCTGTGTTGGAAATATGTCCAGGAAATAACGTCTGAAAAATTCTACGTAATTGCACGTTGTTAGTTTACGTTCTAAGAATTCAATTTTTTAAGTTACCTCCCTTTTAGATTAGCAATTTTCTAAGCAGTCATTTTTTTTTTTTTTTTTTTTTTTTTTAACATTACATAGGCATTCTCATCTTATTATGTGACATTTTGGGCTGTCTATTACTAGTTGGCCATGCGCAAACTGAATAAAAACAAAGTTTTATCCACAAAATCTTTGTTATTATTAAGTGGTAAGATAATTATCAAATTATTATTTTAAACTATTAAATATTTATTATTAACTTGTATTTGTATCTTTTTTAGAACTATGGTTAAATTTTGGTTGCTTTTTTTGGCATCGTATGAATTAGGATAGGAAATTTGAACGTTTTTTTTTCAGTGAAATACACATTGATTTGGAAATTCTTGCAAAAATCAAATTGTCTGATTTTAATGAAACTTTCAGGACATTATTCATTAAGGAATAAAATTATTTTTTAAATGTTTCCCTTTGTAAATAGATGTATGTGTGTGTGCGTGCGTGTGTGCGTGTACACATATATATATATATATATATATATATATATGTGTGTGTGTGTGTGTGTGTGTGTGTGTGTGTGTGTGTGTGTGTGTGTTTGTGTATGTGAGAGAGAGAGTGTGTGTATGTGTGTGTGTATATATATATATATATATATATATATATCGGTCGCCAGCACCTATTTAATTAGATTACATTTTGAGAAATTCTTTGTTCTAGCCTTTAATATTTATATTAGTTATACAGACAAGTCTTTAAATCATGATATGGGGTGGGGGGCAGACATGACCCCCAGTTACCAAAAATCGTAAAATAAAAATGTAATAAAAATAAGACATAATTTAATTAGAAAGGCTTGTAATTGCTTTTATGTATAAAATATATTGTCGGGGCTTAAGAAAAAAATTCGATGAATATTGAATTTTTACAGGATTTTTTTCATTTTTTAAAAATATTAATTAGAATAATTTATAAATTTTAAATCTTTTAAAATTCTGTATTAATTCCTAACGGTCAGTTTCCTCAGCAAGCATTTAGACATTAAAACCAAATACCTAAAATTCAATAAAATATTTGATTGCATAAAATATTTACTTAAAACTTAAGATTACGGTTTAGTTAAAAAAAAAAAAAAAAAAAAGATTTAAAAAAGGTGTTCACCTTATATTTGGCAAGTAATTGCTGAAATTATTGTCCCCTTCAAAAAAAAAAAAATTCTAAAACATATCAAGTGATTTGTCAACACCAGCGTGTTAAAAATTGCTTTTCTGGAAAATTTTAAACTAAAAGTAAATATATGCATATTTGTTTCAAATCCGATTAATTCAACTTTCAATCAGCTAATCTTCCTCAAATAAAAATTCAAAGTATATTTTAATTTTGAAACGTTGTGTACAGAAATTTGTCAATATAGACGACTTTAGCGTTTTTACTGATAAAAAACAAAACAAAGCAAAAACAACTTATTTCAATCAATTTAAATTCAGTTTGAAATACATCAAATTATTTTGCTTATTGTAAAGATTAAATTTAAAATAAAAGCTTTATGAAAAATTTTTCATTTTTAAGAATTAATTTTAAACCTGTGGTATCACTTTTCGTTGAAGTTAAACACACATACACACATACATACCTCTACACGCAAACACACACACACATACACACACACACCTACACGCAGATATATATGTATAATTAGAAACTTCACGGATATTTTTGTTTTCCTTGCATTGTTTTATGAATAAAAGCCTGAGACAAAAACGCACGGACACACATGCGCGCAACCTATTCAATCAACCGGACACACACACACACACACACACGCCTGCACACATTCATATTTACCATTCACAGTTACCTATATATTACCTATATATTTAAATTCGGAGTTACTTTACATCGCCTAATATAAGGAAAGAAAGTGGAGAGTATAATTTTCCTATAGAAGAAAGGCAAACAACGCACGTTTTCCTCATTGTTCAACGAGCATGGCGTCCAATTTATCAAGCCCGGGTGAATTGTAAGGAAGCGAACCAAATTCGTTGGCGTATCACGGTTGGATTGTTGCGCTAATTAGGGCCTTCCATAGTCGAGTTTTTACGACCGTGCAACAATTTCAAAACAATGAAGACGCAACAGTTTCTGCTTGTTGTTGCTCGTTGCAACGAACGAGGAAATGTGAGAGATAAAAAGAAAATGAAAAAGTTGCTTAAGATATCGGACGAGCGACGCCATTAACAGTGAAAGAGTTTTGCACATGCGCAAACCAGTGACTGGGAATTATATAGGAATATATACGCTAAGAGTAGACCATACGTTGATGCGTGTCTATGTCTGATTGATTGTTATCCGTGGATAGCAATTATTATTTTAAAAAGTCAATCCATAAAGATTTATCACCAATTTTTTCTTTGTGTGTGTGTGTCGGTGCGCATGCTTAAAATATATGCTATTACTAACTGATCCACAGGGATATATATATATATATATATATATATATATATATATATATATATATATATATATATATATACAGTAGAACCTCGGTTCACGAATTTAATTGTTCCTGAAGGTCGTTCGTAAACCGAAACTTATTTCCAATGTAGAGAAAAGTCACAGTATAATAAAATTGGGATAAAAAGCACAACACAACACACGAATGTATACAATACGGCTGCCAACTCAGAAATTATTCCATTCGGATTAACTCGGTACAGCAATGTTATTCGAGAACCGAAAATTTGTTCAATAACCGAGGTATTTTCATCTCGAATTTTCTGTTCGAAAACCGATTTGTTCGACATGTGAGAGATTCGAGACCCAAGATTGCACTGTATATATATATATATATATATATATATATATATATATATATATATATATATATACATGGGGAGGGTGCTGAAGATGATGAGACAAAGTGGAAAATTTATTAACGACGCGTTTCACCGAGGACGTCTTCTCTCTTTAGTTTCCTTGTGTTAGATTGGAAGAAAGACAAAATAGTATGTGAGAAAAATGCCTCGAAACTTGAGAACAAGTGAGAATTATAAAAAAAATTAAATTAAATTATTTTATTTTATCACTTCCAATGTTCAGACTCAAGCGAATCTAAGCGAAACGCGTCGTTAATAAATTTCCCACTTTGTTTCATCATCTTCACTCTTGTTTCAAACATTATAATACATCCAACAAAAATACACACACATAAGCACGCACATATACTGGGTGTAGCATTAAAATTGTACAAATCGTATAACAGCATAATTGTCCATCCTACAAGATGTTTAATGTCTAAAAAACACTAAACTAATTGAGTTTCTTTTTTTCCAGGTTTTTAGATAAGACGTTTAGTCGCCTGGATACCATTTGTCGTAAGAATCACTGAAAAAAACTTTGGAGTTATTCACCTAGAAAGAGAACAGGTTAAAATTGTTTTCTGTCAGGCCTACTGTCTTCTCGACTAAGAAATGGTCAGAGGAAAAAGAACATTCAGGCCTTCAGCAATAGTACCAACATTCATATTCTGGCTTCCCTCTTCAAAGACCATGCAAGAACCATCAAAAGAACGGTGAATAAAGAGGAAACAGTAGATAGTAAAACTGCATCGGGAGGTTACAACAGGAAGAGGAATCTTAGAGGCAACTTAGAGATAAAGCGATCAATTAGAAAAGATCCAACTCAATCCATAAGACGTTTGGCACGTGAAAGCGAAGTTTCAGTTATAACAGTCCAAAGAAAAAAGACTTGAAAAGGAAACCGTACGTGAAACCTGTGTGGCAACTTGTTACTTAAGGACAGAACGTTAGAAGATTAGAAAGGGCGAGGATCATCTTGAATACATTGGAAAATTATCCTGGAATAATATTCCTGGATATATATATATATATATATATATATAATTCCAGGAATATTATTCCAGATTTTCCAACGTATTATATATATATATATATATATATATATGATTCTAAAAAATTTCGCTTGAAGATGAAACAGAGCTTAGTACTTCAATTCAATTTAATTTAAATAATTATATTGAAGTTTTCGGCTCTTGTTTTGAAACATGAGAACTCTTATGTAGCGTTGGAATCATATCTTTTAAATAATTAATTATATATATATATATATATATATATATATATATATATATATATATATATATATATGAACATTGAAGTCAACAATCAAAGGTGATAGACTGTTTCATGGAAAATGCAATAATCAGGCCTGATGATTGCGTTGAAGTGTTGATTTCAATGTCCATTCTTATATTTACATACCTTCTATCCCTGATACTGAAACACTTTATCCCATAAATATAGCATACCTTAAACTATGTTTCTTCATATATATATATATATATATATATATATATATTAATAAAATTAATGACAAAAGGAAAACCCTGTGAATTAATATTGTTGTTATTATTGTTTTTACATAAAGTATGAATTAAACATTTTTCTTTCATTATTTTTTGATATTTTTATGCTTGTACGTAAATATGTTTCATTTCAAATATATTTGTTTGAATAACATCAACAAAATCTATGTATCCATTTCTTTTCATTTTTTCAAATTTCCGAATTAGTTTTATATAATCGGTAAATTTACCAAAGTTCATATTTATTCATATTTTATTTTGTTTTTTCCCGAGTACTTTCGAATGTTGCTACATTTATTTTCATTTGATTTTGGTTAATTCTGGCCTTCTCACTTTTGCATGAACTAATTTCAAGCCAATCACGGTGACGTAATTTAAACGATCAAAATGATTTTTTTATGTATCCCATGCACCGTGTAGGGTCTTGATATATATATATATATATATATATATATATATATATATATATATATATATATATATATATATATATATATAGAGAAGAGAGAGAGAGAGATATAATAGTATGTCCAGGGTCAAGAAATATATATGTATATAAATTTACAAAAGGTAGAATCCATATAGAACACAATGTCCAGGACAGAGCAAGAATGTATATATAAATATATATATATATATATATATATATATATATATCATTACACGAAACCTGGCGCAATGTATGTTATTGAATATACGCATTCTAATGTTAAATGCCATTTAATATATACGGTGTGTGTATTTTCTTTAAATTGATAGTACCTTCCTGAATAGATCAGCATTTCTACGCATTACTTGTTTAATCATCGGCTATTTTCTCAATGTTTTTGTCTCTGCCGTTCCTAATCGTACCTAGATTTTCAATTATTCTATCTAGCTATCTATCTATCTATCTATATATATATATATATATATATATATATATATATATATATATATAGATAGACATATACATACATACATACATATAGATAGGTATTAATATTGATATATGAACGGGTTTTTCTTGCCACACCAGGACAAAATAGTTTTAAAGACATGGATCATAATTTTATTGTTAAAATAGATATAAAAGTATCATGTTTAAGATTTAAGGCGCCTTTTGCCCGACACTTCTTCAGAAACTAAATCGTCGTCACTATAAAACGAAGTAATATATATATAGATATATATAAACAAAAAAAAAAAAAAAATGTCTTTAATAAATAAATTGTCGGACCTTGTCCATTTCTTAACATATATATATATATATATATATATATATATATATATTAAAATAGAGTGTTAATGATATTCTATGAAAATATTACTTAACTTTTTAAATATCAAATATTAAAACTCTTCAGGAAAGACTGGATATTTTACTAGGAAACATCGATGTCGGGATAAAAATTGATATTTAAAATGTTAAGCAATTTTTTCACATAATGCACACACACACACACACACACACACACACACACACACATATATATATATATATATATATATATATATATATATGAGATGACTTATTAAATAGGTCAATGTCTGGTCCTTACACCCTCCCTTACTCTTAAATATCTTAATAAAAATAGATTTAACATTATTTCTATCTCTCCCCTCCTCCTCTAATTTCGACCATATCTGTCGTCCTCCTCCCCCTCTATCTATCACCTCAAAAGCTTGTATAAAGATAATAAAATGTAAATTTTAAACCATTTTCTTTTATACTTGGAAATGTGACATGAGGAACCAGGAAAAGACCACTTTCGTAAGGAAATAAAATATAATCAATGGACCCTTAAGGTTGTCTGTTTTTAATTGAATTTATTTACATACATATATATATATATATATATATATATATATATATATATATATATATATATATATATGTATGTATGTATGTATATGAAGATGGCTCATATAAGCCAAAAGTTTAGGACCAACCAAATAAAAAAAAAATATCCAAATGTTGGAAAATTTTTTTTGTCTTTATTTTCACCAGAAATTAAAGCAAACATTCGAAGGGCTTATGATCAGACATAATAGACATTCATTATCTGTTATGTTTAATAATACATATATATATATATATATATATATATATATATATATATATATGTTATGAGATCTTACCCATAATAATAATAATGGATTATTCCATACTTAATAAATACTGCGCCTCAAGAGTAGGCAAAGAGTGAGTCCGTCGTTCACTTATGAACAGACTGCTCGGTTTGAACTCTCTTCCTACGGGCGGGAGGAACCCGAAGTAGGCTACGCCGAAGGGCGGAGTCTCCTTCGGGGAGGTAAAACCGGACCTGAACCCGTTTATACGGGTTCAAATGGGCTATTTTTTGGCCGAGCCTAATGGCTCGGGAATTCCCACGTTAAAAAGGCCTTGTGCCACATGACACCCTCGTGGGGGTGTGACTCGATATCGTGAGTCCGTCGTTCACCACTGAACCGGCTGTTTCAGTTGAACTCTCTGCCTTCGGGCGGGGAGGAACCCGAACGAGACTACGCCGAAGGGTGGAGTCTCTTTCGGGGAGGTAAACCGGCCCTGAGCCCGTTTATACGGGTTTCAATGGGCATATTTTGGGGCCGAGCCCACGGGCTCGGAGAACCCACAATAAATAACCGACCTTGTGTCACATGATGCCCCAGTGTGTGTGTGTGTGGAGGGGTGGGGGGGGTGACTGAATATCGTCAGTCGCTGAAGTCTTGACCGGCTGATCGGTTAAACTCTCTGCCTTCGGGCGGGGAGGAACCCGAACAAGGCTACGCCGAAGGGCGGAGTCTCTTTCGGGGAGGTAAACCGACCCTGAGCCCGTTTATACGGGTTCAATGGGTATATTTTTGGCCGAGCCCACGGGCTCGAAGATCCCACGTTAAACCGGCATTGTGCCACATGATGCCCACGTCGGGGGTGACTAAATATAGTCACTAGTTCAAGACAAGTCAAGAGTCGAGTCAGAGGCCGTCCGAAACAGAGTCGCGTTCAGACAATTACTGCAAGACATTGGAATAGTGACACTGGTCGAGACTACATTGTTCTCTCTCCTAAACCTGATTGTTCATACTAACACTTCTACTTCTCTGTATATATTCCTGTTTGTAATATATCTGTGTTATTCCATACCTGTGTTCGAGTTCATATTTATTGGTTCGACCTTGGACTATCACCGTGTTTCAAGGAACCGGACCATAATATATATATATATATATATATATATATATATATATATATATATATAGATTTAAACATTAAAATTAGTTTTAAGAGGGGCACATTTTTTTCCAATTTCAATTTCAAGTTCCTATATGTACATATTTTTAGCAGATCTATATTTTATCCGTGGACATTTCTATATCTACGAGAAATCATTTTTTGTCTGTGGCCTTTAATCCTGATGTACATTCCATTAGGTTTTATATACCAGCTATTATATCTATTAGAAGGACTTTTTTTTTTAATTTGATCTTTAATCACAATAGCAGGACAGACTGGCTTCTTTACCATTGGTTGGTAATCAGTCTACCGCAGAAAGAAATGGCAACCAAACTGCAGGAAAAAAATCTGCCTCGTCAGTCATGTACCGAAAGATACATGATCACCCAAGCGTCTATCACTTATGCCACTTAACTGACTGATATCTGTCAGTACAAATGGTAAAACCCAAAATGACTTCATGGTGTTTGATGACAAGTTCCGAGTTATGAACTTACCATTCTTCAGCATATGGCGTACGACAATATTGACATACGTTACAATAAATAAAATGCTCAAACTTTTGTCGATCTTCGTATTCCTTTGGTGTTAGAACAATTAGATATGCTTATTTTGTGATATTATTTATTATTATTATTATCACCAGTTTCTCAGATAAAATATTAATATCTGAAAATTAATGGCTGGATAACGGATCGCAATCGACAGCCGTGGGAAGCAAGCAAATTTCCTTCTGACTCTAAGTGTTAATCACCTGCCAGGTTATTTTTGCTAAGAAGCTCGTTTTCTTACGAACGTCGAGAATAATCCGAAAGCGATGAACACTTAGATTATTATTATTATTATTATTTACAAACACAACAAATTTTTCTGGAGATGTAACAAGAATACCATCAGTTCAAAACAAGTGAGACATTTTTTATAATGATTCGACAACTCATCGGAGTATAAGACCACTCCTACATAGATCAGTCTTATAAATTTCCAATCTTGACAATGATGTCCTTCTTCTCCAGCCACTTCAGGGGTTTGGTATTTATCATGCCTAGAGCCCCAAAACAACGGGGTTAACATCCACTCTCTTCCTTGACTACAATTTGTACACTTCTTATTTTACATCATCACAGCTTTCTTGTTCATCTTTCTCGACTACTATATCGACTACTATATCGACTAGTATATCGACTACTATATCCATTACTATATCTGCTACTACAAAAACTACTATATCTACTACTATATTTACTACTATATCTACTAGTATATCTACTACCATATCTACTAGTATATTGACTACTATTTTACTACTATATCTACTAGTATATCGACTACTACATCTACTACTATATCGACGACTATATGTAATAGTATATCGACTACTATATCGACTACTATATCTACTACTATGTCTAGTAGTATATCGACAACATATCTACTACTATATCTACTACTATATAGACTACTATATCTACTACTATGTCTACTAGTATATCGACTACTATATCTACTACTATGTCTACTAGTATATCGAATACTGTATCTACTAGTATATCTACTAGTATATCGACAACTATATCTACTGCTATGTCTGCTAGTATATCGACACCATATTTACTACTATATCTACTACTATATCGACTACTATATCTACTATTATGTCTACTAGTATATCGACTACTATATCTACTACTATGTCTACTAGTATATCGAATACTGTATCTACTAGTATATCTACTAGTATATCGACAACTATATCTACTGCTATGTCTGCTAGTATATCGACACCATATCTACTAATATATCTACTAGTATATCGACTACTATATCTACTACTATGTCTACCAGTTTATCGACTACTATATCTACTACTATGTCTACTAGTATATCAAATACTGTATCTACTAGTATATCTACTAGTATATCGACTACTATATCTACTACTATGTCTGTTAGTTTATCGACACCATATCAACTACTATATCGAATACTATATGGACTACTATATCTACTACTATGTCTACAAGTATATCGACTACTATATCTACTACTATGTCTACTAGTATATCAAATACTGTATCTACTAGTATATCTACTAGTATATCGACTACTATATCTACTACTATGTCTACTAGTATATCGACTACTATATCGTACCCGGTGCGTGCATTCATGTTTTTTCATCCTTAAAACCACAATGACTGGTTTTGTTTTTTCTTATTTTTTTTCTTATTTTTACTGTAAAAGGCCCGGGATCCACTTGAGGTAGAGGGATACGATATGTGGTAGTAGGGGAAGTTAACAGCTAACTCTAGACTTGAACAGGCTAAAATTATAGTAGTCGGGGGAAACAGAAGGGGTTCGCGCCAAGAAGCTGTTCGAGTGAAACTTATTTTCTCGCCGACGCAGTACGAAGGGAATGTGGGTGGTTTGCTAAAATGTAAGTGGCATGGCGGGTCTTAGCCGTGAAGATTAGGCCTGGCAGAACCAAGGAATGAAGTTTTGTCCAAGCTCTTTCCATGGAAGTAACAATAGAGCAGCAAGAGGTTCGGCACATCACGTATGTGGGAGAGAGGTTGGAAGGTGGGAAATAATTCAGCACCCACAAGGACTCAGATACGCTTCTGAACTCTGTCACGAATGGAGAATGAAGACTGGTCAGCACTCGCGGAAATATGACAACTGTACTTTTTTTTCAGCCTCTTCTGCCTCTTATAAAGGTAGAGGGTAGCGTGAGAAATCAGGTCTCTTTACTAGAACGGGGTACAGGGAGCCTAACATTTTCATCATCATCATCTTGTGGCCTCAGCCGAGATTGAACTCACTACACCTCTCCAGTATTCCCTATCTGTCATAGCTCCTAAAAGATCTTCCTTAGGGATCAATGTGTCTCGTTTTATCCTATCTGGAAAGGTTAACTTGCGTGATCGATTGTCAGATGATGGGTGCCTCCAGAGTACAAATGATGACACAAGTTCATCTGTGGCACGTGCACAATGCCCGGCGAACTGGACACGTCTTTTGCAAACTAAGGTTGATACTCTTGGCAAGTCTCCATATATCATTTCTAGAGTTGGGCAGTTTCGCCATGAAAGATTAAGCACTCTTCTTAAAAGACGTGTATAACATCCATCTAAACGACGCTGTTGTTTTGCTAAGAGAGTCCAAGTTTCAGAGCCATAGAGTAAGATTGGCTCAATAAGTACGCGGAAAAGGTGGATTTTAAATTGACGAGCAAGATTAGATTTCCAGATCTTATCCATTTTGTTACAAGCAGTCCATGCTATGCCTTTTCTAATGTTGAAATCTTTCTCTGAGTTCTTGATGTGTGATCCTAGATACTTGTAGTCTTCGACAGATTTGAGGATGTTGTCTGAGAGTGTTTTGATCTCATGACATTTTACCTGTATCTTTAGTGATGAATAGCATGTATGAGTTCCACTTGAGGCCAGGTGTGAGTTTGAGGCCCAATTTATGATGACACTGGATCATGACATTCCTCAAAATTTTATATTTGTCACTTTTAATGATTCCTTCTGGAGTTTATCCATACCACGTTTTTGCCCTCACCAATCCATACTTGCCGCAAAATCCGCAGTGTTTCATTCTTGCAACATTAAGATTGTTCTTCTTCTTATTATTATTATTATTAGTAGTAGTAGTAGTAGTAGTAGTAGCAGTAGTAGTTGTAGTTTGACTTGTCACACAGTGTAAGTTTTTGAAAACACCGGATACATTACGCTATCTGTCAATTCACAGGAAAGACCACAGACAGAGAGCAATTTCCTCAAAACATGCGCAATGCTCAAGAGAGACGATTTTTGGATGATTCCAAGTTGGTATGGTATACCCCCCCCCATCAACTGGCCACAGAAGTCACATAGTTTAAATGGAATTGACCCCCAAATACGTTAATCGCCACTGGAATCACCTTGACATTCCCTTCTTGTATTCTAAAAAATCTTGTCATCTCTGCTTTCAAATCAGGGTAGTAATTTTCTCAGTCACCTTGTTTGCTAGATTTCTGACATTTGCTATGGCAACATGAATAATATGACACTTCTTTATATCTTTATCTAGCACAATGATATCCGAATAGCGATGGTGTATCAGTCTTTCCTCATTATGAGTCCAAGAAAATTCAATCTATGATCACACACATTTTACTTGGATAAAAGTCTTCGTAATGTGTGAGTGGTATTTGTGAGTACAATTTTGGTATTTCTTTAAGGCATGGGCTACCAGGAATCCCTTCAATGAGTCTATCCGAACTTTTTCCAATCAATCCGAGTGCTCCAACTACAACTGGAATTATTGATATCCTATTGTGCCACATTTTTTTGAGATTTC
>CAHIKZ030003794.1:3130000-3162500 GCA_903632075.3 Acanthosepion pharaonis
CAAATATATGTATCAAACAACAAATTTACAAGTGACAAAGACATTAACATTTGTGTTTGTGTATGGACGTAAAGAGTTTGTATATTGGTGAAAGTTCGTACGATACGTTTTATGTGTGTTTCATGGCGTTTTCTCATAAGTGGGCAAAAACGCTGATTTCTACGAGAGATTACATTTTTTAAATGTGTCCGCTGAAATGCAAAGTAGAAAAGAGAACGAGGCAAAAAGCTGCCCAGTATTTATAGTATAGGGAGAGCGTCCCCTAGTGGACAATTAGGGAATTAAGGAGGAGCTAACTCCGACAATATCATATTATCCATTAAAATCTCAATGTCGTACATATTTATTTCACTACAATATTTAAATTTTCACGATATGAAAGAATAGAAAAAAATCGGATGTTCAGCCATGACATGGCTCATAATTTCCGGGTTCCTGGGTATGAGGATAAACTACATCCGGTAGCAAGACCTCTAATTGGGATATTGAAGCTTTTAATCGTTGTTGTTCTCTGGTTCACACTGTTACGATCCCAGCTATGGGAAAATGATAAAACTACAAACAAAAGCAAAACAATATGAAAGTATTGTTGCGAATAATCGCGAATGGTCTCCCCTTGTTTTGTTACTCTCCTCTTTGAGAGAGCTATTTCTGTTTACTGAGACTATAAACGGACACTATACGCGAACCTTGTATTCTCAGTTGAATAAAGCTTTCTTACACCTGCGTATTTATGTCATTACAAGTATAAAAATACATTTTATAGTAAAAATACCAGCAATACATATTTATGGTAAAATTAGCAACAATACCCACTTATAGTTAAAAAAAAAATTAGCAACAGTAACTATTTATAGGGAAATTACGAACAATAACTATTTATAGGAAAGTCAGCAACAATACCTATTTATAGGAAGATAAGACAATATAATTTATAGGAAAATTAGCAACAATACCAATTTAGAGAGAAAATAGGCAACAATGCCTATTTATAGGAAAATTACCAACATTACATTCTATTGAAAAAATGACCAATTATACATTTTAACTGTATTTGAAGACATGCAATTGCATTCAAAGTATACTTAGTTCAAGCCATAAAATTGTGTTCAAAATATTTAGATTTCGGCATTAAATAACCCATAGAGGCTGATATGCCGCTAAACAAAATCAACGAACCGACAATACCTATTTACAGCACAATTACCAACAATACATTTTATAAAAATGACTAAGAATACATATGCCGTTAAAAAGAATCAATCAACCAATCATAATTTCCGTTTTAAAACGTATTTTCGGAGAATTATGTTAACTGGAGATTCCCGGTGTAATGACAAAAATACACAGGTGTAGGTTTTAAGAAAGCTTTATTCAACTGAGAATACAAGGTTCTTGCATAGTGTCCTTTTATAGTCCCAGTAAACAGAAATAGCTGTCTCAAAGAGGAGAGTAACAAAACAAGGGGAGATTTTGGTATCTCCAATTTGTGATTAGCAAGTTGGGCTCTTCCTTTCGCTAGCAACTATACATTCAATCTTTTTGCAATTGATGTATAGTCCTTTCTTCTCGCTTTCCTTTACGACCTTCTGTCGGAGTTCTTATAGTTGCCTTTCTCTTTCTGCTATCAACACTGTGTGATCTGCAAATATTATGTTGTTAAGATTGTGGCCGCCAATAATAAATCCTGGTAGGACTTGTAATTCTCTCAGAATTGCCTCACTGTATAGGTTAAGTCCGGTGAGACGACACATCCTTGTCATACACCTCTTTTTATTTTTGTATATTTACTGAATTCATTTTCTATCCGTATGCTGACCGTTTTCTCCTTGTATAGATTCTGGATTATTCAAATATCTTTCCCAAATATGTTATGGTTAACGAGTAATTCCGACGGTTCCTTGTGGCGTACTTCATAAAAGTGTATAAAGAGTGACACTGAAGTATTTGTCATAGACCACAGTTGTGTTGAAACTATTGCAAGAAAAGTAAATGAAAATGACTATTTTCGCTTAAAAGTTGAATTTAAGGAAGAAATAAATATTTAGTGCTCAAGAATTAATGCAAATTTTATTATAAATCTTATAATTATGATTCAAACACGTAACTTACTTCTTATAAAAGTATTGAGTTGTAGTTTTTATGATTTAAAAAATAAAGTTTTTAAGAAGTTCGATGATAGCTTCCAGTGTATCAGCCATGATTTTTATTTATTCGTTCATTATTTGTGTTTCGAGAGTAAAGTTTTTAGAAAACCTCCGGTCGTGATGTATTGAGGCAGAATTTTTAGGGTTTTTTAAAGGAAGTTTTAATAAAAACAAAACCAATGAAGAAACTTATACCAAAGCTTTTATTGCATTTTACTCTGACTACTCGTCTACTGACGGATTAAACAGGGTGCTTTTTATATCTTCTAAATCTTAAGGGGAGGTAAAGGATTACAGAAGTTTTTATTATTTTATATTTAAAAAAAAGGGTTCTTTTTATATTGGTTCTTTGGTCCAGGGACTTCCCGTTGAGGTGAAGTTGTTGATTTTCGTTAATGACGTCACCTGAGACATAGCTATTCGGGGCAGCATCAAAACAGTGATAATCAAGTCACGAATTGAACGGAGGGAGTATGTGAAATCAATAGAAAAGCGCTTGGCTGGGCACATCGCTTAACACGAACGTCATGGAAGGCTGAGGAATCAAAGATTTTCTCCCGGTATAGGTACTGGATTATTCTAGTCCTTATTTTGCATATGCGTTTGTGGAAAATGTATTTTTCTATCCAGACATTGCTTACTATATTCTTCAAATCAAGCTAATTTCTGAAAGAGATCAGAGGAATTTCATGAACTTGAAACATGCAGTATTTGTCGGAAGGCATAATTTCTGGGAGAATCATTCAAAATCAAACTTATTATCATAGGCTCGCAAAGTAAGGAAGCCGGCCACTCATTATTTCAAGTACTGAAAATTATATTTAGACTTATTGAAAAGTTTAATCAATTATTTTGTGGCTTGAATTTCTTTCTCACACCCAGACTTTCTTTATTCTTTCAATAAGGAAAGTAAAATTTAACATAAAACTGAAATAATACTGTCAATAGGCAAATAAGTCATATATATATATTATATATATATATATAATATTAGTGTTTAATATACACATACATATGCAAAATATATGAATATATATACATCAATGCATACGCATACATATATATTTTTTGAATAAAAAAATTACAAGAGGATAGAATCCAGGTAGAACTCAAAGGATAATATAAAAAGGCTTAAATACTAATATTTCATGGTCATAATTTATTACATTGGAATCGTAAATACGATCCAATTCATCAGACCTACAAATTCAAAAAGAAAACAGAAAAAACAACTCCCGAAATAAAAAATAGAATTTAGAGAGAGTGTATGAGAGTGTGGGACGAATGTTAGAGCTAAAGAGAGGGGTAACAGACGATAGAAAGTGGGGGATTCAAATTTAATAGAGAGAGTTTATATATATATATATAATTATTTTTATAAAAATTATAAACATAAGTATGTTATAAAATCACTAAAAAATAACCATTTTGTTTCAACAAATTTGTGTCTTCTCAAGGGATGATGTTGAAAATAAAATAAATGGTTTAAAAGTTTCAGATTAATTAACGATCCTACATTGGGGGGCATTGTTACAAAAGCTAGAATAACCAATCAAAAACGAAGTATAGAAAGATTCAAAAAGCTTGACAACGAAATCCTGCTATAATAGCTATTCAGATCTTTAAATACGTGTAATATTAAAAATAATTTATACTAACTAATAATTATAAAATCATATGATAAAATTTGAATCTTTCTATACTTCGTTTTTGATTGGTTATTCTAGCTTTTGTAACAATGCTCCCCTAGTGTAGGATCGTTAATTAATCTGAAACTTTTTAAAACCATTTATTTTATTTTCAACATCATCACTTGAGAAGACACAGAATGTGTTGAAACAAAATGGCTATTTTTGTAGTGAAATTTATAACATACTTATGTTATAATTTTTTATAAAAAAATAATTATATCTGCTCTTTTGTATTGAGCACTTTTTAAGAATAGTAATTGTTGGTTATTGGAATTCATTCCGTATATATTAATTAATACTTTTATATATATATATTATATATATATATATATATATATATATATATATATATATATATATACTGAGTCCGCATTTCAGGAAAGGAAAAACTAGTATAGATAATGTAATACAAAATCTATTCAGATATCGCGAGATTAATACAAGTTACATTTGAACTCTACAATCACAAGAAATGCTCAAAATGGTGGTCGTCAGCTTGCAGATATTTATTAGTAAGGCGAATTGTTGCTTGAGCGTCGTTGGCCAAAGTGTCCAGTGAGATTCAGGCACATTTATTTTCAGTGTTTTGTCTGAGGGCCGCTAATGTCGTCAGTTTTCTGCAATACACAACATCCTTTACGACTTGTTGATGCTACAGCCGTCGGAGTAATGCCATCTTGCAAGAAAATAGCGTACTACAGTAAACAGTGTTATTGCAATTTGATACAACTACGAAAGACATTTTTTCGCTTTCTGAAAGTTTGTATACATTTTGGGGCAGACTGTATATATATATATATGATATATATGTATATATGGATGATGATGACCGTGGACTCTCCCGTCGTTTTCGACGTATGAGTTTCTTTCAATTCAGTATTTATATTTATATTGTCTATGAGACAAGAATCCAGCACGGAATTTAAAAACATATCCAAATGAAGGGCATATTGAAGAGTTGACCGTCATATGGGCTGATGTATTAACCAGAAATTTAGTTTTAATTCTTAATTCTCTCAGATGGTTGAGACGTTTCTTTACAAAGTTAGTTCTACCTCAATAGCAGGTATTTCTCCAGTTTGCTCGGTTTTCAACAGCAAGTTCGAATTCCTCTATAGAGATATTTGCAGCATTTAAATTGTATTTAAGTTTGTCCTTGAAGCGTAACCAAGGACGGCCCACATTACGCATAGCATGAAAAAGTTGGGGTTACATGAGGATTTTCGGCATCGAATCATCACTCATTCTGATGACAAGACCAGCCCACATGAACTGTGATTGTATTAGAAAGGAATCGATGCCACCAACGCAACATTTGATGAAAAGATCAGTTAGAGATTTTGTCCCATGATGTATGAATATAATATATATATATATATATATATATAAAAATAATATATATATATATATATATATATAAAAGTGATATAAACAATTTTATTACGTTGATAAAAACACCAAATATTATAAAGATAAAATAAATAAAGAAAATATATAAGATAAAAATAAAAACATAATAAAAAGTAAAAATAAATAAATAAATATATAAGATAAAAATAAAAAACATAATAAAAAGTAAAATAAATAAATAAATATATAAGATAAAAAATAAAAAACATAATAAAAAGTAAAAATAAATAAATAAATATATAAAGATAAAAATAAAAATAAATAATAAAAAAAGTAAAAATAAATAAATAAATATAAAGAAAAAAAAAAAAACATAATAAAAGTAAAATAAATAAATAAATATATAAGATAAAAATAAAACATAATAAAAAGCAAAAAAATAAATAAATAAATATATAAGATAAAAATAAAAAACATAATAAAAAGTAAAAAATAAATAAATAAATATATAAGATAAAAAAAAAACATAATAAAAAAGTAAAAATAAATAAATAAATATATAAGATAAAATAAAACATAATAAAAAAGTAAAAATAAATAAATAAATATATAAGATAAAAATAAAAACATAATAAAAGTAAAAAATAAATAAATAAATATATAAGATAAAAATAAAAACATAATAAAAGTAAAAATAAATAAATAAATATATAAAAAAGATAAAAAAAAAACATAATAAAAAGTAAAAATAAATAAATAAATATATAAGATAAAAAAAAAAAATAATAAAAAGTAAAAAATAAATAAATAAATATATAAGATAAAAATAAAAACATAATAAAAAGTAAAAATAAATAAATAAATATATAAGATAAAAAATAAAAACATAATAAAAAAGTAAAAATAAATAAATAAATATATAAGATAAAAATAAAAAACATAATAAAAAGTAAAAATAAATAAATAAATATATAAAATAAAAATAAAACATAATAAAAAAAAAGTAAAAAATAAATAAATAAATATATAAGATAAAAATAAAAACATAATAAAAAGTAAAAAAAATAAATAAAATATATATAAGATAAAAAAAAAAAACATAATAAAAAGTAAAATAAATAAATAAATATATAAGATAAAAAAAAACATAATAAAAAGTAAAAATAAATAAATAAATATATAAGATAAAAATAAAACATAATAAAAAGTAAAAATAAATAAATAAAATATAAGATAAAATAAAAACATAATAAAAAGTAAAATAAATAAATAAATATATAAGATAAAAATAAAAAAACATAATAAAAAGTAAAATAAATAAATAAATATATAAGATAAAAATAAAAAATAATAAAAAAAGTAAAAATAAATAAATAAATATATAAGATAAAAAAAAAACATAATAAAAAAAAATAAATAAATAAATATATAAGATAAAATAAAACATAATAAAAAGAAAAAAATAAATAAATAAATATATAAGATAAAAATAAAAAATAATAAAAAGTAAAATAAATAAATATATATATAAGATAAAAAATAAAACATAATAAAAAGTAAAATAAATAAATAAATATATAAGATAAAAATAAAACATAATAAAAAAGTAAAAATAAATAAATAAATATATAAGATAAAAATAAAAACATAATAAAAAGTAAAAAATAAATAAATAAATATAGATAAAATAAAAAAATAATAAAAGTAAAAATAAAAAATATAATATAAGAAAAAAATAAAAAAAACATAATAAAAAATAAAAAATAAATAAAAATAAAAATATATAAGATAAAAAAAAAAAACATAATAAAAAGTAAAATAAATAAATAAATATATAAGATAAAAATGCAAAATAATAAAAAGTAAAAATAAATAAATAAATAAAGATAAAAAAAAAAATAAAAATAAAAAATAAAAATAAATATTTAAAGATATAAAAATATAAAAATAAAACATAAATAAAAAGTAAAAAACATAAAAATAAATAAAAAAAAAACAAGCAAAATAATTTAACCCCTAAAAATGAATAAACAAATAAACGACTTCCGGTAAAATAACCGCCAAAATAGACTACCCACAATGCACCACTGACCCGCATATAAATAACCGAGGAAAATAACAGCACTCGTGGCCTGACGATTGCATCTAGCATGAAACAGACTGTCGCCTCTAAGTGTTTACTTCTATGTTCACTTTTATATTTACACACGCTCTGATATTTAGGCAATTTATCCCATAAATGTACCCACACCTTAAGAGTATATTTCCTCATATATATATATATATATATATATATATATATATATATATATATATATATATATATACTAGATAATAATATCAATAAAAATATATTTTGTTCCTCTCTACATTGATTAGTATTATAAACGTTCAGCCTTCATACATCGAACACGGTTTTATTATCACCAGCATTTACTGTGCGCTAATTTATATATATATGTGTGTGTGTGTGTATGTGTGTGTGTGTGTGTGTGTGTGTGTGTGTGTTTTATCATTTTAAACTTTGTTTTTAGTGGACGCTCTGTTTATTTTTAAACAGTATATTTATTTGTTTTCGTTCCCCCCCCCACACACACACACACACATACACTCACTGAATATTCGTGAAATTTATTAAAACATCATTGAAAACTTTGCGGAATAAATCGTCGTTAGAGCCGCCGTGCTTTAGGCCGATGTTATATTCCGGGCTAATCGGAATATGGAATTGACAAACACGGTGGATAAATAGTAAGAGGATTATTGTAGAAACCAGTACAACAAGCAAGGTAGTAATAGTTATGCGTACGGTCGTCGCAAGCCAGTACAGTTGTGTGTGTGTTGCTATCGGAAATGCGCTAGTTCTCGCAGATGCCAGCCTGACGTTATTTATTGTACGTTAAAAGTACAAAAGTGGCACAAGGCCAAAAAGGGGAAAAGGACGGTCATCATCTGTCTTAAGATTAAACTTAGCTAGTCACAATCACTGACCCAGACAAACCAACAATATTCCATTCACTAAAACAACGCATTCTTACTAGCCATTCTTTCCTCAACCACCATAATGCCCCAGAAACTCTATGAAGTCCTACACTAGACCCCATATTTACGATTCATTGTCTGTGGTGGGTAATAAAAATAACAATTTAAAATCTAAAAAACCTCAATGAGTATTTTCAAATGTTCACAAAAATCTATGTATAAGAAACTAAACAATAATTTTGTTAGTAATAACCCCCCCAGCCCAAACTGTGGCAGAAATATCAGTTAACTGGACGAAATCAATGCGGGGCTTAAAAAAAATATATAAAACATTCATACAAGCCATGCACTCACAACAAACACTAACCCATTCAAACACAACAACAAATACGAAAAACAGACTCGAAACGAAAGGCGCCCTGCACCCACCAGAGAACTGACATCACTAACCACCTGATGATGGGAGAGATGGGGAATTAAACAAAAGAAAGAAAAAAAAATAGGGGTAGAAATAAAAGAGACCAATCAGCATACATACCCTAGCTAAGTTAACCGACCTAAACTAACCTATCCACAGGGAAGGGTTGCCAATTTTCAACCCAACAATTCCTAAAATTCTTAATGCCTAACCGGCATCAAAATGCCACTCTAAGTCAACACCTTTCCCTCTGCAGAGACGCGCAAGACTCACCCATCTTTCGCCAAATTCCAATGGATGGAATCGTCTCCTTTCCGTCCTGATCTTGACTTTAAGCTGATGCATAAAGAAGAAGATCATTTGGGAAGAGGTAAACTTCTCGTCCCCATGGAATTCATTCTGTCGCGTCGTCCATATCACGATTCGCGTAACCCCCCGTAAGCAAAGGAACACATAGTGCTCAGCCTTAGTCAACGGCGGTACTATATTGCTACAAATGGAACTGGCCTCGATGACAAAGAACTTTCCGCGCAGCATGCGAACCATGATATCTTCAACAAACTTGCACAACGGAGCTACGACACTATACTAAAAATAGGCGTGAACTAGGGTCTCCACCTCCCCATTACGGCGAACGTAGTTTCGCGACTTTGCCAAACCCACCGAACGAAATCTTTGGGTGGCCAAGAGGGTCCCTCGAATCATCAACCAGGTGAGTGATGACTCGGTGTTAGTGAGACATTTCAGCCCTGGGGCCCAAAGCCATACGCAGCGAGCCTCGAGGTTCGTCAGCCCGGGATCGCCAATAACGGCATCCTGAACGTTCCCCTTAACAAATAAAATGCCTTACGAGACAAAGGCTGGACGTCGGAGAGGCCACGCTTCGCCAGTAAGAGTCGTTTGAGGGCAAGCTGACATTCACGATAGAAAGAGTCCTCACCTCAAGGAGTACGACCGGCCTCCTCCTCACACGAGCGCACATTTTTCAATGATGGGCAATTTTTACGGGCATCTTCCTCCAGAATTCACCGTTCTCATCTAACTGCATACACATCCGGTCTGCGATGGTAATGCGAAGCGTATGTCGACGAGTCTCAACGCAAGGCACCCCCGGACCGCCATCAGAGGGATGGCGGTAACAGATCTCGCGACTAACCATGGCGGCCTTGCCTCCCCACAAGAAGGAGAACAAGAGCCTTACGAACGCCAATAAAGTGTCAAACGGGAGTGGAAGCACGGAAAGTCGGTAAAGGAGAATCGGGTAGATGTGCGAGGCGCATACTTCTGCCCTCTCCTTCAAAGAAAGATTCCTAGGAGTGCACAGACGAAGTGCGCCCTCGGCCCTCTCCCGCACCTCCGACCAATTCATTTTCAACAGGAGGTCGGGACCGAACCAGATGCCGAGTATCTAGACCGGCCCGTCCGTCCAGAGGAAAGGTCCGGAAAGAGAAACTCCCTTCCACGAACCAAACCGCAAACCAACAGACTTATCGCGGTTGAGCATTTCATACACTTCGATTTCTTTGCTGACTTCGTTAATCTCGGCTCTGCTCGACACAAAAACCGAAACCTCATCAGCATAGGTGGAGTATCTGGCCGAAGTGGTAGCACCGGGTAAGGAAATTCCGCGAAGGACCGGATTCGTCTTACGCAGGAAAGGTTCCAACGCAAGAACGTAAAGCAATGGAGACAGCGGATATCCTTGACGAATGGAACGAGACAAAATGAAAGGTTTCGACCTTACCCCATTCACTTCTACCAGCGCACCGGGGGTCGCATACAGCAGTCGGATCCAAGTGCGAAAGTCCGGCCCGAAACCGGCGGCCGAAAGGACAGCCTCCAGAAACAGATGGTCAACCCTATCGAAAACCTTAGACTGATCCAAATTGATCAGTGCAGCATCACTGTCGACTTGCTCGATGATCAAGCGTACCAAATGAAGGTTGTCCTGAATAGTCCTGCCCTTCACAGCACGTCTGCTCAGAACCAATCGGACTAGAAAGGACAACCTGCAAACGGCCGGCTAAGACCTTGGCTAAAATCTTCAACTCTGTATTTAACATCGTCAAAGGCTGATAATTATCTACCCCATCCCCACCGTCTTTCTTCTTGCGAAGCAACTTGATCACACCCCTGTTGAAGCATTGAGGTACAGACCCCTGCTTCATCCAGTTGTTGAAAATCAGTGCCAGCAAGGGGACAAAGACAAGCGACTGCCTCAAGTACATTTCCTAGGGAAGACCATTTAGTCTTGTCCAGGCCAACCTGCTTCAGCGCATCCCAGATCTCAGACTCTGTTATGGGACCCTCGTACCCAGCCGCTTCAGCCGCCTCAAGATGGGGAAAGTCGGCTAAATAGGCATCGAATTCAGCAGCGCTCAGACCGGGATCCCTGGTAAAAAGCTCCTGAAAGTAGTCACGGAAAGCCTCACAAATTCCCACGTCTGTAGTCACAGTCCGCTTGTCCAGCAATGTGATGCGCGCGATATGCCGACTAGATGCCCTACGAGCTTCCTCTGCACGCAATGAAGCGGCCATATTCGTAGCCTCACAAGACATTCTTTTTAAGCCTAGCCCTAACTACCAGAGCTTGATCCTTATTGATAAGCAAGGAAAACAGCTCCGACTTAGCTACGGCTACGTCCCCACTAACACGGGATTTTATCGCCCGATCAACTTTTTCCTCGCAAGACTTTTGCGCTGCTAACCCTGCTAGATTGAGTGGTCGATTAAAATCAGCAGCAAAAGACCTAAGTTTTAATTTCAACGAGTCTCACCACTTATTCCCAACCACAGCCCCCGACAATTCCCGTTGTAGTATTAGTAAAAGCTGGTCCCGGAAATTTTGCTCACCAAATAATGATGCGTTCAATTTCCAGTAGTCAGCCATCTTAACCTTAAGCTTATCTAAATTTACCCGAACCCTGACAAGCTTATGATCCGAGTAGACTATAAAATAGAAACATGGACATTCTAAGAGCCCTATGTCGACTCTCTTAACTAGAATTCGATCGATATAGCTTGCACTCACCACCGTATCCGAGCTGCCGCCCCTAGTCCAGGTCTATACTACTTCCCGGGGGTGTTCATTTCGATACTTATCGACGTGATCAAAGCCGTTGACAAAGCTTCGAAACGGATTGTTAGTACCCGGTTTTTGGCCTATACGATCTATATCAGAACTACCGAACGAGATGTCATCAAAAATGGCTCGATCTGCCGAAGAAAAACAGGCCGCTGCGTAGAGTCATTGGGCGCATAAACCCCAATGAGACGAAGAGCCTTTATGGTAATATCCAGCACGCAAAGCCTGCCCGCCGGATACGCGAAGACAAGAGCACACACCGCATCCAGAGACTTGTTCACCATCCAGGAAATACCCCTCAAGCGTTCATCAAAACATGCTGAATAGAGGACGAACCTCTTAGATAGAATGTCTTCATGGTCGCGAGATAAAAAAAAAAAATGGGTCTCCTGTACGCAATATACATCCCCTCCGAGGCGCTGAAGATCACGATCAAGTCTCGCCCTTCGAGACTCCGATCTCAGGCCCGGGCATTCAAACTCGCTAACCAGAGTGCCATTATCAGACCTAATTAGGGTTGGGACACTGGTTTGAACATGGTCGGGGTAAGGATACCAACAGCCTCTCCCATAGATCCATGGCTCATCTGTCTTGATGGTACCGTCTTGAGAGATTCTGCCGATATCCCAGGGGAATGATTTTAACAGCTCTATATAGGGAGTGGCGAACTAAAACTGGGATCCTCCCTGCACAAAATTGTTTTAAATGCTTGAGCTGCTTGTTTTTAACAATTGCAATGAGTAATGATAAATTGTATGATCCGATTGCCTCGTCTAATATCGCCCATGCTTGTTTGGCACCAGTCTCAGTTCTGATGACCGTGAGAACTCTTTGGTCATGCTGGAATTTGTAAAGATTCTCCACATCTAAATCGGCATACTGCCTGATGGAAAACAGGTACTTCAGGTCCTTAATGTGGTTCTCATAGTCTTTTGCTCGCTCGGCTTGTGCGGGGGAGATATGACATACATCCTCCCCCGAGTAGTGTATATGCCGTTGCGTTTTTTTGCGCTTGTCTTTAAGCACCTGAGTGCGGCTTCTTTGCCTTTTGGAAGGAGGAGGGGGTATTTCAACATTTTTAACGGGGGAAGAACTAGAAGTGTGAAGAGGGGTGTAGGTGGATCTTTGTTTAACTGGGGAAGAACTGGGAGTATAAAGAGGCGTGTACCCGGATTTTTGGCGGTAAGGGCTGGGATTTCTGCTGAGGGGAACTGGTTTAGGTGTTGCGGGAGAGGAAGTATGTTTCTTGGGAGACGGTGAGGATGGAACAGCGGGCGTTGAAGGAGTAGGATATTTGGGCAGGGTCTGTTTCTGAAGGTCTTTTTTTTTAATTCCTAAATCGTTTCTGATTTTTCAAAACCCGGGTCATACTTTTTTTGTTGTTCCTTGGAAAGTTGTTTTGAGGCCGGGGCATCGCCCTTAACGTTGCCAGAGGGAGTGGGACTGTGTGTGCCTTTTGCCCTTGGAGCTTCATGGGACTGAATACCCGCTGTCTGGTGCTTCCCTCTGATCTTACCAGTAACCAGCCATTCCCCAACCCCTTCTCCACAACTGAACTAGCAGCGGGCGAAGGCTGTTTGGGGAATGTGGCCTTAGATGTTGCGCCAACCGGAGGTTTAACCGTACCGGTCCCAGAAGCTTGCATGCCCATTACAGGCGAGGCGATAGGTAAAGACGCGCTCAGAGGGGGATTTTGGCCAAGTGGAGCTTGACTCCCAGAGGCCTTCTTCTCTGGGAAGGAAGAGGAGAGATGACCAGTCTCTCCGCACTTCAATCATACCGGTTTGCAGCCGGTCACAATGACCGACAGCCTCAAGCTCCCTACTTCCAGATAGTTGAGGATGGAGAGGAAGGCTTTTCGGCCTAACAATATTTCGAAACTCCACTCCCCGTTCAGGCTATCGCAGGAAGCGCCTAGTACCTCAGCATACTGCGATAGGAAAGCAGCAAGGTGCTCTCCGATAACTGGAGGAGGAACCTTGTATATTTATATAATGGTTCTTCTTGGGCCTTCATACTCTGTGCGTAATATTAGGTCTTTGGTTATCAAGTCACGACTTGAACCAGCGACACAGTCTTCCGGCGTTGGTAGCAATACGTCTCAAATGAAATAACCGGCTCCTTTAACGATTCTGAGGAGCTTGAACCCCAAGGACTCCAGTGATTTTATCACTGTGTCTTTCGTCGAGCGACAAATTTTGCGCGAACGCTTGTCCACGACGAACACCGACACTATTCTTTTTTTAATCTTTCTTAATTCTTGAGGGTCTTCTAAGAGTTCATTTTGTAGGACAAGATGAGCGTAACTCTTAGCTTGCTCCATGAAGTCCGCAATATTGATAATACAATTAGGGGAGGACTTCCAACAAGAGGGCGTGCCTCGGCCTCTGCATTCGCACTTGACTTGTCTTTTTCCTGACCATTATTGGCTTCTACATTTTGGCTCTTTTCACCCTCCGTAGATTTAGTAGCTTTTTTTTAAAGCTTGGACGATTTCCTCATTTAAAGGTAGACTTGGTAAAACTGGGTACTCCTCAATGTCATCCTTATCCGGCGGGTGTTTTTTCACAGAAAATAAATGTTTCTTTACTGACTTCATAAAATTCGCCAAAACAGGTTTCTTCCTTTTAATAAGGAAGGACGGGATGTTTTTGTTTTTAAACTCCAGCTTTAGGATTTATACAACGGGAAAGGAAGGGGAGGGGAAGGATGGGAAGAAACAATGGTCGCCAATAGGCGAGGGAAAAACTGAAACAAAGTTCGCCTAGCAGCGAAACAAACAAATTTAAAATGACAAAAAAATAACAGTTACAAAATACGTTAAATAAGAAAAGCCCAAAATTAAAACGCGAACAATTGGTCACAAAAAAAAATATGCACAAAATTATAACGTCATACAACAGTTCAAACAAACGTTATACAAAACAATAAATTACACAAAATAAGCAAAACTATAAAGAAAACACTTTAAACAATTTTTTTACACTAAATATAAAAGTAAAAAAGACAAGTTACAGACACGAATACACAACAATAAGTAATAACACAAAACAAAATAAAACAAGATGGCCGCTAGAAAATAAAGGCTTGCCAATAAACAAGAAAGGACAAGTTACAGACACGAATACGAAACAAACGTATTAACTAAAAAAAAACCAAGATGGCCGCTAAAAAAATAAAGGCTTGCCAAGTTATAGACACGAATACGAATACAAAATCAAGATGGCCGCTAAAAAAATAAAGGCTTGCCAATAAACAAATACAGAAAACAGACAAGTTACACTAGCTAAACACAAACAATTAGAACAATTACGAAAACAGAAAAAAATAAAAGAATAGAACACTTAAAGATTATTTAAAAGGAAAATAAAATAAAGAAGGAAGTGACACGTAACAATTAAAACGTATTAATTTGAACTAAAGAAAAAATAATGTCTAACGACAACTAAACAGATAAACTGTGGGAGCGGAGTATAGTAAATTAAAAAGTTAATTAAAAAGGTGACTTTAACGTAAAAAATAAAAATAAAAGTAAACATTAGAAATGAGAATATGATAAATTGAAAAAGAAAGATAGAAGTGAAAAAAAATCAAAAAAGTTTCCAGGTACCAATCAACAAAAGAACGTTAACAATAAAATAAATTTGAACTTAACAGAACGGTGTTAGTCGTAACAAGTAAAAGTAATCCACACGCGTCAGCAATGCGGTCCAGCACGGGCTAGAGACGAACAAAAGGAAAGACAAGATCGCAGCTCAACTCTCCCGTCCACTGTCCTCGTGGATACTTATAGGTGGTTACCACCTATAGTGGCGCCACTCATGGGGGTGGCAGGTTATTCCACCACATCAGCCAACTTGGTCATGAAGAGAGTCATCGACCAAACAAGGCCGAATAGATTTTTATATCTGCTCAGTTTTATATCCGAACGTAAACAAACCAATTTCTGAAGAAGTAATGGATTTTTTATTTTACAAATCCGACAAACTTTGCTATTTTAAACGTTATTTTTCCTGGATCCCATATTTCATAAATGCCAAGTTTAGTTTTAAACAATACATTCATTTATTTTCGTCTACCGGTCTGTATATCCGAGAAATCTTATTGAAAAATTTCCGATTTGCCGGCGAGAATATTCGGGAAATCTTATAACTTTTAAAATAATAAAATCTGTCGATTAATGAAATAGAAATCAGTTACGTCTTTGTAAAAATATATATATATATATATATATATATATATATATATATATATATATATATATATATTCTTACGCTACAAAGATAAATTGAAAGACAACTGAAACGTCTCAACTTTGATCTGAAAACCTGGGAAGCTCAAACTGAATGCAGTGGCGTAAGAAATGTTTCATTAAGTTAAAAGGTTTTGAAAACAGTAGATTGAAGCACCGTAATCAGCTTCGTCAGACTCTGTAGCAGAGACGCCGTCAAAATTCTGCTTTAATAAATTTCATCTGTCAGTGTGGCTTTGTCACATGCAGCAAGGCTGGGCTAATATCACACTTAAGAAAGCACAAATGAAATATGTCTTTCCTTTACCTGATTTTCTCCACAATAGTCCCGGCTAACATGCATAAGTGTAAAACGAAAGACACCATCCAATGATGGCTCTCATTTATCGTTCACAATAGAAGAGTCCACTATATATATATATATATATATATATATATATATATATATATAATATCAAAGTCAACCAATAAATTACTGGGAGATTATGTGTTTAAGTTGAGCAGATTGCTGTAAATATAGTGCTTAATATTAAAAATAGAGCAGTATTAGTGTTATGGGATCTTACCCATAATAATAATGGACTATTCCATACTTAATAAATACTGCGCCTCAGGAGTAGGCAAGGAGTCAGTAGTTCAAGTCGAGTCAGTAGTTCAAGTCGAGTCAAGAGTCGAGTCAGAGGCAGTCCGAAACAGAGTCGCGTTCAGACAATTACTGCAAGACATTAGAATAGTGATACTGCTCGAGACTACATTGTTCTCTCTACTAAATCTGATTGTTCATACTAACACTTCTACTTCTCTGTATATATTCCTATTTGTAATATATCTGTGTTATTCCATACCTGTGTTCGAGTTCTTCTTTATTGGTTCTACCTTGGACTATCACCGTGGTACAAAGAACCGGACCATAACAATAGGTGAATATGTAAATGACATGTTCTGGTTCAGATTTTCATAGACACAAATCCGCCCGTCAAGGATAAGATAAATCTATTCTATAAATGATATTACTTCTGAACAATCTCCAAGTGAGAAGATAAATTAATGCACAATGCACTAACTTAACATTTGGGGGCGGGGACATTAACAATCTGTTTTTAATGACAACAATAATAAAAATGTTTTTGTATATATATATATATATATATATATATATATATATGATAAAATTTGATATTAAAATTAAAAGTAAAAATTACCAATTTTAAAATCCAAATTTAATCACTATTAAGTTTAAAAATATAAAATTACTGAGGAGAAAAGAAGAAATACATATGTTATTCAATTTATTTCTTCATTGAAATTACGTTAGAATAGACGCTAATATGTCATCCGGTCCTCTGACAATATGTATACATTTTAATGCCAAGTGTGTGAATGGGGTCCTAACCTCACGCGTAAAACAACACACACTCAGATTATAATACATAAGCACCCAGACATATTTAGATATATATACACACAAAAGGTGACGAGACAGGGAACATCTCCACGGCCCTTTATAAAATAAAAAAGGGGAAACCAACACATACATACATACATACACAATTAAAAGTAAATCCACTTTCCATACACATAGACACCGATAAATACATGTACACACATCCACCGACATTGACCTAGACAATCAGATACCATAACCAATAAATATTTAAGACTGAAAGTGTCATTAAACAAATGCTAACCACTTATTAAAATATAACTTAAGCGAGCAAATATTGTTGGGTATTGGAATTAATTCCGTATACACCAATTATATATATATATATATATATATATATATATATATATATATATATCTGCATATCTTCATTCAAAAAATGGCTTCATGTATCGCACCTCCTGTCTGTGGAATTCCTTTCCTATTACTTGTTTCCCTGATAGCTATAATCTCCAACTATTCAAATGTAATGTCAATCGACATCTCCAGACGCTTTGATCTATTCCCCGTCTTTTTCTTCATCCTTTCCTCTTTCACGCCTCTTTACTCTTGCTCCCACTCTCTGTAACCCCTTGCGTGCTAGTGGCACTCCCGCCTTGCTTGGGGTTAAAAGCTTAAAAAAAGATATTGTGTCTAGATTTTTATACTGATCCGTTCCTTTTCTCTAATCAGAATCTTTATGTTAAGATGAATGTTTGTTTTTTTTAACCGAAGTACTTTCGATCTTTTCCTAGGTCATCTTCAAAAGTAAATTACAAAGACAAACTTTTGTAACTGCGATAAAATCTGCATTCCGTTATGATATTGAGTTCACAAATAAATTAATTGACGTTAAGATGAAATTCATCGAGAAAGTCGCTTTAGTTTTTGTTAACCTAAATATTTTCGATCTTTTCCCAAATCATCTGCTGTGGGTAAATTACAAAGACAAACTTATTGTATCTGCGAGGAAATTTGCATTCCTTTGGAATGGTAATTTTTAAAAACGCGCGCAAACACGCTACGTAATTATTTAAAAAAAAAAAAAGCAGTACATTTTATCTGTAGTTAGAAACATACAATTGCGTTCAATATATACAGAGTTAGCAACATAAAATTGTGTTCTGATTATTTAGATTTCGATATTAAATAACCCATAAGGGTGTTGATACGCCGATGAACAAAACCAACCAACATGTAAGAACACTTTCATAACATTAATCCATGTAATACCCGACAATTTCTTAAATCAAACTTTATTCTAAAATATAACTTCAACAAAACTAGAACATAAAACACATACATATAATCATGTCCACACAAACATATATATGCACAAAAAGCTGAGTATCATCTACCATGTACTCTATTGTGAAAGCAAAATAACATATCGTATTTTTATTACTTCAAGGCTCCCAAGAAAATTGAATTTCGGCATTAAATGACGCATAAAATGTTGATATGCCGTTAAAAAGGGAAATCTAAAATCTATAGCTTATCAGGTTTTTGCCGCTTATTTAAAGCCAAAAGAATTTTGTAAAAATGTTCCTCTCTTTTGTTAGATAATAATGGTTTAGTGATACAAGTTTTACTAATTAACCCATAGGTGGAGGAAAACGTGGTGAATTCATATCTTTCCCAACGGTACTTACGCGTAAGTGAATATAACGAACCCAACTGGAATTAGAACTCGGCTCTCCGATTAACAATTCCGAGCCATTATCCTTTTCATAACCAAGCCATTAACCATTCTGAGACATTTGGTATTTCTAAGTAGTCACCCATCTAGGTACCGACCAGGCTCAACGCTGCTTAACTTCGATGATTGTACGGGAACTGAGGTTTCAGTGTAATGAAGCCGTTTATATCGTTAAGATATCCCCACCAATAATAAATACTGGTAGGACTTAATGTCAATAACTGCTTTTCTTTATGTTATATTCTGTACTAATAGGAATATATAATTGAAAAACAAGGTGGATAATATAAATAAAGGTTTACTGTAAAAAAACAAACAAAAACAAACAGTACAATAAAAAAAGGTAACAGTTATGCACAAGGTCGTCGCAAGTCAATCCAGTATTGATTGCTACTATTGGAAAGTCGGTAGTTCTCGCGTAAGTCTGAGTCGTACTCAACAGATCCCAGCTAATAATATTTACCAACCTCCCCACGGGGTAGGATGTGGTACGAGGCCGAATTTTATGTGACACGATCCGAGCCCGTAGGCTCGACCAAAAATTCCCTGTAAACCCCGTATAAACGGGTTCGGGTCTGTCTACCTCCCCGGACGAGTCTATGCCCTTCGGCATAGCCTCTTGCGTGTTCCTCTCTGCCCGAAGGCAGAGAGAGTTCGAAAGGGAGAAGGAAATCTGAATAACAGATCCCAGCTTGTATATTTAGCTTCCCCCCCACGAGGGTTGCATGTGGCACAAGGCCGGTTTAACGTGTGTTCTCCGAGCCTGTAGACCCGGCCAAAAATATTCCCTTTTTGAACCCGCATAAACAGGTTCAGGGTCAGTCTACCTCCCCGAACAAGGACACTGTCCTTCGGCGAACCCTCGTCCGGGTTCCTCTCTGCCCGAAGGTAGAGAGTTCGACTGTTTAGCTGGAACAGGTCGCAGCTAGTATATTTAGCTACACCCTCCCCCCACGAGGGTTGCATGTGGCACAAGGCAGGTTTAACGTGGGTTCTTCGAGTCCGTAGGCTCGGCCAAAAATATTCCCTTTTGACCCCATGTAAATGTGTTCAAGAGCAGTCTACCTTCCCAAGCGAGACTCTGCCCTTCGGTGGAGCCTCGTCCGGGTTCCTCTCTGCTCAGAAGCAGAGAGTTCGACTCTCTACCTGGAACAGGTCGCAGCTAGTATATTTAGCTACCCCCCAACGTGGGTTGCATGTGTCACAAGGCCGGTTTAACGTGGGTTTTCCGAGCCCGTAGGATCGGCCAAAAATATTCCCTTTTTGAACCTGCATAAACGGGTTCAGGGGCAGTCTACCTGCCTGAACGAGACTCTGCCCTTCGGCGGAGCCTCGTCCGGGTTCCTCTCTGTCCAAAGGCTGAGAGTTCGACTGCTTAGCTGGAACAGGTCGCAGCTAGACTCTGTAGTCCGTTGACTTACAGATACATATAGGTAGTTACTACCTATAGTGTAGTCACTCATGGGGGTGACAAGTTATTCCATTACATCACTTTAATAAGGCTTTGTGATGGGCCCAATCTACAATATTGTAATAATGGCTGATGTATTCAACAGAAATCAAGAATCTATGTTTCTGAAAAGAAGGTAAGTTAACCGAACTAGTTGCATTCCATTACCGCCGATCGGGCCTCGAACTACCGGCAGTAACAATACGTCACGGACGTCTCCTTGGGTAGCTAACGTAACTTGAGAGACTATTGGACCAGTGGAACTCACATATACGAGTTATCGTTAAATATGTAGATAAAATGGTCAGCTCCTTATACTGTTTCAGTAATTACCTGACTGTTCGTGCTATCTTTTACAAGAGCCTGATCAGGTCGAAAATGGAGTAACGTTGTCATACGGAGCGGACCAGACCACACTCTCCAGCATCGATAGAGCCCAAAAGCGTTTTCGAGTCCTTGTGGGCGACGAATTATTTTCCACCGTCCGACCTCTCTGCCACAGGAGGGACGTAGCTAGCCTCTCGCTGCTCTATCGTTACTTTCACGGAAAGTGCTCGAAAGATTTACATTCCTTGTTTCTGCCAGGACTCTCTTTCACGGCACGGATCCGCCATGCTACTTACATTTTAGTAAACCACCCATAATCCCGGGATTTACCTTGACCACCCACTGCGTCAGATTGTGATACAAATTCGGGTTTTAACGTGGAAACATTCAGGCCGCTGGTCAAAGCTTTTCATACCACCGTTACGGAACAGATCTTACGCAACGGGGGAGGGGACCAATGCAAGAGTAGAAAGAAGGCGCCCAGCATGGAATGATACTACAACCGCATCATCTACTCCGACGAGAAAGAAAATCATTCTCCTTCCTCCGGAAGAATTCGGGGAGGGGGGGGGATCCCCAATTATTTTCTAAGCGATTGAATGGTCATGACAAATACCAGCTAAGTTGAGTGGAACTGTGCCCATTATCACGATACCAGTAACAAATGAGCCACACGTTAATGAGTGAAGAGTCAGCTAGATGGTAACCACAGTGGTCTGAAGGTACTTGAAGACTAACATGAGGAGTGGGGTTGCATTATTGCTTGCTGTTGATCAGATTTGACTCTGGGGTTACAGCAATATTTTGTTAAAGTTGTTAAGCTCAAATATTTAATGATGCAATAAGGTAATTTCTACGGACATTTTATTGTCAGAGAACTCACCATGAGCTTATTCAATTGCTAACTTAAGAATTAAGATTCATCAGAAAATTCAAATAGGCATTATATTAACAATGGATAACTGTTTTAATCATTTGTCATAAAACAATTTTACCCTATAAGTATAATAGAATACAGTATGAAACTGAAAAAGATGTCTGATTATAGATCCCATACAGATAAACATCTTGTAGAGGGTGGACCTTACTGTAAAAAAAATCTCATTCAGAATCACGAGGCATCTAGAAGTTATACCTTTTCGTTTAGGCTTAGCTTTTACTCTTGAATCCAGAAGGAGTTTTTACAGCACCGGAGTTAGACATACTATTAGGCATAATAATAAATCAGAATAAAATTAAAAACTGTAAAGGGTTCACCATAAATCCCTGCAGACATGTGACACGGCATTATCCATAGTACTCCCTATAATCTGTGAATACATTAGTAGCTCTCAACCAGGGCCCATAAGGAACATTATTGAGGGTCCACACAAAAAATAGCAAATTGGGAGACCACGGTAATATTTTAGTGGTCCATGTTATGAATAATCAAGAGTGGCGTCTACTTGTTTCGTTACTCTTCTCTTTGAGAGGGCGATTTCTGTTTACTGGGACTATAAAAGGACACTATACGCGAACCTTGTATTCTCAGTTGAATAAAGCTTTCTTAATGCCTACACCTGCTTATTTTGTTATTAGAGACCCTACAGGAATTTCACTACGGAACGGTTGTTACAAATGAGAATTGCATTTTCTACAGTAATCTACGCCTTATTAAATGCTAAAACTAGAAAAAAGGGAGATCAAGCGATAATTTAGCGCCCCTTTTACTCTATCGAATGTTTTGATTGTAAAAGTTCAATAAAAACTGAGAAGGATATATAACGGAAGGATTATATATATATATATATATATATATATATATATATATATATATATATATGAAGGAAATAAACATCTTGAGAAAGTGACTGAATTTAAGATGCCAAGTCAAGATCGAATTCAAATCCTTCTTTGGATTTTGTCAAAAATCTCGAGATGAACAGCAGGAGCACCAGACCAGATATGACAGTTGTATTCAATGCACGGACGAATGGTAGATTTGTAAATGTGCAAGACGGATTCTGACGAGAAAGATTTTCTGGGACGACATAGTGATCTAACTTTTGATGCAGTTCTTGATTCCATGTGGTCGCTGCACTTCAATTCAGTTGAAAACGTGAGGTCAAGAAGTCGCTGTATGTTTCTCTCCAAGAGTCTAACGTCAGCCATGCTGATACAAAAAGATTCTCTATAGTTGTTAAATGGGGGCAGTTTTGTTTTGGAAGCGTTACAATTTACAAGCCATTATTAAAAAAGAAGATATAGTTTGGCTTCAAGGTGGATATTCCTTGGCCTTAGGTATTTTGGCCGCAGGGTGATATTCTAGCCTAGCATGTTTTATAACCGGGGATATATAAACTGGCCTAGGTTATACCTTGATTATAGAAAAACGTAGCCTAGAATCACCCTGGGTATACTCTGGACTGTTGCACGGTCACGTGGAGTAGAGATTTAGACCAATCAGCTTTTGTTTGATTTTGGTTTGTTCTAAACGCGTAAACGATTTTGAATCCTTAACAGCCATGTTAGATTATTCTTGCTTTCATTCTTTTTTATTATATTTTCTCTTTTCTTCTGTTTTATCTTTTTGTTTGCCTTTTATTGTTCTGCATCATTTAGTTCTTTTTGGGACTTGTTATGTTGGATGTGCATTCCTCCAAGCAATAATTAACCTTTGGATTACTAATATCCCAGAGTTACTAGTACGCCCAAATTATTATTTTTTTTTTTTACAACCAATCAGGTATTTGCGTCATGCGAAATCAGAACTAAAGATTGAAAAAGACTAAGAAATGGGCATAAAAACATAGAATAAAAGGAAGATAAAGATGAAATTGGTGACTGTAATAAAAGTTGGTGTTGGGGGTGGAAGAACGCGAAAGAAAAGAGGGGGTTGGGAAATAAGTTGACGGTAAAAGACGGGGGTGACGAGCGGTGCGTACGAAGCGTTGTTGGAGCAATATTGTCAAATTACTGCGTCAGTTAAATGCTAAGCCGCAGTGCAGATGCCTCCGGAGAGGATGTTGATGTGCTGGCTCTAGGCGACATGAAGATTAGACAAGGCAGGAAAATGGGAAGGAAAAAAAAAGAGAAAGTGAGCAACAATAGTGAAGAAGGAAAACGAAGAAATAAACAAGATGGACGTTTTAAAATAGCAAAGAACGAAAAACAAAGAGGAAAATGAAGGGGAAAAGATAATTTAAAAAAGAGAAAAAGAATGATAAAGAATGAAAAATGAGTGAAAAAATTTTTTTGAAATAACAAAGAAAAAGAAGAAAAAACTGTAAACAAGTAAATGACGAACAAAGAAAGAAAAAGATGAAAAATTAAAACATATCGAAGGAAGAATAAAGGAAACACACAAACAAACAAGCAAACAAATATATTTTTAATTAGAGAAGGAAAAGAAAAGAAAGTCTATATGATAAAAATAACAAAGCTTAAAAAATAAAGCATAAGAAAGAAAGAAAGAATGAATGAATCAAAAAAGAAAAGAAAGAAAAAAAAATTCTCTCGTTCTTAGGAAAGAAAAAGAAAGTTTAATGTAACTAACAAAAAGGTAATCACCGAATCAACATGAAACATTCAAGACATTAAAGAAAGAAAGAAAGAAAGAAAGAAAGAAAGAAAGAAAGAAAATGTTAAAATTAACGAAGAGTTAATGACTGCATGAGAAGAAGAAATATTAAAAAAATCAATATTTATTGAAGACAGAAAGAACGAAAAAAGAAAGAAAACAACGAAAAAGTAAAAAAGAAGGGAAAAAGAAAGAAAAGCGAACGAAATGAGAACGAAAAAAGAAACAAAAAAGAAACAAAAAGAACCAAAAAGAAAGAAAAACGAAAAAAGAACGAAAACAGAACGAAAAAGGAAAAAAAAACAAAGAAGAACGAATAAAAAAAGAAAGAAAAAATCAAATAAAAAGAAAGAAAATAGAAAGAAAAACGAAATAGAAATAGAATGAAGGAAAAAGAATGAAAAAGAACGAAAAAGAAACAAAAAACGAAAAAATAATGAAAAAAAAGGAAAACGAAAAAAAGAACGAAAAAGAAAAACGAAAGAAAAAACGAATAAAAAAGAAAGAAAAAAGAACAAATAAAAGAAAAAAAGAAAGAAAATCGAACGGAAAAAGAAAGAAAAAATCAAAGAAAAAAGAAGGAAACAAGAATAAAAAAACGAAATAGAAAGAAAACTAACGAAAAAAGAACAAAAAAGAACGAAAAAAAGAACAAAAAACGACAGAAACTGGAAAGAAAAAAACACGAAATAAGAACGAAAAAAGAAAGAAAAAGAACTTTAAAGTGGGAGGTTATAATGAAGAAATGAGAAACGCGAAACATGCATTAAAAAAGATTAAATAATGAAAGCGAAAGAAAAGATAGAATTGAAAAGAAGCAAGAGGCTAAGAAGAGAAAAGGAAAATCTGATTGTCATTGAAAGAAAAAGAAAATGACAAGGTGAAGAGAAATTGGTGCATGTTGGTAGGAGGAGGGGGATGAGTGGTAGTGGAAGTGAAGGTCGAAATGCATAGCTTCAAAGAGCAGAAAACATCATATCACTAAAACAGCCGGATTTATAGATCTCTATCTAAACCTTACCATATATACATATACTGTTAGATATATACGCGTATGCTAAAGACAATATATATATATATATATATATATATATATACACACACAAATAAGTATATATCTATAAAAGACCTATTTATACACTATATATATATAATTATATATATATAAAACATATATCCACATCAAACACATACCAACAAATACAGCTACATATACGCACAGAAAATATATACATACACATACATACATATATATATCCATATTTATATATATATATATATATATATATATATACACACATACATATATAAATATAGACACGTAAATGTGTTCAAATTAGTAATTTGTAAAATAAACCTACATCAATATATATATATATATATATATATATATATATATATATATATAGAGAGAGAGAGAGAGATAGAGCGGTATATATGTACTAATGGTATATATATATTATACATTATATTTAAGTTTTACCTATCTCTCTTTTTCACTCTCTCTCTCTCTCTTTCTCTTTTTGTATATATATATATATATATATATATATAAAAAATTCTTTGAAAATATTTATATAAGGTCTATATACTTATATAGGCCTAAATAAATATATTCACACTATATATATATATATATATATATATATATATATATATATATACTCACACATATATCATATATATATATATATATATATATATATATATATATATATATATATATATATATATATATATATATATATTCTGGAAATGAAAGGAAGCGTTGCTCTTAGTTGTCTCATTATCCGGGCCTTCTCTATACCTACATATGTATATTTCACATTTTTGGCATTAAATGCGCACGCACGTCTCTCCATACACCCACCAATCCACATGCACATGCACACAAACGCGCACCCGTTTCAAAATATCTTTTCAAATGCTGCATGCACGCATATTCCTATCTGTAGACATGTTTATGTAATGCGTACTTCGGTGTGTGCATGTGCACTTGTAGATGTATGCGCGAAATATATTCGTTTTTTAGCATGTGCAAGTGCGTGTGAATTTATGGATTTTTACATGTCTGAATTCTGCTGTGTAAACTGCTGACAACGTCACCACTGGAACTTTTGCCGCAATTATCAGCGATGTTAATGGCGTAGTAATGGTCTTCGATCTTTTTATCTATTAACCTAAACAAGAACAGGAGCCGAAGAAGCAAACTGAAGCGAAAGCGGGCGGCGGAGGAGGCGGTGGTGCATTGGAGGGGCAACGGTGGTGGTGGTGATGGTGGTAGTGGTGGTGGTGGTGTCATAGCGCACTAAGCTGGTCGAGAAAATGTCGGTCGGAAATAACAGGAAGGAGTAGCGGCTGGGGAGTACGAAAAGAAAGAAAGAAAGAAAGAAAGAAAGAAAGAAAGAAAGAAAGAAAGAAAGAAAGAAAGAAAGAAAGAAAAATAAACAAAAAGAAAGAAAAAAGAAAAAGATACGAAAGAGACGAAACGAAAGAAAAAAGGAAGAAACGAGAAGGAAAAAACAAAACAAAGAAACAAACGAAAGAAAGAAAGAAACAAACAAACGAAAGAAAGAAATAAAGAAACGAAACGAAAAAGAAATTAAAAGAAAGAAAGAAACGAAAAGAAAAAGAAACGAAAGAGAAGAAATGAAAGAAAGAAAAGAAAAGAATGAAATATAAAAACGAAACGAAAAGAAAATAAAGAAATGAAAGAAAGAACCGAAAAGAAAGAAAAAGAAAAAAGAAAGAAAGGCGATGAATAAAACGAAAGGACGAAAGAATGAAAAATAAAAACGAAACGAAAGAAAGAAAAAATTTAAATAATTCCTTTTTTCTTTCTTACGAAAAACCAAAAAATAATAGCTTAAACGACAAAATAAGCGCAGAATAAACATGAAAGATGCAAGACTTTAAAGAAAGAAAGAAAGAAAAAGCGAAACGAAAGAAACGAAACGAATGAAAAAAAACGAAACGAAAAAGAAAAAAACGAAAGAAAGAATGATCACTATGTTTTTATATTTCCTCCACAGTTCTTTCTCTCTCTTTCTCTTTCCTCCCACTTAATTACACATAATTTCCCCTTTCACATTTTTCCCTCACTCTTTCTTTATTCAACTCTATTATCTATATCTTTTAATCTCTTTTTCTGCTTTCTCTCTCTCTCTTCTTATCTATCTATTTTATTTTTATTATTTATTCGATCATACAAATTCCAAAGTGTATGTATATATGTATTTGCGTACAAATCGCTTGATCGACCTGCCAATATATCGACCCATCTATCTGTCTGTCTGTCGTTTGTTCAGTTTAAAAATCTAAACAACAGTATCCTCGACTGACTACGAATGTATCGATTGATGCCTGATTTATATATGATCTATCAATCTGTCATCTAATTCCTCTTTCCAAACCTGTTTCTCGATTGCACTTTCACTGAACACTATTTGCAGTGTAATCGTATGCCAAGCCCTCTTCAAAGGCCATTTCTATGCCGTATTCTTTTGAAATATCACGGTTATTTTGGTGTCCCAAGATCGGAACTGAAATCTTAATTGCATGCAAAGAATACAAAGAACATATCGGCACAACAGGTAAGAAGGGAATAAAATTCTGTATTTTATATGATTTCTTTTTCGATCATTCAATTTGACGTTAAACTGAATCGAAAAAATTACAAAGCATTATCAAGAAAGGCAGCTTGACCTAGATAGATAAAAGAAACTTTATATGGATCTACATCAATAAGTCTGTAACCAAACAATGCACAAAAGGCTTTTAATTCACACAGTAGCTATTAGGATACTCGGCAAGTATTTATCTTTTATCAGAAAGGATACAAAAAAATTCACGTTAAATTTATTGAAATATTTGTCTGTTCGAAAAGTAATTACGTTTTATCAAACAGTGTATAAAACCAAATGGATGTTAAATTTATTAGAATATTGATAAAAAATATAATCGACTTAATTTACTATATCTGCAGTCAGAGAAATTTTCGATTCCTCATTTTAAAAAAAATCTGGATTTTCAAGAACATCACTTTCACCTGAAGAAGTCCTTTTAGAGTACGAAACGCGTCACAGATATTACTTTCATTTAATATATTTTAATTCAAATATGTATAAATTCATATAACATACTCTCTGACACACAGTCTATCTGTGGATGACTAAAAATATATATAGGCATCAACACACAGACTGTTTGGGCGTATCACAGTTCCTCAATCGGGTTTGAAACCCGACTGATTTGACCACAGTCAGATACTTTATCCCTAGGCCATCGTTGCACATCAGAAAGTAATGGAATTTTAACGTTTCTCATTATACGAAATACGCCAGCGGCTCAGAGACATAAATATAAACTTATGTATATCTCGTGTTATATATATATATATATATATATATATATATATATATATATATATATATATATATATATATATACAGTAACCGGGTATTGAACTCACACTCTTTGGGTCCTGTCACTATTCTAACCAACGCCTTTATCAAGGCAGTGGAGAACTTTCAGAGGAAATTAGCAGGAGATAACGTGGAACTAGAACAGTTGTGATAAATAAAGGGTTCAGTTCGACAAAGATGGCCGGACATAAATATGGCCGTATAATGTAAATAATGTAAATAATGTACATAATACCTCATCTCAGAAAATACAGACAGACTCAGAAATAGAAATATATATTAAAAATGTAAACATTCAGTGTCGTGTGTTTATCATGACATCAAGCATAGAGCTTGGTGTTGGTGTGGCAACTGTACAGAGAATTATTCCTGAATATTTGATCAGAATTTGCGCCAGGGTTGTTCCCATAGTGCTCAGGTGACAAACATCAGGAAAGACGCGTTGGTCACAGCAGGTGGCAAGCATTAAAGCTGGTCTTCAACATTCCCACAGTTCAGTCTTTACACTCTAAGAGTTTTGGTTGATCACCAAGATGAAGGAGAACATCAGTCGTTTTGAAAACCTTCAGAAGATAAAGGAAAGTGTGGCAATGGTCCTGGACGCCTTCACTTTGGATGACTTTGGAGCATTACAAGCGCATTGTAGTCAGAGTATCCGACTTTGAATGAGTTTATGTGTTTAATATTGAAATTAATAAATGACCCTAGGGAAAAAGTCTCAAAACATCTGGAATGACCCACTGTTGTGGAGTTATTTCGCAGTGAAGGCTTGTCTTTGTACTAAATCGGTCCTAAAATAGGTTCGACGTACAAAACGTTAGGAACTTGATATAATAGGTATTACGCAGAGTAATCTTGTTGTGGTCGCTGACTACTTTCGTATTCGACTAACTGTCGACTACTGTCGTCCGACATCGACTAGTATTTAGTCACCCCCACCCCAAGAGGGTGTCATGTGGCACAAGGCCGGTTTAATGTGGGATCTCCAAGCCCGTGGGCTCGGCAAAAAATATACCCTTTGAACCCGTATAAAGCGGAGGCTCGTTCGGGTTCCTCCCCGCCCGAAGGCAGAGAGTTCAACCGATCAGCCGGTCGCCCGACTTCAGACTGAACGGTATTTAGTCACATCCCCCCCCCACGAGGGCTCATGTGGCACAAGGCCGGTTTAACGTGGGATCTCCAAGCCCGTGGGCTCGGCCAAAAATATAACATATGAACCCGTATAAACGGGTTCAGGGTCGGTTTACCTCCCCGAACGAGACTCCGCCACTGGGCGTAGCCTCTTTCGGGTTCCTCCCCGCCCGAAGGCAGAGAGTTCAACCGTTCACCCGGTCGTCTGACATCGACTGACCTTCGTTTCTCTTACTACTCCTACTTATATTAGGTGGGAGAGTCTATTAACTATAGAATAGGTGTGTTTCACCATAACACCTCGTAGATACGATATATTAAAATATACAGGGTCCCCTGCTAAAATTGACACTATTTAAAATATGAATATCTGATCATTGCATGTCCTAGGCAAACGAAATTAAATAGGCTTCATGTTGAACAATAAAAGATTTATTTAGCAAAATTTGAACAAGATATTCAAAGGGATGTAGATTCGATAACCGGTTTCACAAAGATTCGCAAATATTCAAAATACGCAACACCTGTGACGGTAGTCCAGCTCCTGCCAAACACGTTGTAGCATGTCTTGCGTAACATTCTCCATTGCCTCAGTAATTCTCTGTTTAAGTTCCTCTAGGCTTGTAGGAAGAAGGGGATATAGACCTATCCTTTCACATAGCCCCATAGGAAAAATCACAAGATGTCAAGTCAGGTGAACATGGTGGCCATTTACAACAGCACATTGTCGTTATCACTGGCACGCTTGATCCATCTTCCAGGTAAATTTTAATTGTAATACGTCTGCACAGTCAGCTTCCAGTGACGTGTAGCCCTATCCAGTTTAACAAATTAAGTGTCCATGTTGATTAGTAATGAGCTTATCAAATAACCAATTCTGAAGCAGATAACGTTTGACTCAAACGGTCCATAAAGATAATTGTTGGTGATTGCGCAGACCACATTCATTTTCAGTGAGTCCTTCATGTGTTCAACTGTTGCATAGGGATATCCTTTTCCCTCAAATGCGGACTTTATGCTTGCTGACTTCGTCTGAAATTTAACCTCATCGTTGAAAACAAGACGCTTTTCGAACTCATCTTCAAGTTTCTCTTGCATAACGACACAGAAATACTTGCGCTTTCCGTGTCATTTGTGTTTAAGGCTTGAACGAGCTGCTGCTTATAGGATGTTATTCGAAGCTGTTTCCTTACAGAACGCCAAAATGTCGTACGAGGAATCTAGGTTTCCAGAAATAGTCTTACAAACTTTCAACGGCTTTGTGCAAATGTTTCCCGAACTTGATTGACATCTTCCGAGTTTGAATTTGTGTGCTATGTCCAAACCTGCTGCCCAGTTGTTGCATATTTCATGAATTTTCTCGAAAATGCACGCTGCACACTTATATTTGACTGTGTTCAAGCATATTCTAACACACAGAATGTCTTTTCATTTCTAGCGCGCATCATTCTTTACCCTAAAAAAAAGAAAAAATTAAACATTCAACTTAGTTTTACGCATTTTGTTAAAATTTGAGATCACAAAATTAGCTGTTATTAGGATACAAGATGATGAAAATTTGTGCTGCATTAATCAAAGCTAAAGGAGAATATTTTGACGAGAGCAAAATTTTATTATATAATGCTTTTTTCTTTATATCATAATAAATTTCTAATAAAAACCATGTCTCACTTTTCGTAACCATGTATAATAATTTCCTCTTATTTAAACTGACATAAAACAACTACTTTTGGGCCAATTTAAAACAATTAACAGAGATGTCCCCAAACTTTTGAACAGTAGTGGTGTATATATATATATATATATATATATATATATATATATATATATATATATATATATATATAGTAATTATTATTTATTCCTCACCAAATAGGGAGTAGATAGGTTTGCCTTTTTTTCCAGTTCACAATCGATCTCAGGGGTTTTGAATAGGTGTGGAGATTTATCCCTTGTTTCCTGTTTAGGATTGGGTTTTCCGGTTCCTTCTAAAGTCTACCTCAACTCTATACTTTTCACGTCTCTGAAATTTTACTTACTATTTATTTATTTATTATTTATTTATTTTTCTCAAGAGGAGTATGTATTTTTCTCTTCAATACGAGTAGATAGATTCACTTATGGTCCAGTTTACACCCCTCTCCGGCCTTTCAACCATAAGAAGAGATTTATCCCTTGTTTCCTGTTTAGGATTGGGTTTCCGGTTCCTTTTAAAGTCTATCTCAATTCTATCTTACTAACGTCTCTGCATGAACTCTGAAATTTATTTGCTAATTGAATCTTGACTTGAAAATCAAGAATTAGCTGTCTTTCTGTCCTGTTATCTTGCCCTTTATTGCGCTAATACAACTCTACAAAATAACGATCTACCTTGAATGGCCCTTGGACCTTGTATTGAATGAACATTGATTAGAAAAACGTCATTTTTTTGTGGGGGGTGGTGACACCGTGTATATCAGAATATAGTGAATGAATAAATAACATGGCAGAAAACAATGCATTGCGATGTCAAAGGGCAAAGTTTAAATTTGGACCAGGCAAAAATCTCTGTATCAAAAGAAC
>CAHIKZ030003794.1:3167500-3190000 GCA_903632075.3 Acanthosepion pharaonis
AGCATTTATTAATTGATTGCTTGTTTTGTTTTTTACAGTTTATCAACCTTTTGTAGGTTATTTACATTTAAAACATATTTTGAATTATAAGAATAATTCGTTTTTGTCAGGGAATATTGCATTAAAAATTTTCTTTTAGAATAAAAATGATAATTCCATATAAACGTCCTATTATTTAATCCATAGCTGGGGAGATGAGATGGATTCATACTTTTCTCATGGGTATTTGCGCGTAAGTGAATGCAACGAACAAAAATGGAATTCAAATTTGACTCTCGAATTTGTCATCTTGAGATTAAATTTATCTTATGTAATTACTTGATTCTCATTGTATTTGATTTTAAATCTATAACACATTTGATTATTTAAAATGGGTAATAAATTCCTAACTGAACGTAATAAAAATTTACTCTCATCAACAACCTTCCCGACCCCATCAGTTTCTGACTATGTATATAGACCCTTATGCAAATTAATTGAGACAAAACAAATAATTCCGTTATTATTTACTCTTCTTTTCTTTTTTTTTTTTCGTATTTTTCCAATGAAACCTGATCCAGTGCGCATGTTAGCACTTCGTATGTCCATTCCACGAAGTCGTTCCTTGAAGATTGACCATAGATTCTCGATTGGTTTTAAATCAAGGAAGTTTCCAGGCCAATCTATAGTACTTTGATTTGCTCACTGGTAAGTCTTGTCTGTGTGTTTGTGCAGCGTTACAATTTTCATACACTTCCTTGGAGTAACGTCCATCGCAGACAATGGCAGTAGGAGAACTAATCGACAGTCGAGACAATAGTGTTTGGGAGTGAAAAGAATCTGAAAAGAATCACGGAAGACGCAATAAATAGATTCATATTGCTATCCACCACTGCAAGTGCCCTAATCTGAGGAAAAATAGAAATCGATTACACCGTCACTCCAGTTGGTCTAAAACTGATCATATAGTGAAAGAAAGGAAAATAAAGCTATTGTTTCAATTAATTTGCACAAGGGTGTATGCTGACGATAGGCCCGAGAAAGTAAAACTGCGAGCTGTTCTGGAAAATGACTTTCGATCGATTAGTTGTTAACTGGGGCAAGAAATGTGTTGTAAATTTTAACGCCTCTAAAACGAAACTGCTATCCTTTAATCATCATAAATTTTTCTCCTCCATCAGTATGGCTGATGCTAACCTCCAGGAAAGCAACATATTGCTCTTTCCTGGTCTCATATGAAGTGGACTAATTATATTGAATCAATTGCTAGGCCTGCTACTAAGAAGGGTGCTTCACTGTGTCGTTCCAGATAGTTTTTCACGCCGGAATCCATCTTGCACATTTATAAATCTACCATTTGTCAGTGCATTGAATATTGCTGCCAAATCTTGCCTGGAGCTCCGTTTATATATCTCGAGATTCTTGACAAAATCCAAAGAAGCATCTGTTATTTTATCAGTCGTCACCTGGCATCTCGGCTTCAGTCACTTTCACTTTTAACTTCTTTATAAATATTTTCATCGTAGTTAATCTAATGACCTATCTTCCTTGGTACATCGACAGCATGCTACTAGATCGTCCATCAGGTCTCGTACTTTTACTGTTGAAATAGTTAGATGTAACAGTAACTTTTATTCAAATAGTTTCTTTTCTCGCACTTCTCACCTGTGGAACTCTCTTTTTATTGCTTGCTTCCCTGCCGCCTACAATCTTCAAAAATTTAAATGCAACCCCAGGTGCAATCTTCTGGCTTCTTGAATTTCAGTTCTTTTATTGTCTTTTCTACTTATTCTCTTCATCTTTCCAGTACTCCTTTGCGTCTTAGTGACATTATCGCCTTGCTTGAGGTGATGTGATTAAAAAAAATGCATAAATGGAAACCTTTAACCCGTGTAAAAAGGTCCTCCATTTGAATAAGGTCTTTAGTGAGTCCTACCTATTTATTTATTTTTTTTTTTGTAATTAAAGGCTTGTATATTTTATATAGCTACGAGGTATTTCACAAAAACGTACAAGTTTTCAGAATTTTTTTTGTTTACTTTTTGTTTTTATCATTTAACCCCAAACAAGGGAATAAAGCAACTAAGACACTTCTGAGCGCGAGAGGATATTAAGAACAAAAAGAAATATTAAAAATAAAGAATATTAAAAAGAAAACATTATTAAGGAGCGAGAACTAAAATAGAACAGTAATTAAGAAGACAGGAGATAACGATTGGCATTGCATTTAAATTCAGGTAATTTTTTTTTTGTTTTGTTTTGTTTTTTTCTGTTACTCATTGATTAAGTAGACGTCCAGTGTATTTCTCTTGTCAAGTAGTGTTCGTGTTTATCATTCTTGTGTTTGTGTATCATAAGTTGGCCTATACTCGATTTGGTTGATAATCTGTATGCATGTACGCCTTTGTGCGTCTAGTCGCCATTTTTATTTCCGTGCGTTGATTTTTTTTTTTTTTTTTTTTTTAGGAGTGAAAGAATTTATGTTCCACCGGTTGTGGTTGTGGGCAGTCTAATCTTAGATTCATTAAGCATGGATTTAATAAAAATTGGGGATATAATAATTTATATAATAATTTAAAAACGGACTAAAAAGAATCCATAATCAATCTACCACACAACCACAATCGGTGTAACCCGAGGCAAATTATATATATATATATATATATATATATATATATAATACGATCATTCTTATCTAGATTCTGAAGAACGAAGCATCGTGAACTTCTCTGTTGATTGCCGATGAGTATAGGAAATGTTCAATATTATATATACATAGTGCAATGGATAAATTCTCAACTAAATGATGCAAAAATGAAAATAACACTGACATCTCATTTTAACGGATATATTTACCAAAATTAGACAAAAATATCTTTGAAATATTTATATTGCTTAAACCCATATATATATATATATATATATATATAAGAAGAAGAATAAGACGGAGACTTTAATTATCCATTTTCCGTTTGCGTCCTGTTAATTTTTATTTCGTGAACTCCCGAGATTTTGATAAATCATGAAGCCCAGAACGAAATCTCCTCCACAAATCCAATATATATATATATCTTAAACAGTAAATTTATTTTCATCTACCGGCCTGAATGTTCGAGAAATCTTGTTAAAGAGAAATTATTTTTCTTTTTTCTTTAAAAATACGCTGAATGTTCGAAATCTTGTTCATACATATATTTTTCTTTTTGATCGTAAATGCTTTGTAATTTTTAAAAAATCGAAGTCTGTTTGTAATATTACTGTAAATGAAGCACACACACAGTTTACTATACTTGAGATGAAAATTATCGAAATTGGTCCATAATTTCAACTGAAAAACAAGAAAAATGTTTCTTCATCGAATAAATGTTAACTTTTCTCACAGATATATTTGTCGGATGAGGCCATCAACGAGAAAAATCGTTAAAAATGTAAAGATTTGTGTTATTTTAAAACCAATCAACTCACGGCACACTTACAATACTTTCCGGGAGTATTTGCTACAATAGAACAATTTGCGAACAAAAGATACTTCCTAAAATTAGAGAAAGGAAAAATGACAGTCCCGAAAAACGGGAAATCATTTACCCGGTTTTATAACGACAATTTATACAGAGTAAATCATGTTGACTGAATAAAAGAATAGTTATTTACAACAAAACGCTCTTGTTACATAGAAATCAGCTTTAAGGAAACAGAAGTTTCTTGCAGTCGTCCGAATTTCTTAAATGAAATATTGTCATTATAATATTTTCTCGGCAGTTACTTTTTCGTCTAATTTTAGTCCTGGGTACGACGATAAAGTACATCCGGCAGCAAGGCCTTCTATGAGGTGATTGTAGAATATTGTAGAACCACCTTTTAACTACTGCCGTTCCCAGATCCACCGTTACCTTGGGTGGTACCATCTGTTAGGCTCCCAGCTAATGACAAATAGTGAACTTCAAAACATTATGAAATTATAAAATACATTTTATAGTAAAAATACCAACAATACATTATATATATATATATATATATATATATATATATATATATATATATATAAATATATAAAGTGATACATATTTATAGAATTATCAACAATACATTTTATCGCAAAATGAGCGACAATGTATTTTATTTATAGTTGAAGCCATAAAACTGTCTTGGAAATATTTAGATTTCGGCATTAAATAACCCATAGAGGTGTTGATATGCCGCTAAACTAAATCAACTGACATGAAAGAATTTTTTATGACATTAATCCATATAATATCCTACAATCAAGAAATCAAACTATATTCCAAAATATAGCTTCAACAAAACTTCAGTATGTTAGCGATCATTTCTCTCCACAGCTTCCTTTTCTCTGTGAATTGCTATGTCTATTCTCGAGAAAGAGTGTGTAGAATTTCACATTGTTTTGTTTTCAATTCAGAGTCGTTTTTTTAAACGAAAGGCGAAAGTATCCAGTCTGCCCGTCTATTTGTGTGAGTCATAAATAATTTCCGTTTATGTTTATCAATTTTTAGTCTTCAAAAAATAAAGTACAGTTACATTTTATTCAATTGTAAATGCAACATTATCTGAAATAATATGTTGCACCTTATCAGGCAGCTCTTTGATCGTCCTGAGTGTGACGATAAACTAAATCCGGCAACAAGGCCTCTGATCGGGAGATTGGAGGTCTTGAGGCGCGTTGAGCAACCTGTTAATTGCTGTTGTTACTAGGTCCCTGCGTGTGAGCACCTGTATATATATATATATATATATATATATATATATATATATATATAGAATTAATAATTATCGTAAGCGAATTAAGTGGACTCCCCATGAAAAATTATTACCTGTAGAACAACATTTCCGCCTGGAAAAACATGATTTCAAAACCCATGCCAAATTCACTATAATTGAGAGAATAGAAAAAGTTCAGAGCAGATAACATTAGAAAGATTTTTAGAGTCTCATGAAAATAAGTGGATACAACGTCTAAAAACACAATATCAGCCAGGCTAAACCATAAATTTAACAATATAGATAGTACTAATATATAACTCAACAAATCAAAACCTACCCACATTTCTCACCCACACAAGACAGACATGCTTATTGGAGGTGTGTTGAGACCTCACACTTATACATACACCCACACGAATATACACACTTACACACATCATACTCACTCACTCCTAAATGAGCCAAATGATAACACACACCACAACAATACACACGCTTACACATATCATACTCACTCACTCCCTAAGAACCAAATAACACACACACAGACACTTAACAGAGACACATCCCTCTCCAGAACAATAAAACTGTCAAACTGACACGGGAATTCAGAGAAGCATAGATCCATCAGCTCTTATCTCAAATAACAACTTAAAAAAAGACTGTTTGACCAACACAAGGAATGTTAAAAGATTCATGTTAAAAGATAAAAAAATAAAAAACAAATGAAAATTACAGACAAAGTTCATTTTCTCCATGAAGACATTCATTTCTGTAGTTTAGTGCAACCAGCAAGCAGAAATATTTCTCTTCCGATGATGGCCATTTTGGTCGAAACTAGTCGAGGAATCTAAATGGAATAATAATAAAAAAAAAAACGAAAGAATACTAATCTACAACCCAGTATATCTAAAGATTTTAATTTTTTATTTTTTTTATTGTTCAAAATATATATATATATATATATATATATATATATATATATAAACCAGAGCAAGGCGTGAAGCCACTAGGATGCAGGGGGTTGCAGAAGATTTGAAGCAAGAGCAGATAGGAGTGATAGAAGAAAGGATGAGGAGGGGGATAGTGGATAGATCAAAGTATCTAAAATAAATACCTTCACGCTGAAAGCATAAAATTACGTACAAAATATTTAGATTTCGGCATTAGATAACCAAACAACCAACATGACATTAGTCCATATAATGACCTACAATTTCTTAAGGAAATCAAACTGTATTCCAAAATATAACTTCAACAAAACTATAACATAAAATGTCACCGCCTCTAGTAATTATGCCCACACAAACATGTATATGCATAAAAGCTGAGTATTATCTACCATTTATTCAACTGTGGAAGCAGAATAACATATCATATTTTTATTACTTCAAAGCTCCCAAGAGAATTTTCGATGTTAAATGACCCACGAAGAGTCGATATACCGTGAAACAAATCAATCAGTTATCTTCTTTTTTTTTGTTCTTTATTTGCACTTCAAAGTAATAAAAGGACAAAAAATATCTAAATTTCTTAAATTAAACATTGTCGTTATTATCAATGTTCGGCTATTGATTGATTGGCCTGTTTTTTACGGCTTATCAACCTTCTGCTGGTTATTTAAAGTCAGGAAATATTTTTAGATTTTCAGGAGATAGTAATGATTTACTGATACAAGTTCTATTATTTAACCCATAGCTGAGGAGGAGAAGTGGTGGATTCCTATCTTTCTCAAAGGTATCTGCGCGTAAGTTAATATATCGAACGTAATGGGAATTGGAACTCGATTCTTTGATTTCCAATTCCAAGCCATTATCCATTACACCACCCGCACATCCAAGCTTATAGCAACTGGTATTCATAAGCGGTCACCCATCGAGGAAACTCAATGTTGATAAACTCGCTGATTTTACGGGAACCGGTGTCCCAACGTGATATGGCCTTAAACTAATGTTCGTCTAGTCTTCCATTTTCTTTCTTTTGATTAATTACAATTCGTAGTACTAAGTAATATCGCTCTTTCTATAGAGCCGTGAAGTTTCGATCATTTCCTCGCAGATGAAGAGAATAAGCACCAGATTATTTTGAAGAATGTCATGAGTATCATGCAAGCTTCAATGTCTGTGGTGCACAGTGTGGATTGAAGAATTTGATACTCTCAGAGCAAATAGAAGTCAAGAAACTTGATTAACCTGTCTAAAGTAACTAGCAAAAAAGACAGCTGAAACTGAGAGAAATAGTAAGGAGACAAATTTTTGCTCAGAACTACAAATCTCAGGAAGTTGTGGAGAGGCATGTTCGTTCACGTCCTGAAAGGACACGGCAAATAAAGCAACAAATAGTAATGAAGCGTAATTGTCTTAGAATGTTGCAATTTCTTAAATAAAACATTGTATTTCTTTTTTTTACAGAAGATTCACTCTTTATAAGGTCCGAGAGCCACTCGAGGTAGAGGGTTATGTAAAGTTGATGCGTATTGGAGGGAAAGATAACGGCTAACCCTAGATTTGAACAAATTAAGATTATAGTGATCGGGGAAGCATCCTCTTGGCAGTCGGTTAGCGGAAAGAAGCTGTTCAAGTCGAACTGATGGAATATGGAAGGTATACGGGTTGTTTGCTAAAATGTAGCCGTGAAGGTTAGGAATGGTGGTACCGAGCACTTTCCATGGAAGTAGCGACAGTGCAGTTGATGGCTCTTTTAAAGTTAGAGGAGTCAGGTACTTGCTAAAATGGTACAGGGGAGAGACTCGTTTTCCTGCATCTTTAACGATGGATCAAATATCAGTCAGTCAGTTATGTGCCATGCATGACACACAGGTAGGCCATCATGTATCTTTCGATACATGACTGACGAGGCAGATTTTTCCCGCAGTAGGTTGCTATTTGTGATAGACCATCCAAGGCTATAGAACCCGGTCTGTCCTGCTATTGGTTCATCATCTCATATCGCAGGGCCTATTTACCCATAGCTGAGGGGAGAAGAGGATTCATACCTTTGCCAAGGGTATTAGCAATGGATTCGACTGGAATTCGAACTCTGCTCTCCGATTCCTCAATCCGAGCCGCTATCCATTACTCCAACGTGCCTCCTCTCGAATGTATGAGTTCCATTTGATGTCTAGGGACGAAGCTGTTCGAATGAAACTTTTCACCGATTGAATACGAAGAGAATGTCGATGGTTTGCTACAAGGTAAATGACATGGCGGGTCCCAGCCGTGAATGTTACGACTGGCGGAACCATCTGAGAACTTTTCAATGGAAGTGACGACAAAACAACGAGGTGCTCGCCATATTCCGTCTGTGAGCAAAAGATTGAAGGGTGGAAAATAATTCGTCACCCACAAAGACGCGAAAACGATTTTGAACTCTATCGAGACTAGAAAGTGAAGACTTAGCTGCTCCCTCCCAACTATGACAACAGAACTTCAGTTTCGGCCTGAATTGGCATTTGTAAAAAGTATTACCAATTTTCTCTTTTCTTTCCTTTTATTTTGGTTACTGTTTATTTTTACAGATTTGTTTTTTGAATTCTACGGTCGAATAATGTCTACAGTCTAAACTTTCTTCGCCTAATCGTCAAGGCATTGTTTCGGTCAGATAGACTAGCAAATTTAAAGGACGGGGTTCAAATTTCGCCTGAATCCTATTCTTCATTTCTGATATGATTGCTTAATCGCTGTCGAAAGTTAAAAAACCTTTTCAGTGTTGCGATAAAGAGAAACAAGAATAAGATAGAAAGAAATACTAGACAAAAGTTATTTAAAATGACTAATACTAAACTGTATAAGTACCTCTTGCTTTCCTGTCTGCTGAAAGTCCTCCTCGGCCATTTTTTAAGAACTCAGGTGAAACATCCAACCCTTTCAACTATCGGCCTGTTAGACTTTTACTTCTTTTTGGTAAACGACTAGAGGGACTAGCCACTGCTGAATTGGTTCATCATCTCACATCGCAGGGTCATTTTTTTTTTCAGACAATCAATATGGGTTACGTTTTCTTAGGTAAACTGCTGATGTACTGACAATGATTGCAGAAAAAAAGTTTATCAAGATCAAGATAAGAATGATGAAGCCCGAACATCTCGAAAGGTTTAGACAGGTTTGGGCATCTAAAAAGTTACAATGTCTTCGGACAAATTTTTGAACTGATCCAATCTTTCCTATCAAATCGTGAAATGAAAGTAATCAACGGCCATTCTTCCAGTTTCTTACTAATGCAGGTGCTCCCTGGGGCTCCCTCTTTGGCCCTATTTTGTTTTTACTTTTCATTAATAACCTTCCCGATGACATCAACCCTCAATTTGATATCTATGCTGATGATACAGCCATTTGCTCCTGTCTCAATAGTAAATCTGATCAGTTTGATAAAGTCAAAATGGCAGAAGATATCGAAAAAGACCCTCAGTCTGTTGTTAACTGGGGCAAAGGATGGCCTGTTAACTTTAACACCTCTAAAACTAAACTGCTCTCTATTAATCGTCTGACGTTGATGCTAACCTCCAGGAGAGTCTAACGTTCTCGGTTGACATGAGTGGGAATACTATATTTAATCCATTTTTAGGTCAACTGCTAAAAATATTGGTTCACTGTCTCGTGGGAGACAATTTTTCTCTCCTTACATATCTATAAGTCTAGCATTCGTCTAGGCTTAGAATATTGCAACCACATATAGTAAAATTCCCTGCCTTCAGACAGAGAGGATCCCCAGACAAGGCTATGTCGAAAGGCAGAGTCTTGCCTCGAAAAAAAATCAGCTACGGGAAATATTTGGCCGAGCCTACGGACTCGGATATCCCACATTAAATTCGGCCTTGTGCCACATCTGACAGCGTGGGGTGGGGGTTACATATCCTTCAGTTAGAGATTCGTCTCCTGTTGTAATGGTCAATCTCTCTGTCTGGAGACAGAGAGGATCCCCTGACGAGGCTATGTCGAAGGGCAGTGTCTCGTCTCGGGAAACAGCTACCTGACCCCGTTTTATACAGGGTCTTCGGGGAATTTTTGGCCGAGCCTACGGGTTCGGATAACCCACATTAATTTCGGCCATGTGCTACATCCGACCGCGAGAGTCGTTAGGGAATATCATCAACCTGAAAATAGACATATGTATTCTAAAATGCCCTTTCTGAAAAGATGTTCCAAAATTCTTCTGGTGTCCCCCGGCTGTAGCAAACACAGTACCACAATACCATTTATCTCTCTTCTTAAATTGATATAACACAACTTTACTACTCGACATCACCTATAGAATATTCCCTCCAATGGAGTTTGTTTACTTCTATATATTATATGAAAAATGTTCTCTTCTGCCTACCATACGACATTGGGTTGGGTTTACTAGTGGAAGGCGTTTATAAAATATTCCTTCCAAACAGGGTGATGGTTAGAAATAAGGAAACTTACTGTTTAATTTTAAATCATCTACGGAGAGTAAAGAAAGATCGAAGAGCACAACGGCCGAAATGTTGCGATAATAACAACAAGGATGAGGACATTAGTCAGAATGTAAGCCATATAAATAATTATAACACCTTATCCCAGAAATTCAGAGACCACACACCAAAATTAGTTGTTCATTACGCTTTGGCTGGACCGAAGATTTATCAGCACCCCTCCGTAATACATGATGTTTTTATATTTGCAATCACGTAAACTGATCTTACCTACTTAGTAATGAGATATTTCGCTGTTATGGTAATATAGGTTTATTTTATTTATTTATTATTTTTATATTTTAAATCAGATTTCTTTATTACATGTAAAAATGAATAAAATATTACGAATTTACACACACATACATATATATGTGTGTGTGTGCAATTTATTCGAAAATTATAGCATAAATATGTTATAAAATCACTACAAAAATAGCCATTTTGTTTCAACACTTCTGGTGTCTTCTCAAGTGATGGTGTTGAATGTAGAATAAAGGGTTTCAATAACCTGAAAGGACACCAGAAGTGCTGAAACAAAGTGGCTATTTTTGTAGTGATTTTATAACATATTTATGCTATAATTTTCGAATAAATAATTATATTTGCTCTACTCTGTATTGAGCACTCTTTTAAGGATAGTATTTTGGGGTTATTGGAATTTATTCCGTATATACCAATCCTATACTTGGGTATATATATATATATATATATATATATATATATATATATATATATACATATATATATATATATGTGTGTGTGTGTGTGTGTGTGTGTGTGTGTGTGTGTGTGTGTGTGTGTGTGTGTGTCTGTCCGTCTGTATAGCTCTTTATATGTGAGTGTGAGTGTGTGTGACATAAAAAACAATATAACTTTATATATTTATCATTCATGCAGTCTAATCTCTCTTGTTAATGATAAAATACTCCGTTGTTATAGTAACATGAGGCATAGTTGGATGCCAATAACCGGATATCTCTTTAGTAAATAGGGTAGTTCAGACTGCTAATACATTGATTTTCATCTTTTGTGGTGTATATCTTTACTTTTACTATAATGCTGCGTCCATGACAATAAAATTATATAAAATGCTATTTCTGCAATGATGTCTCAAATTACTTCCGGTGACCCTACTTCCGGCCGTAGCAAAAACTACATAAGATTGACTTAATACTGACTGGGATTAATATAGTAGACCTTTGAGCTGAGGTTACTATTCTATAGAATATTCTGTCCAAGAAGTTTTTTTTTACTTTTTATACGTGGTCTACGGGGAATTTTTGGCCGAGCCTACGAGCTCAGATATCCCACATTAAATTCGGCCGGAGAGTGAATTGTCAGCTATGAACTTATCAATTATTCTTAATAATATATATTAAATGAAGAAAGTTCTCCTGTAGGAATTTGGAAAGTTATAAGCAAGTCACAGTTTCGTATTTAGTTAGGGACAATGACATTATTTTGGATGGTAATGAAGTGTTAAACACACTTCAAATAGGTTTGAACGAAACTATTACTACACAGATTTCACCAATAATAGAGATCGTCTTAACATCGTTTGGCTTTTGATAGGGGAAAATGCGCATATCCGTCTTTTTTTACGCAAACAGCGCATGGTGTGCTTGTAAGCCTAGATGACCGATCAGAAAGTAAATTAAGGTTTAAACCTTACACAACGGAATTTAGAAATAGCACAACCAGAATCGAGTCATATTGTCGACTCGGTTCGTTACTGTCCCAGTATCGGTCCACCATGTACTCCAAGAATGCATGGAAACAAATAAGACGCAAAATCTCTTTCTGTGATTTATAAATACGCATTTTAAAGATTCAGCATTACACAAAGAGAAGAGAGAGAATAGATTGAAAAAGAAGAAACACAAAAACGAAACTCAATTTTTTTTTATAAAGACCCGTATACTTGAACCAGTGGCAAAATAGAATCAAGCTTGAGTCCTTTATTATAGCATGAATGTAGAATTCTATTCTCGACCGTTTTTATTTCTGAATGCAAAGTTCGAATTGCTGAAAAATAATCAAAAGAAAAAAAAAGCATTTTATTTTGTCTTTATCATCTTATTGACTCGACACGTGTCACAACGAAAAAAAATATACAGTCAATTTGTATTTATTATTATTATTATTATTATTATTATTATTAATGTTTTTGTTGTTGTCGTCATCTCCTGATGTTTTTGTTGTTGTCGTCATCTCCTCTTCCTCTTCCTCTTCCTCTTCCTCTTCCTCTTTTATCCTATTAGCAATATCATTTCCAAGACAACCGCTATTGCTATCATTACTATTATTAATAACGTTTTCCACTAACATGAAACGGAGCGACTATATTTAATCAATTGCTACGTTGGTTCACTGTATCGTGCTAGAAATATTTTCTCTTCAGAATCCATCTTGCACATTTATAAACCTACCTTTCGTCTTTGCCTCGAATACCGCTGCCATATATGGTCTTGTGTTCCTGCCGTATATATCGAGATTCTTGACAAAATCCAAAGAAGGATCTGTAATATAATCGATCCTGACTAGCATTTCGACTTCACTCACTTTCTCACCGACGTGACGTGTCTTCCCTCTGTCTTTTCTACAAATATTTTCATGGCAAATAGCCGACTTCATTTAAATTCTTTTCCATTTTTTTTCCACCAGTTTTGTTCTTAGATCTGCCAGGAATCGTGAGATGTTGTAAGAGTCTCAGCGCAAATTTATTGTGTATGATCTTGTCATCAAAGCCATATCTATTCGTCCGTGTATTGAATACAAAGTCCAAAGGAGGATCTGTAATATAATAGATCATGACCTGGCATCTCGACTTCACTCACTTTCTCACCGACGTGATGTGTCATCTCTCAGTATTTTCTACAAATATTTTCATGGTAAATAGCCGAGTTCACATTATTTACATTATTCGGACTATTGTCCTCATCTTTGTCGCCATATTTATTACAACGTTTCGGCCGTTGTACGATCCGGCCATCTTCAGATGGTTGGAATGTTCTCCACTGCCTTAACCGGGTATTGAACTCACACTCTTTGGGTTCTGTAACTGGATCTAACCAACGCCTTTATCCACTGTGCCATGTGTCCTTGAGGAGAACGTTCAGAGGGAAATTAACAGGAGATACCTGACATCCATTAAAACATGGCACGGGGAACTGGAACAGTCTACCCCAGTGAGCGAAATAAATGTTCAACTCGATATTCCAACCACCTGAAGAAGGCCGGATCGTACAACGGCCGAAACGTTGTGAAAAAGAATGTGAAGACTTTAGTTTGGGGAAGTGAGGAAAAGTACAATAAAGGAACTTAAGAATTGACAACAAAAATAATAAACACTATTTATTTATTAAATTGTTTAGTTTATTTATTGTATTATTTTTTGCAATGACTGACAAAACATCGGCCAATTGGCGAAATTGTCTTAAACTTTATAAAATGGTAAATAATGAATTCTTTATAGTTGGCTTATATATTTTAATAATTTAGTAAATGTTTATAAATTAATGAATAGATTGTTTTCATATTTATTTCTTTATAAATTGGTAAAGTATAAATTTTGCATTGCATTTCGTTTTAATACAATTGTATTAGTTTTTAGAATGTCGCAAATATAAAATTATTCTTGAAAATAAACAATTTAATAAATCGTGTTTAATATTTTTGTTGAAAATTCTCAAGAACAAAAAACATGTATAAAATCACTTTCATCACTTTACAATTCTAATCATGGCTTTTTGAAACAATAAACATTGCCGGAATGTGGTAGTTAAAAAAAAGCGGTGTCATGGGAAAAAGCGTCCCCTTTTGACACTATGTCTTTGCAGGCAGGTTTGCTTGTTTGCTGAAGATTTGTTCTAACTGATTATATTCATAGGCAAATATAATTGTTTATTTTATTATCTTATTTATTTATTTAATGATTTAAAAAAATTAATTTTAATTTTTTATTTGCTCAAACAAAACACTAATTGTCATGATGGTAATAATTAGCAAGGTAGAAAGTGTGTGTGGACGGGTGGAGGTAGAAAAGCATTTGTGATGGTAGTACCGCTGCAGTTAAAGTCATTATTAATATTGTGGCAGGTGTGTTACAATTATTGTTGGTCCGTTAATATTGATTACAGCTGTAGAAGGGTGTGAGTGCAGTGTGACGGGTGTCGGTGCCGAAATGCAGTCAACGAACCGAATTCAAATTCCGCTCGAGTTTGTTTAGTTTCCTCTATCAGAAATGCCTTCGGAAAAGGCCGTGAATCTATGTCTCCTTTTTTTTTCTTTTAATTAATCCAGCCTAAGCAAGGCGATAATGCCACTAAGATGCAATGGAGCTACTGGAAGTGAAAGACAATACACGCAAAAAGAAATCCAATAAGGGTATAAATTTCGGCCGAGACGTTAGAAGTATAGAGTTCAAGTAGACTTCAGAACGAACCGGAAACCCAATCCTATACAGGAAACAAACGATAAACCTCTACTCCTGTTCAAAAGACCGAGGAGGAGTATGAACCGGACGATAGGTAAACCTATCTGCTCATATTGAGAAAAGAAAATCAGTTCTGTTATAAATAAAATGTCAGAGTTTTAGGTGCAAACATTAGAAGTATAGATTTAAAGTTGACTTCAGAAAGAGCTGAAACCCAATCCTAAACAGGAAACAAGGGATAAACCTCTACTCCTATTTAAAAGAAATTAGGGGACTGTAAACTGGACGATTGGCGAACCTGTCTACTCCTATTTTGGAAAAAAAAGAATAAAAAGTAAATTTTAAAAAATAATAAATAAATAGCAAAAATTTCAGAATTTAGGCGGAGACGTCAGAAGCATTGAGAATTTAGAAAGAACCGGAAACACAATCCTAAACAGGATACCCAACTTTGGATTAAATAGTAACGTAGAATTAGCTCTATAGGCTTAGCTAACCACTACTCGAAAAGTAGGAACGTTCTGAATTTCAAACTGTGAAGAATGCAATGAGAAGCCACTAAATTCTCTTTTTCCAAGATATGTACTAGAATGTCCTTTTTTCCTTTCTCGTTTCAATCCATAGTATTCTCAGCATCCTTCTGTAGCACCACAAGCTCATTAGATAGGTTTTCACTGCTTTCCTTTGTCCATCTTGCCATATAGGCGTTACATTTTCTAAGTTCCTTTTTCTCATTATGTACCTAATAAATTTCAACTGATTCTGATTCTGTTAAAGTGGCACACACCTATTCTATAGTTAATAGACTCTCCCACCATAATAAGTAGGAGTAGTAACAGTAACGAGTCACTCAGTGGGTCGGGCAGACAGTCGATGCCGGACGACCGTTAGTCGGATACTAAAGTATCAGCGACCACAACTAGATTTACTCTGCGTCATTACCTATTACGTTTTGTACGTCGAACCTATTTTAGGACCGACTTAGTATAAATACAAGCTTCCACTGTGAAACCACTCCATAACAGATTCTAAGAATAAGTGTCCATTTTGTTTCCATTTTCTCTAAAACTTCATCATGTTCAGTCTATAGTATTCTCTGAATCCTTTCGTCGAAGCTAATTTCAATTACTTAATGTGTCCTCTTCATCTGTGAGGAGATTTTCCAGAATTCACTGTCATATAAAAGGACTCATACTACATAAAAATGAAGTACCCTTTGCTTTGTTTATAACGGTTATGGGGTCCTCCCCTATTTCATATAAGTGGACTCGACCAAAGTGTTACTTGGACTGCTGTCGTTAAATACCCAGAGTCAGTCTGAATATGGAGAGTGAGCAGAGATTGTGATTGAGTTGGAGGTAGAGTAATAGTGTGAGGTAACCGCTTGTAGAAGTCTCAGTTACAAGCACGTAGACTCTAAGGAAGTCCTACTTCGAGACTGGATTTACCAGACTGTATATAGTGATTTTCCAAGCGTAGCTTAGATGTGGCACAAGGCCGAAATTAGAGGGCACCCAGTGAGGATCGAACTCATCACTCAGTCGTAATTATTCTAGCGAGACAAGCTTGCTAACCATTACACCACCTCGATATATATATATATATACTAACCGCGTCCCTGGATTACTAACAGTATTACCCATTGTATTATTGTGTAAATACATTTCATTTCTTATATTTAATTCTTGCGTTTGTCATTCATTGGAGACCGAATTTCATCTCGGAATCCACAACAATAACGATATTTTTCTATTCCTTAATTATTTGCTTAGCTTTTGGAAGGCATCTTTCGCTGTCCCAATGCACCTTCGGATTCCCGTTTCATACTTTCCGTCTTCTGTTTGTATGTTTCCCAAATATCTAAATTGTTGCACCTGTTTAATTTCGGTACTGCAATTTATAATTTGCACTTTGGGTTGTCCTTTTTGCGATTGGTCAGTCCTTTTTTTTCTCGGTTTTTCTTTTCTAACCTTGTGTAGGAGAACTGCAAACAGAACGAAAAACCTGAAAGAAATAACCAAGACATTGTCAGAGAGCTGAAATAATTACAGAACGTAAATGGGAAAAAAAAAAACTTCTTTTTTTTACAGGCACTAAAGTCCTTGTTTGCCAACACCTCTTTGTTCAACACATGTTCCGTCTATAATAGTCTTAGCTCCGTTTATAGAACCATATCTCTATTGTCTCGGATCTCCTGTCCATCTGTGAATAAATCGACCTGCATTGGCGGCGATAAAGTAAGATCGATATTGCATACCAGTTCAACACTCTTTTCTTTATTTCTAAAGAAATTCTCATGTTTCTAATACTTTGCTTAGCTTTTAAAACACATCTTTCGCCACTTCAACACGTCTTAAGATTTTACATTTTTCGTCGTTAAACTTCCTAGAGACTTTTCAGAACTTGCTTGGTTTTGTCAGCTCAAATTCGTAGCTCACATCTTAGGCTGCTTCCATTGCTAATAACAATACATTCTGTCTTCGTATAATTGATGATTAGTCCTTTCTTACCGCTTTCCTTTACTGCTTTGTGTAGAAGTTCCTGCGATTTTCTTTCTATGTATGCCATCAACACCGTGTCATTTGCGTATCTTATGTTGTCTAGATATGCCCACCAATAATAAATCCTGGTAGGACTTCTAGTTCAATAGGACTGTCTCACTGTATAGGCTAAATAAATTCGGTGAGAAAATGTATTCTTGTCTTACAACCCTTTCTATTTTGGTGTAGTTGCTCAAATCATTTTCCATCAATATGCAGACGGTTTTTTCCGAGTATGCGTTCTGTATCATCCCAATATCTTTCCTCAAAATATGAAGTTTTCCTCGCAGTTCAAATATGTCTACGTTTAGTAAATGATAACAATAACTATATCATTTATGGGTGTTAGCAGGATGTAGAATAATATGTGAACAAAAGTGGGGAAAAGCTAGTCAGCTACGCGTTTTGCTCCTTAGAGTAGGTGTCTTCCTCGGACTGGAATGAGAGATAAGACTGTGTTTGACGAAGACAACGAAGTGTTGATAAAGAGAGTTGGTGTTTTTCACACTGGAGCCACTAACTAGATTTTAACTTTTACCAAGTCCGAGTAGATCGGAATAGTTCTTTTTTTTTATTAATCAGTAAATCGTATTATGTTTTTGCCAGCTTTCTTGCAATGATGGGAAATATCGTATAGCAAAATCTACTGTAAGGTTTTCGATCTCACAATTCTGTACGGTGAAAAGATTTTTTTTTATGTAACGTCATTTGCAAAAAGGTTACACCTAGACCTCCTCGAAAAGGAATATATAAAAATTAAATTAAATTAAAATCCAGAAGACGTTATTGACTTCAGTAGGATTTTGTATTTACTCAACCCCGCACGAGGTCAACTTGTGACACAAGGTCGGTTTAATGTGGGGAGCCCGGGCATGTACACCCGGGCAAGAAACAAAAATTCCCCGAGCCCCCGCAACGGTCAATTGCGCTGGCCTCGCTGCTTGTACCGATCCCACTCTCTAGTAGAATGAAAGAGCGTGGCCTCGGGCAGCTGTTCCCCAGGGCTGGGCACCTCTCAGCATACTTTTGCTCAGTTGCGATTTTGTCCTTCGACGGAGTCACCCCAGAGCACACTCTGCCCAAGGACAAAGACGCAAATGAAAGATGATAAATAGGGGGTTACAAACTACTCGAGAGAGCAATTTACACAATTCAGTAGGATTGATTGATTGTGATTTTTTTACAGTTTATCAACCTTTTGTCAGTCATTAAAAGCCGAAAGATATTTTGGATTTCTTTTTTTTTTTTCTTCTTTTTTTTTTGTTTTGGCAAGTGAATATTGCATGAAAATCTTTTAGGAAATACCAAAAAGCTTTCTAGTTAAAAGTTATATTTAACCCACAACTGGGGGGGGGTAATAGATTCATACCGTTCCCAATGGCATTTGCGCGTAAATGAAAATAACGAAACTGATTGGAATTCGAACTCGGCCCTCCGATTTCTCATTCTAAGCTGCTATTCATTACACCACCCTCACATCCAACTACAATAAGAAAGTACCAACTCCTTGGCCGCATAAAGGATCTTTATTACTTTTTTCCAATAATCCAACGCCATTTCCCCACACACGGGTTTCATTTTCATTTCAGTCTTGGGACGTTTACTCTCGGGAGCGAAACGCGTTGGCGAATAGCTTTTACACTTTGTCTTCTTATTTTTACTTTTGTTCGTATTATATTCTACGTCCGACTAACATCCATTGATAAAGGACTGATTTTGTCAAAAAGCAACATCGAACTTAAAATAAAAATTCCTGGCTGCAATGTTTGATAAGAATCATTATTACTTCTTCCAACAACCTTTCTCTCAATTTGATTTTTGTTTTGGCAAGGGATGTACTGATGACAAATATGTCATCAAATAACTCCATAAATTGCATATGACTCCAATAGAAAACTATATTCCTGCCCTGTCGATCTCTCAACAACATATGACCACATCGATAAAAACTGCCTCTTCTCATCCATTAGAAATTTCCTTCCAAGTTTCCAAATCTACTCAATGCATCCATCAATCTAGTAGAGCAATTTTATCGAGTAACAAATTCTTACATATCTGGCTATGATACTAACACGGAAACATTTCAAAACTTATCAAGAATACGACAAAGAAGTAATGAGATCCCCATTCTATTTAATCTTTTCCTAGACTATGGCCTGTGTATATATACTGGGTGTAACAGCGAAATTGTCCAAATTGTGTAACAGAATGTGATAATTGTCCATACCACTAAATGTTTAATATCTAAAAATCCACTAAACTAATTGAGTTTCCTTTTTACAGGTTTTCAGATAAGACATTTAGCCATCATGACACCATTTGTCGTAAGAATCACTTGAGAACCCTTTGAGTTATTCAGCTAGAAAAAATCATTTTGTCTCAGCCCTTTCTTCGCAACTGGGCAAAGGTGAAAGGAAAAAGATCATTCAGGCCTTAAGTAATGGTACCAACATTCATATTCTGGCTTCCATTTTCAAAGTCCATTCAAGAACCATCAAGAGAATGATGAATAAGTTTAAAAAGTAGAGAAGAAAACTGAATCAAGAGGTCACAACAGGAAGAGGGATCATCATTTCAGCTGAGTGCTAAATACAATCTTAGTTTTTAAAGTAGTGTCCAATTTCAGTAACAAATCTTTAATCATTTCTAAGATACAACGGTTCAAGGCTTAATCTAACAATTGGACGATTTTGCTGTTACACGATTTGAACAATTTTGCTGTTACACCCGGTACAAATACAAATGTGAAGAAATGCTACATGCAAAAATTAATCTACCAATAGAAAAGAACAATCCTCCTTTCTCCTCCAGAGGAGGATTGCACTGATGACGAGTTTTTTATTGGGGGGGGGGCAATGCAAACTACATGGATATTCATAGTTGGGATAAGAATCGCTGTGAATGGAAAATTACTATCGTCTATCAAGTGTTCCAAGAAATAGGATTTATTTCCAAAACAGAATGTCTAAACTAGGATTGGAATGAAATGGTGGAATGTACCCTGAATCCGTCATAAAAATCCGCGATGTGGAATTAGTAAATACAAAACACTTCAAATACCCCAGTTTATGGATCAGTTTTAACAAATTTAGTATAAGAGGAAAGGAAATTGAACTTAGAATAGTCTGTACAAAAGGTAGTTTTTGTCAACACCGCAAATTGCTATGAAACCAAAACATTAACCTTTAAATTTATGTTTTAAATAAGCTCGACAGACACTATTTACATTATTCGGACTATTGTCCTCATCTTTGTCGCCATATTTATGACAACGTTTCGGCCGTTGTACGCTCCGGCCTTCTTCAGGTGGTTGGAATGTCGAACTGAACCCTCAAGGACACATGGCACAGTGGATGAAAGCGTTAGTTAGATACAGTGACAGGACCCAAAGAGTGTGAGTTCAATACCCGGTTAAGGCAGTGGAGAACTTGGAGAAGGGAATTAACAGGAGATAACTGACAACTGACATCTATTAAACATGGCACGTGGAACTAGAACAGTCTACCCCTAGTGAGCGAAATAAAGGGTTCAGTTCGACATTCCAACCACCTGAAGAAGGTCGGAGCGTACAACGGCTGTGACGTTGTAATAAATATGGCGACAAAGATGAGGACCAAACGGGCCGTATGTGGCTCGCGGGCCTCAGTTTGCCCATGACTTGTGTATATTATTGTTTGTCTTGACGTAGAAATGATACTACGAAAAGGAAATACTTGATTTCACAACCAGCCTGAAAAGGGATGGACTCCCTCAGACCCGACTGCTTCACTTGCTGTAGAAAATACGATGCCGCTATAACCTTAATAAGCTGCGGTACACGTGACTTGAGGAATGTCAAGGTTTCTTGTTTGTTTTGTTTTGTTTTGTTTTTTTTTTTTGGGGGTTCTCAAGCATGAACATTCAAAAATAAAACGTCTGTCTTTGAGAGAGGTTTTTTGAATTAAAAACGGCGCCTCTCCGTTTGCTTCGCACATTGGTTGCAAAGCAGATGCGAAAATTGGTCTTTCTACATTAGTGTATATATATATATATATATATATATATATATATATATGGATCGATTTTATTAACAGTCCATTGTGGGCTACAGTTTTTATTGTATCAATCACGGATTCCACTTCACTTGCAAGTTTGTATTTATTGATTTTATATTTTTATTTCTATATTAACTGCCATTAAAATTACAAGGAGCTTTAAGGTTGTTTTTTTTATTTTATTTTTTATTTTTTTTCATTTTTTATTCAAACGGAAAGAGTAAATTAAACACATATTCAGGCATTGATGCAGCTGTCTACTTTTAGATTATCATTTTGATATCTGTTAGGTATGTTCTTCGCTACTTTCCTCTTTCTCTCTTTCAATATGTCATATTGAGCTAATGTCATATTGAGCTAATGTCATATGTGTGTCAAATTCTACAATCCCAATTTCCTTGTTATGTAACCTAAAAATTTCAATTTTTTCTTTATAATTCTAAGTGTCCTTTTTTGTTTCAAACAAAACCCCAATAATTATAAAGACTTTTATTTCATTCGAAACTGTTCCTATTTTAACAGATTTTAAAACACTCCAAAATGGTTTCTTTAATCTTAATAGTTTTATTTGAGCCACATATAAAATTATATAAAATTTATATAAAATATTATATAAAATATTGTATAATATATATATATATATATATAATATATATAAAATATAAAATATTATATAAAAATATATCAAATATTATATAATATATATATATAAAATACGTATATAAAATATTAAATATTATATAAAATATATAAAATATTATATAAAATATATATAATATATATATATAAAAAGTTGCAAATTAAAAATAATAATGTTTTTATGAAAGTATTTATTTATTTATATATATATTTGATATATATATAAATACTTTCATAAAAAACATTATTATTTTTTTAATTTGCAACTTTTTTATATATACATATTAAGAAAGTATACGTGGCTTCTCATTATATATATATATATATATATATATATACATATATATATATATATATAAAAATATATATAATATAAATATTATATAAAAATATATAAAATTTATATAAAATATATATATGACTATATAGTGTTAATTCATTTACGTATTAAATTTATTTTATTTTATTTATTTATTTTTGAGCTGTTTTAAAATTTTCGACCTAATTCTGTTGGGAGCCTCACGAGGAATCTAAACGGAGCTCTACATAAATATTCATCTCGGAAAGCCTAATTTTTAGTGCATTTCGAAAAAAATGGTGTTAATTTTGGGAGAACTTGGTCTACACGGAAAAGATATTCAAATAATCTATAACATGTACTGGGAACAAACAACTAACCAAGAACAATTTAATTGAACATATGAGTACGACAAGGGT
>CAHIKZ030003794.1:3200000-3205000 GCA_903632075.3 Acanthosepion pharaonis
TTTTCACATGACCCAGTGGATAAAAGCGTCGATTGAAGTAATTCAGTGACTTAACCTAAAGAGTTGTGAGCTCAATACCTGTTCACAGGTGAGGTGAACAAACCTTAGAGAGTTGAGTTACTAAAAGGGAAATAATAGTAACCAAGATATGCAGAAAAGTCATGGCACGTGGAATTAGAACAATCTACCCCTGTGGATGAAATTGCAAACTCCCATGACACATTGATGAAGCGTCTCCGGATTATTAATATCTGCTGCATAAATCAATTTTTTTTCGTGACCCCACAGATAAAAATCCAAACGATTGATGTTGAGGAACGTGCAGACAATGGAACCGGTTATCTCTTACCTATCCATCTTTCATAGTAGATGTTAGCCAGTGCATGACGAACAATATGACTAAAATTGGCTGGAGCCCTATCATATATGAACCACATGCGTCTTCGTATAGCAGGGGTACATCCTCTAGCAGGTCTGGAAGTGTGTTTGAAATAAAGCCCCTGTAGACAGCTCATCTAAGACGTGCTGGGAGAACATATGGACCTACCAGACAGTTACATGCAATTCCAGCCCACACATTAATCGTAAACTGATGCGGGTGTACCGTAAGGATTCTGATCCACCCCAAATTTTTGGTTGTGTAATTTTGTTATTCCATCTCTTCCAGATGTTGCCTCATCCATAAACAAGACTGAAGTGTCAAACAACGGATCGGCAGTTTATTCAATATACTATCTGCAAAAGTCCTCCCGTGGTGTGTGATTAGAGGGCAATGTACAACATGCTAGGGACACTGTGTTGATATCTGGATACCGACAGTATGGAGAATCTGTTCTTAGTGGTAAGCCGTAAGAGCGGATCTCGGTCTTCTTCGATCCATAGTTTGTTCTGCCACGGATCCTGTTTCAACAACGCTACGATAAACAGCAGAAAAGGTTCGATGACTCGTCTGCTTTCGGACTCGAAACGCAACCTGATACAGTTGTGCAGCCTCGCGTCCATTACCAGTCGCGCGGCCGTATGTAAAAATCATATCTGCCTGCTCAAGATATGAATGTCCTGTCATTGTTAAACGGAACACTTCTTAATCAACTCACTACTACACACGTTAAACGTTGAAGACAGACTAGCCACTAAACTACACGAAAGACAAATGTAACCTAGTCTACATGGCAATACAGTGCCATCTAACGTAAAGTTTCTTTAATTTTTTTTTTCATAAAGGGCCGTGGAGATCTTCCTGTCTTGTCACTTTTTTGTGTGTATATATATCTAAATATGTCTGGGTGCTTATGTATTATAATCTGAGTGTGTTTGTGTTGTTTTGCGCGTGAGTTTAAGACCCCATTCACACACTTGGGATTAAAATGTATATATGGATGACCGGATATTGTAGCGTCTGTTCTAACGTAATTTCAACGAAGAAATAAATTGAATAACATATGTATTTTTTCTTTTCTCCTCAGTAATTTTATAGTTTTTAAACTTAATAGTGATTAAATTTGAATTTTTAAAATTGGCAGTTTTTAATTTTAATATCAAATTTTATCATATAATTTAATAATAATTGGTTAGAATAAATTCTTTTTTAATATTACCCGTATTTTAACGATCTGAATAGCTATTATAACATGATTTCGTTGTCAAGCTTTTAAATCTTCCTATACTTAGGTTTTCATTGGTCATTCTAGCTTTTGTAACAACATTTTCCCCTAGCGAAGGATCGTTAATTAATTTGAAACTTTTAAAACCATTCATTTTACATTCAACATCATCACTTGATAAGACACCGAGGGTGTTGAAACAAAATGGCTATTTTTGTAGTGATTTTATAACATATTTATGTTATAATTTTTTTTTAATAATTATATCTGCTCTACTTTGTATTGAACACTCTTTTAAGAATAGTAATTGTTGGTTATTGGAATTCATTCCGTATACACCAATTATATATATATATATATATATATATATATATATATATATATATATATATATATATATATATATATATATATATAGTTTCGAACTGTTGTCCTCATTTTTACTGTCATATTCCCAATCTTTCGGATATTATGCGATTCGACCTTCTTTAAGTGGTATACGTTGGAATTTAGAACTGAAGAACACATGGCCAAGTGGATAAAAGCGTTGGTTGAGTAATCCAAAGATGTAAGTTCAATACCTCGTCAGAGCAGAGGGAACAAAACACGTGTTGAGTTACTGAAGGGAATTATGTGAGACTGAGATATGGACGAAATAAATGTTTCGGTTTGAAAATCCAACCTGAAGAAGGTCCTACCGTACAGCAATAAAGATGGAGACAACAGTCTGAATGATATAAATAGTTTCAATACCTAATCACAGAAATATATATATATTTGTCTTTTTCTATTCGAAATTCGGTAGTCGTATCTCTACTTTTAGATAGATAGATATAAATGACCATAGATAGCTTATACATATTTTATTGTTTTTATTCCAGTCACTTCACAGCGTCACAGCTTCAGCAATTTACGGGTATCTGTTACTTTATTAGGAAACATACACACGAACACAAACACACATACACACAAGGAGACCAGCATACTCTCTCTCTCTCTCTCTCTCTCTATCTATCTATCTATCTATCTATCTATCTATCTGTCTGTCTATCTTTCTAGCTATCTGTCTATCTATCTGCCTGTCTTCATCGCCTCTTGTTTCTTGGGTTTCCCCTTGCCTCTATCCTCTTTAAAAAATCCTATTAGGGACTAAAATTTAGTCTGGTGTTGAATAAAATTGGTTGCCAAGAGCGAACCACTTGAAACTCTTTTCCCACTGACCCTGCCAGCTCGGGTCGAGACTTGAACGTTTTTTTTTTTTGTTTTGTTTTTTAATTTGTTTGTTTATTTGTTTCTTATTCATTTTGTTTTTTTGTTTTTTGTTATTCTTTGCTGATTTTTTCCCTCCTTCAATCCAACTCTCCGTAATGATGCAAATGCTGAGACAGATAAAATGCCATTTTACATTCAATTCTTCTGCATTTCTTGTCCTGCCATTATTTTAGGGAAACTGAATGAAGAAAATGTTGCAGTGATGTTGCTAATGGCAACAATAGTAAATAATAATGATTTAGGTGGTTGGTGGTGGTGGCGAAAATGAAGATGATGATGATGATGATAGTGAGGGTGATGGTGATGACAACGATGGGGGAAATGATGATGATGATGATAATGATGATGTAAAAATGTAAAGATAATTACGATTCATAAAGATGATTTTAATTATGACGACGGCGACGAAGACAGCGACGATGATGATGATGATAATGAATGGAGAAATATGAAAATAATTACTATTCATAAAGATGGTGATGGTGATGGTGATGGTGATGATGGTGATGGTGATGATGGTGATGATGATGATGATGGTAATGGAGATGATGATGGCGATGATGATGATGATGGTGATGATGAGGGTGATGATGGTGATGAAGATGATGGTGATGAAGATGATGGTGATGATGGTGATGATGATGATGATGAAGATGGTGATGATGGTGATGGTGATGATGGTGATGATGATGATGGTGATGAAGATGATGATGGTGATGATGGTGATGGCGATGATGATGGTGATGAAGATGATGATGATAGTGATGATGATGATGATGGTGATGATGATGGTGCTGGTGGTGATGATGACGAGCACGATGGGAGAAATCATGATGATGATAACGATGATGGAGAAATATAAAAATAATTCATAAAGATGATGATGATAATGATGATGATGACAATGATGGTGCTGATTGAAAAATGTAAAGATAATTACGATTCTTAAAGATGATGATAATTATGATGATGACGACGACGATGATGATGATGAATAGAGAAATATGAAGATAATTACTATTCATAAAGATGATGATGATGATGACGATGATGATGATGGAGAGATATAAAAATAATTCATAAAAATGATGATCATAATGATGATGATCATCATCATCATGATTGCATAATTAGACAAATAAGTAATGGGTTCGAACTCTCGTGATTATATATTATTCTTCCTTTGCCAGACTTGTATATGAGGAAGTGTTGAAAACCTCTCGGCTCGGCATATTTCCCAAAAAAGAGCGAAATCAACAATTTTGACACTCGCTTCTTGGTCAGACCGAGAACTTTTCAGCAGCTATTCCGAACCTAAATTCGAACATATGCATGATTTCAAATACATGCAAGTGTTCTACATGTAGATATTACACCATGTGCATGTATTTTTTTTTTAAAAAAACAATAAAAGATTGTATATTTTTCGTCTTGCTCGATGGTCTTTGATCTCATCTCTCCCGATACGCATTGATCTGCGCATTGCTTTTTCGATACAAATCCGTCTACCACTGACCTTATAAGAAGAGAGAATACCATCTACAAATAGAAAAAATTAGAGAGAACAAACATATAGCAATTCTATTACATACTAATTAACATATATATATATATATATATATGATGAAATATAGTTTTAAGGTATGCTACGTTTATGGGATATAGTGCTCAATATAGGGAGATACAGCGTATGTAAATATAAAATATAAAAATGTCACATCTGCGTTTTGACTTCAAGAACTCATATGCGACAGATTGTTTCATGCTAAATAGAATCGTCAGGGCTGATGATTGTGCTTACCATGTAACAGTTTATCGCATCTGAGTGTTGACTTCAATGTTCACTTATATATATATATATATATATATATATATATATATATATATATATATATATTTAAAAGAAAAACAGACCACTTTAAGGTACCATTATAATAATTTATTTCACCAGAGCCCTTTTAAAGGACGCCGGATCATAAAAAAAAAAAATCACTTCCAAAAATGAAATGAAACGAAAAATGAAATTAAAATTGATAGGTAGTGTAATTTTTTTGTAATTTAACAGAGTGTAAAAGGGATAGTTAAAGAGACATGGTAGAGTATAGGGAGGGATTAATTTCATAT
>CAHIKZ030003794.1:3207500-3215000 GCA_903632075.3 Acanthosepion pharaonis
ACGGGAACAGAAATAGTCTTCAAGAATTCTTTCAAACGAAGGCCGAAACGAACGACTATCAAAGATTCTTAATGACTGTCTTTGGTCCATTACTGGAACATTTCTAATGGAGGTAGAATGTCCCGAAGCTAAAGCAAAGCGAATAGGAAATCTGACAAAAAAAAAAATGGAAGTAGGAAAGGAAACAGAAGAAAATAAATGTTTGGGACGAAAGAGGATAGATCGTCTGCGCCAAATCAGTAAACTTGGTTTGCGATTACCAATGTAATATTCTGATGCTTTGTGTAGATAACAGTAAAAAAAATGATACGATGTACCCAGTTAAAACTTACAATTCATAATTATATATATATATATATATATATATATATATATATATATATATATATATTGCCTGCGATGGATAAATTGTCGCCTAAATGACGGAAAAAATGAAAATATTACTGACATCTCATTTTAACAGATATATTTACTAAAATTACGTCAAAATATCTTGAAATACTAAATAGGAAATTTATTCAATAAAATCGCCATTGTCTTAAACCAAAGCCTCCAGATGACTTCGGAATCTCCTGCAACTCTTCTGGGCGGTCTCCTTGTTTAAATCGGTGAATGCTGCCATAATCCTTGCCTTCAGTTCATCTTTGTTTTTACATGGAGTTTTGTTCGTCTCTCGCTCAACTGCGCACCACACATAATAATCAAGGGAGTTGCAGTCTGGGAAGTTAGGTGGCTAGATGTTAGGGGTGATATGGTCGCAGAAATTGTTTTACAGCCATGACTGGGTCCTGCTTCTGTAGCATGGTGCAGAGTCCTGTTCTCAGACATAAAATCTTCAAACAGCCACCCTCTTTACCCAGGGTAGCACTAACTCCTCAAGGCACTTGATGTAGGCCTGTGTGGAATCAGAGGTTCTAACTAACAAATTCAGGAGTTCTTTTCTTATCAGAATGATCAGAGTGAGTTGCCGTACAATCGTAATCACCATTAGATTCATCCAGCTCTTTCCAAATCCACTGTACTGTCATCCAAACACGCTTAGATGTTTGTATTGGAGCTTCCGGTGCGAATGCCAAGCAGTACAGCATACATTTTCCAAATTTCTGGCGGAGTGAATTGCATCACGGTGCTCTTTTTCCCACAGATGGTGCCCAACAGACCCTACTCTTCTGTGCAGTCGAAAAATCAAAATCAAACACCGCGCCTGCGTGAAATTAAACCTATAAAATGGCGACAATCTACTCATCATAATCTTTTATATATATATATATATATATATATATATATATTATTTCCAGCTCTGTTTGCGTCAAACGTTCTTACAAACGATCCATTTTTCATCGCCTGTGACGATTCTGTCCAAGAACGACTCCTTTTTATGGTGTTACAGCAAAGAGATCGTTTCAGAAACATAATCAAATTTATTCTTTTCCGTCAAGGAATATGGCATTCACGTGTTCAGTTTGGAAATGCACCCAAGTCTCTTCAAATGACGAAAAGCAGTTGAGATATCAAACTCTTAGCAATCTCTTCCTTGGAAATCTTCCGTTTATTCTCCACGATGGCAAACAGTGCTTCTTCATCGACATCGGAAAGTGGCTCAGATCATAGCTGATCGTTCCGATTAAAATCACCCTGAAGAAATCTGCAAAATTATTTTTTTGGCCGCCCGAAGAACTGGGGTACGATCCGAATAAACTTTCTGAATTTTTTTTTTTTTTTTGTCGCATTTCCGACACTTACTCCATTTCAAGATTCATAGATCGAAATAATATTGCAAAAGTGCAACTTTTCAGTCTCCATCTTTAAGGCTTTCTTTTGTGGACAAACCGTTAACATTCAACAAAGTCTGACTCACAACGGAACTAAAGAATACTAAACGCACACACATACAGAATAGTACTGCATAGCCGTTTCGTCATTTTTTACTCATCAGCAGTGCTCAACCCCCTACCGAGGCTGATAGTCAAACCCGTACTGCTCCGATATGACGCAGGCATCATAGCATTGGGTTACCTGCCACTGTACTAAGTTACTATATACATACATACATACATACATATATACAATGGGTAGCAAAAGTATTTAACACATTGGTTTTTCTTACATATGTCAAAAAATAACAGATCAATTTCAACGAAACTTATAGGAAATATTTAAACGAACATTGTCGATCAAAACATAGAAAGAAAATTTAAAACCACTGTTTCGAGAAACATTTATTAACAATATATATATATAGTTTATGAAAAACTAGTTAATCCGTATGGGTAAACCTAAGGAGGATAAAATCCAGAGAGCTCAATGTAAATCCAGAGCAAATAATTTAAATAAAAACAGACCACTTTAAGGTTAATATTTAGTTCATGAAAAACTATATATATATATCGAACTGATGAAATCTGTAGAATTATTTGGACTGATCCAAGAAGAAACTACTACACAAAAAAGACAATGATTAATCATCGAAAAACTTAGGGAAAATTAATTCCTTTTAAAAATATGTGGAAATATCCACTCTTTGCCTGATCAAAATCGTGAGACCAGAAACTGTAGACATTTGATTTGATAAACTCCGGCATTTGAATTGGTATTTGTTTCATTTTTCATCCTGATTATATCTCCGATTGTCTTGGACGTGATGGTAATGATCCTCGTATAAGAGATCGTTAATTCATTTGCGAGTTTAGTTGAAGTGTTGGAGGGTAGGATTATGTAATTTGTATAATGTTTTTTTTTTATTGGTTTTGTGAGCTCGTTTTTTGGCGTTTAAGATGAAACGTTATGGGTAGTGCAGAAGTTTAAATGTCTTCACAATATAATCCTATAATAATATATATAATTATATAATTAAACAATATATATTAGCAAATCAAAATGTCTTGAGTGCATAACATTTACATTGGGGAAACATCACGTGATGTAAAAACCCGCATCCATGAACACAAAAGAGACTAAAATAAAAGCAATTAAAAACTTCTCTAATTAAATAAAGTCTTAGTTTAATTGCGTTTTTTTTTTATTTTTCGATTCAGAACAGATTTTCGATAAGACCGGATCTGATTTTCCAAAAATAATTCGATGATTTAGATTCTTCAAAGAATTCTGCGTTTAACTAATATAGTCATTAAAAATTATCTCGTTGAATTTTCCCAACTTTTCATAAAAATAAATAAGGAGCTGAAACACATGTGAAAAAAATAATATTTTTTGCAAGATATTCTAATAAAAAGATTTGAAAATTAATTTCATTCGTTTGTTAATAAGTCGTGAAAATATCATCAAAATTTGACTATTACTTGATTTTTGCAAGAATTTCTAAACTAATGTGTCTGTCACCACAAAAAGATGCAAATATTGCTATGCTAAAAGGTACTAAAACTGATGAAGCAAGAAAAAGAAGATTTTTTAATCAAAATTTTGAATGTTCGACAAAGGAGTAAAAAATCTAATAAAACAATTTAAAAAAAATACTTTAATCATTACTCTTAATAATATAAAGATTTTTACGATAAAACTGTTTTCATTACGTTTGGACAATGTTTTCATCACGGTATGATGAGTTTTAGTGTTTTCGTGGAGTTATATATATATATATATATATATATATATATATATATATATATACAGTGACAGACCAAAAAAATTGAGTTCAATATATATATATATATATATATATATATATATATATATATATATATATATATATATATATATATATATATATATATATATATATATATATATATATATATATATATATATATATATATAGTATTTACATTAGTCGGACTATTGTCGCCATATTTGTCACAACGTTTCTTCAAGGACTCACGGCACAGTGGATAAAGGCGTTGGTTAGATCCAGTGACAGACCCAAAGAAGGTGAGTTCAATACCTGGTTAAGGCAGTGGAGAACTTTCAGAGGGAAAATTCGCAGGAGATAACTGATAACTGACATCCATCAAACATGGCACGTGGAACTAGAACAGTCTACCCCAGTGATCGAAATAAAGGGTTCAGTTCGAAATTCCAACCACCTGAAGAACGCCGGGCGTACAACGGCCGAAACGTTGTGACAAATATGGCGACAAAGATGAGGACAATAGTCCGACTAATGTAAATACTGTACATAATACCTCATCTCAGAAATATATATATATATATATATATATATATATATATATATATATGATAAAATATAGTTTTAAGGTATTCTATATTTATGTGTTAAAGTTCTCAATATCAGGGATATAGTGTATGTAAATATAAAAGTGGACATTGTAATCAACACCAAGAAACCAAAATCTGTTTCATGCTGAACGCAATAGTCACACACACAAAACACACACACACACACACACACACACACAGAGACAGACAGACACACACACACACACACACACACACATATATACATATATATATATATATATATATATTGTAGTTTAAAAACAGTAAAATCGACCTTGCTAACCGAAACGCTCCTCTGTGGCTTAATCGGTAAAGCATGTCAGGCTCAGTATAGGATACAGGTTCGATTCCTGCCGGAGAACGCATATTTCTATGAAAATTTCTCGGACATTCAGGCCGGTAAATGTTGTTAATACTGTTTATTATACATAGAGCATTTACTTGTATCTATTTATTTGTATCTATAAGAACGTATAATCATAAATATGTCTTAAAATAATTGTCGGACTTTGACCATTTCAGAATATATATATACATATATATATATATATATATATATGTGTGTGTGCGTGTGTGCGTGTGTAAAGGGTGTTCCAATAACTTGAACCAATTTTAAATGTGAATTAATTTTAATCGTCTAATTAGTTTTTTCTTTTTATTTCAGATTTAGCTGACATTTGGGCGATATTATTTTTCTCAGATAATTGCCATGACTTAAATAACATGATCCAATAGAGAAATAATTAAATTTTCACCAATAACACTGATTTATTTACCGCTGACTTTGATTCGTCTTAATGAAACACCCTTTATATGTATATTTGTTTTGTGGCGTGTGTGTGTGTGTGTGTGTTCAAGAGAAAGAAAACCTCTGGTTTCAAAAGAATTCCGAAGAGAAATAGTTTCCGTCTTGTGGTCTTACCCTATAAACACAGTTGTTGCTATGGCTACAGTAAACGTAGGGCTTCTCTAATCCAAATCAATTACGGGATTCGTGACGTGATATGGTGTGAAGTGTATAGATCAATACGACTGACACAGATATAAGCTGAATTTTAAATTTCTTGACAATGAAGGAGATTATGTGCAAAAATAAACGAATCTCCGAGTAACCTTGTTTCTCTTCACTCTTTTCCTCGCCGTGTTTTACATTCTTTGAGCTTTTCAATCGAAGCCCTTGTTGAAATCGTGTGTATTTGTGTTTGTATATACAATAAAACCTCGTTTCAATGTTACTCGTTTTAAATAATGTTAGATTTAAGAGGTCATCCATGGACCACATGTTCATAACAATTTGACTTTTTTTTTTTTTATTGAATGGATTAGATAAATGCTAGAAAAATTATCATCTATTGAGTTCATATGCAGTTATTCAGTACATGTCAACCTTGTTAGCAATAATGTTAGCTGGAAAATAAACATTTTGCCTAGTCACCTATTTTAAAGACAATTTTCTCCAGAAGTTTCAAACCTTACTTGGCCACAGTTTGTGTGTGTGTGACAGAGAGAGAGAGAGAGAGAGAGAGATTTAAGGAATGCACTCGCCCCACCAATTAGTTCTTTAAATCGTGGTTCTGCTGTATGTGTGACTGTTCGCGAAAGCGTGTGAAAAAAAGAATTCGTATAGAAATGCCGGTAATTTTAAAACTTCCTACCCGAAAAAAAAACGGTTTGTCAAAAGGAGTTATTTCATTGACACCGCTGTTACTGTATGCACTTTTGACTCTCTCGGTAAATTTATTTACAAGTTTATAAAAATATGTAAACCAAGTACAATACGATGTTTATTATTTGCCTTTTATAAAGATTTATTATTTATCATTTTATAAAGAAATAAATTTGAAAAAATCTTTTATTCAAAAATTCATAAAAAAATTACAAAATTGTCAAAATATATAAGCCAACTACAATGCAAGATTTATTCTTTACCATTTTATAAATAACCATAAAAAGGGGTCAAATTTTTATATAATAATAGCGGTGTCAAAGGAATAACCATCCGTTTGACACACTGAATGTTTTTGGTTTTTTTTTTGGGGGGGGGGGGTTGTGGATACGAAGATTAAACTTTTCAACTGTATGAAGAGTATCGTGAGAAGGTACAGAGAGAGTGAGTCAGATACATTGTTTTTAATCAATTCATCCCAAGAAAGGCGATAATGCCACTAAGACACAAGAGAATGAGAAGACTTTAAAAGGAACCTGTAACTCAATCCTCATCAGGAAATAAGGGATAAATCTCTATTCTTGTTCAAAATACCAAGGAGGAATATACCTATCTACTCCTATTAAGAAAAATAAATAAATGTATAAAAATAAATAAAATTTCAGAGTTTAATTGGAGAACTCAGAATAAAAGATATAGAGTTGGAGTTGACTTTAGAAGGCTTCGAAAAGCCAATCCTAAACAGGAAACAAACGATAAGCCACTACTCCTTTTCAGAAAAAGGAGTTTGATTGTAAAGTGAGCGAGAGGCGAACCTATCTATTCCTACATAAACTGGTATATTAAATGATACGATTAATTCCGTGTAATTGTAATCAAAATTATTCCGTGTAGCTTTGTTTCTTGTTTCAGTCCCTACCAACTGCTTTATTATTGCGGCCTTGTATTCATCTGGGTTTTCCTTAGTGTGGCGAACACGCGTCGATACAGGCGCAAAAGAGGCCCGGATTGCATGCGGACATGTTTATCAACACCAGCTACAATCGGGATTTCCCCGTTAGCAGCGGGACAGCTTTGCATGTCTAGATACTGGGCTCTCTGCAACTGATCGCTATCCGAGTCTTTGTAAGATGCTTCATACTGATAAAAGCAACGGGGAAACCAGCAGTAAGTAGTTGGTGTCTAATGAAGTCTGTCCCGTGGGTATTTTGTTCTTAAAGTTGCTGTGGTTTCGGAGGCAGTGCTATTTTTGTTACCTTTCGTCTCTTTCGCCTCTCCCCCTATTAATTGCTGAGAGAGCAATTGGTTAGGTGTTTCCCCCAATCTCAACAAACTCTTGCAGCTTGTAGATGAAACAGAAAAAAATTGTTCAGTCCAAAAGGAAAACGTTCTCTCAATTCTTTACATCTGTTCAAAAATAATTACATCAGCATTTCTTTATCATTATTAGTCACATTTACCCATAATTATTAATACATATGTTCCATAGACGCCATTCAAAAATACATGGAGTCACATATCTATATTATACGCTATGTTTTCGACAAAACTATACAGAACGAAAATAGGCTGAATTTTATAGATTATTTCTCCACAAATCAGTAATAAATTAGTACAAGTTTGGCGATAGAAAAGGTACG
>CAHIKZ030003794.1:3217500-3242500 GCA_903632075.3 Acanthosepion pharaonis
GTTAAGCTTCTCAGAAATGTTAGCTGGAATATATTTAGTAACAGTTCTTTGCCAGAAAGTTAATTAACGGTGATTAACGGATGAAGCTTACAGATTCATTAATACAACCAAAGGAAAAACGTAAGCTCACGTAGCGAATAGCGTACCTAATACTCCATGCTGATGTTATTTGGAGTAAGTAATACATATATAAAACGACTATTAAGCATTTTCAAATACATACATTTCACCTCAAGCAAGGCTATAATGCCACTAAGACGCGGTGTCTACAGGAAGTGAACGAGAAAGAGAATGAGAACTCTTAGTTAGGAGAAGAGGAGAAAGGACAATAAAAGAACATGGTTCAGGAAGACATAAGATGGCGATTGATGATGAATTTAAATCTTTGAAGATTGTATCAGGGAACGAAAAAATCGGGAGGGTGTCCATAGATGAGAAAGGCAATAAAACGAACTGTTAGAATAGAATTGATGGTTGCATCTAATTCAACAGTTAAGTGGTGAGATCTAATTGCCAATCTAGTAACGGGATTAAATTCATGTCGCTGAGGCACTAGGGAAAATAGCTGATTAGAACATTTGCCATGAAAAATTTTATGGAAAAGACAGAAAGAAGTCACGTCACGTCTGTGAGAAAGTGATTGAAGTCGTGATGCCAAGTAGGAACATTTGAAGAATATGTCATTACCTTTTGAGCGTCGAGCACTCAGAAAACTCAAAAGGCCAAACAAAAAACTTTAAAATCTTCATTGGATAGGCGTATGCATATTAATTTGAAGATCAGTACACTCACGTTTACAACACATGACATAGCGACAGGTAACAACAAATATATATATATATATATATATATATATATATATATATATATATATATTCAATGATTAAGAGTGTAAATGTTTTGTTTTGTTCTTTTGTTGTTGTTGTTTTGTTTTTAAAATTATTTTGGTTTTTTTTAAATCTTTATCACCCCAAGCAAGGCAGTACAACCACAAACAAGCAATGAGTTACAAAGTGTGGAGGAATTAGGAACAGAAACATTGGTAATGAGTAGAAAGAGAAAAGAGCAATCAGGACAGATTAAATAGCGATTGAAATTGCATTTAAACTTTTGCAGATTAAAGTTGGCTGGAAAGCATAGAGCCGGAAAGAGGTTTCACAGACGAGAGGTGCGAGAGAAGAAACTGTTAACATAGAAGTTACGGCTACATCTAGCTTGCCCAACTCTAAATTGTCGAGATCTGGCCGCCAGTTTAATATCGCGCTCAAATTCATACAGTCTAGATACCATAGCGAAGAGCTCATCCGAACAATTACTGTGAAGAAAGGATTTATAAAAAAGGCACTGAGAGGCAACCTTAAGGCGGTAGGCAAGTGACTGCAGCCGAGTCGCCAGATCAGGAATAATAATATTGCTGATTATTCTTGGATCTTATCAAAGAAATCCAGGTAAACAGCAGGGGCACCGGACCATATATGGCAGCAATATTCTAAGATGGTTATGGATAGCGTGCTTAAAGGACATGTCGCTCGTATTTCTTAACATAATGTGATCAAAGAAGGAAACTTAACCAAGTAAGTACACATAATAAATTATGTGTTTAATACAGCATACTGTTTTTTTGTTTGTTTGTTTTTTTACAGTAATGTTCACCCTGTACAGGGGCTGGGGTTGCTCGTGGTAGGCCCTTATCATAGAGCGTAGATAGGAGAAAATAACGGTTGACTCTAGACTTGAACAGATTAACATTATACTGATCGGGGAAGCATCCTCTTGGGAGTCTGTTCTATAGCGAAGTGGTTTACGGGAAGAAGCTGTTTGAGTGGAACTTCTTGCTGAGTGAATATGGAGGGAATGTATGTGGTTTGCTACTATTTAGATGGAATGGCGAGCCCTAGCCGTAAAAGCCAGGGCTGGTGGAACCACGAGACACAGTTCTTCCGAGCACTTTCCATGGTAGTAGCGATAGGGCAGTTAGATGTTCGCCACATTCCGTCTGTGAGAGTATTAAAGGATTAAGAATGGAGATAATGGGATAAAATGGAAAAGCTATTCAACTAGGTACCTACTTTCCTCTGGTATACCTCCTCAGCTTGAAGTGTGTGCTGGAAAAGCATTGAATATGGAGAAGATGAAATATGGATCCTTATCACATGCTGCAGTCAAAGGGCTTTTTTGTACAGAAACCGTAATATGTTTTCCATATTAGTTCGCCTGCTGCATTGTGCTATTAATATTTTTGTGCTGATGGGTGATATTGTATATATGCTTAGTCTGAGGCTGGTCTTTGAGAATTTTGTGACCAGTACCCTAATTAAACTTATAAATATTAAACTGCAGACACGCGATTTCATTACAGGTTTTATGGCTACGAGAAGTAAAAAATAAAATTTTACCAAATGAATTTTTAATCTGGTCAGTCAGGGAACGCTAAAATAAACATTATTGTATACATTGTGTGCATATGTGTCCCAATGATCCCAAGAGTGAAGCTGTCTGGGGTTTATTTTTTCATGGCCGAGTCGGTTATGTCATGTCGTATCTGACGACGTTTTCCCTTTTCCAGGATACGCTGGTTCGAATCCTACAGGAGGGCGTATAATATTTCTAAATAAATAAAAATACTAATTACTAAGTAAACGGAGTGTCTACTCAAATATGAGTATCCACTATATATATATATATATATATATATATATATATATATATATATATTAAGGCGGTGGAAAACATAGAGAAGGAAATTAACAGCAGATAACTGATAACTGACCTCCATTAAACATGGCACATGTAACTAGAACACTCTACCCCAGCGAGCGAAATAAAGGGTTCAGTTCGACATTTCAACCACCTGAAGAAGATTGGAGCGTACAACGGCCGAAACATTGTGATAAATATGGCAACAAAGATGAAGACAATAGTCCGAATAATGTAAATAGCGTACATAATACCTCATCTCAGAAATATAGACAGATACTGAAGGGCTGAAACTTTGTAATAAATATGGCAACAAAGACGAGGACAATAGTCCAAATAATGTAAATAGTGTACATAATACCTCATCTCAGAAATATAGACAGATACTGAAGAGCCGAAACGTTGTAATAAATATGGCCTTTGTCGCCATATTTATCGTCGACGAAGATGAGGAAAATAGTCCGAATACTGTAAATAGTGTACATAGGACCTCATCTCAGAAATATAGAGAGATACCGAACGGCTGAAACGTTGTAATAAATTTGGTGACAAAGATGAGGATCATAGTCCGAATAATGTAAATAATGTACATAATACCTCATCTCAGAAATATAGACAGATACTGAACGGCTGAAACGTTGTAATAAATATTGCAACAAAGATGAAAACAATACACCGAATAATGTAAATAGTTTAATAGTTTCTTCTCTCGCACTTCTCGCTTGTGGAACTCTCTTCCGGTTACATGCATTCCAGTCATAATTAATCTTCAAAAATTTTCTTTTGTTCTCGCTCCTTAGTAATATTTCTGTTTTTGTTATTTTTCTCCACCCAGTACAGTAACTCCTTGTGTCTTAGTGGCTTTACTGCCTTGCATGGGGTGATACCGATAAAAAAAAAACATAAAGATATATGATGAGAAACGCACCACCTTGCCTAGACCAGGAATAAATCTCGTTTGAAGCAAATGTCATATCTCAGAGAATGGCGTGCCGTGTTATGGCAGATTCCTCAAACTGCTGATTGGAGGCGTTCAAATCTGATTTAAAAAAGATCACATCTCCTGCTATGAGAAACTATTCATATTATTCAAAATTTTTACAATATACAAATGTTACAAGATATATTATTATATTACTAATTTAGATATAATAACCTTCCATACTTATTAATGGTCGAATTTTATAAATTTTCAATCCCTCATTGGAACTCTCAACAAAAATAATAGGATGAAATTAGGATAATTTTGTTATACGTTTAATTATATAATTTTACGTATATATATATATATATATATATATATATATATATATATATATATATATGATAGATGCTGCTCAGTTCATGGAGGGTTTTGAAGTATTAGCAATAGTAGTCATTGTTTACAAATTCGCGCTTTCTCCCAAGAGTGCTCGACCGGAATTAAATTTTCCTAGGGCGTATATATTGTCATCTACAGACAGACTGTATCGCTGTATCACAACTCATCGGTGTGGCTAGACATCCGATTGCCTCAAGCCGGGATCGAAACATGACTGATTTGGCATCAGTCGGAATTTTGTCCCTGAGCTATCAGCCACCGATATATATATATATATATATATATATATATATATATATATATATATAAAGTAAATGATAATAAAATTATTTTGTATCCTGTAGAGCCGGGTCCAAACTATAGTCGTTAGGACCTAAAGGAGATTTGTCATTTAATCGATAGCCCCCATTATTATTATTATTATTATTATAAAACATGCATATGTGTAGATTTCTTTATCGGTAGTCGTTGTGACATGTTAGTGTATGAAAGTTACCTCCCTTCTACAGTCGACACCAGGTGGCAGTGCCTTTGTTATGAAACGGGTGAGCAGCTCCAAGTTATTAACGAAGTCTAGTCATGAATAAAGCGACTCTGTGGAAGGACGAAGTTCAACAATAATTATATGAAACAAAGACTCGCGTGTAAAAAGTTTTTAATAATGGTACGAGAGAGAGAGAGAGAGAGAAAGAGAGGGTTTCAGAGAGATTGGAAGAGAGAGAAAGTGAACTTCTGTATGAGTAATCAATATATGTATATATGTTCGTATGTATATAAAATATTTCTGAAAAAAATAGCCAATGCAAATATCTCATATGAAGGTCATAATGACAAAGACCAAAGGCACTAACAATTCCGTGTTAATTTTCAATTAGTCTTGTCTTTTACAGGGACTTTGTGTCACCCGTTTCCAATTAGACAAGTCTTTGAAGAGTATTGTCAAGAGAATAAGAAAAGAACAGAATGAAAAATGAAGAAATATCCGGTCCCCAAAAATATTCCCTTCTGTTTTAAATATCGCTTTTGTGTTCCACACAGCAAGTTCGTTTCTTTTATTCTTTCCTCGTTTCTTTATTTTTCAATTAAAAAAAATAAATGGCGGCATTTGTTCCGCTATTGTTAGTAAAGAAACAGGAATTTAAAAATTTCGTTTAAGTGATTTTTTTTCTTTGTAATTTATTTCAAATTGAATTTTTCAGCATTTATTAATTTATTTGCTCTTTTTTTTTTTACAGGGGAACTTGTTTCGAGAGACTTCTTGTACAACTTTGGTACATCGTCAGAATATAATTTTATATTCTTCGGAGGACAAATACAAGAAAAGTTTTTTAAGCAACTGCTCTATATAGATATAGACCCCCCGCCACACACACACACACACACACACACACATATATATATATATATATATATATATATATATATTTGGATAGATGTGAGTTTGTGACCCTGTTTTCACGCTTTAGTGATCGTCAAAGTTTGTCTGACGATCGCTAAAATCAAACTCACACCTATCCAACCAAATATGTTAGCTCTATCTCTGATATTGAGCGCTTTCTAATAAGTACCGCGCATATAATATATAAATAATTATACATATATATATTTATTTATATTTATATACACTTTTCACACACACACATATATATATATATATATATATATATATATATATATATATATATATATATATATATATAGTAGTAATCCATTTGTATAATCCAAGCGAGTCCTTTTAACACAATATAGAATTTGAAATATTAAATATTAAATGTTAAAACTGACTCACAAAGAGCGCTCAATGTGTATTTTCATTAAACAGAGGAAAATATTTGATACAGTTGGAATTAAGATGCCATTAGGGGAGTATCATTTTCACCCCGGTGTTCTTCCGTATTTTGTTCTCTTTTCCTTTCTTTCAAACTGACACCATAAACAGTTTGAAAAATCCTGTGAATTTTAAATTTAAAAAATCACCGGTGAAAATGATCATTCACTAATGGTATCTTAATTCCAATTCTATGACATATATATATATATATATATATATATATATATATATATATATATATATATATATATAAAAAAAAGAGGTTGTACTGGTTCCAACGAGAGAAAAGTATGTATATTAAAAAGAAAGAAGAGAGGTGCCGCAAACGTTTTTGGTTATAATGTGGATTTTTAGAAAAAAAAATATTATGCTTTATTTTCCATAATTTTACTACACGGGTTTCTGGTCTCGTGACCGTCTTCAGGTAAAAGCGGAGGCACGCATATATACACGCATGCTGACAGAAACACACGAAAATGGAAACAGATCTAAGAACACATAGGGGTCAGTAAAACATTAAAAGATAAAATGCCGATAAATAATTCATCATTTCTCTTGGACAAACCTTAATTGTTTTATGACCCTTCGCGCAGAACTCTTCATTGCCAGTTCAAGAAAGACATTCGGATTACTAACACACAAACAGAGAATGTCTCATATCGAGAATATTTAACATTGAAAACTATAAGGAAAAAATGAATTATTTTTAATAATATGTGGAAATCTCCGCTTTTACCTGAAGACGGTGACGAGACCAGAAACACGTGTAGCAAAATTATGGAAAATAAAGCATAATATTTTTTTTTTAAAAAATCTACATTATAACCAAAAACGTTTACAGCACCTCTCTTCTCTTTAATATATATATATATATATATATATATATATATATATATATATATATATATATATTAGATTGGTGCAAAAATTATGACGTAATAATGTCGTTTTTTTGAAGTTAAAAAAATACGTCAAAGAACGACATTATTACGTCATTATTTTTGCACCAACCTAATATATATATATATATATATATATATAGAAGAGAGAGAGAGAGAGAAGTGGTACGATACAAATCTTATTAATTAATCCATATCTATTGGAGAAGATGTGGTTTCATGCCTTTCTTAAATGTATTTGCTCGTAATTAAATATAACGAACCCAACAAGAATTGAAACGCCGTTATCCGAATAACAATTCCGAGCCATTATCCATTGCACCACCCGCGCATCTAACTTTACAGAATCTGGTATTCCCAGGGGGTCACTCATCAGGCTCGGCTTTGCTTAACTTCGGTGAGCGTACGAGAATCGATGTTTCAACGTGATTTGGCCGTTAGTCATATACTGATTAACACAGATAAAAATTATCACTTTGCTGATAGATGTTATATTCAGCACCTCATTTTGCTGATAGATGTTATATTCAGCACCTCACTTTGCTGATAGATGTTATATTCAGCACCTCACTTTGCTGATAGATGTTATATTCAGCACCTCAATTCGTCGACGTACTTTTTCGTAATTGTTCAATCCACTCGTCAGGAGATTACACCGATTGATTACGAATTTGACGCAACTGATGCGCTAATCAAAAAAACTACTCTCATTGAAATCAGATTCACTTTTTTCTTTGTGTATGTGTGCTTAGGTGTGCTTACACGTGTTTGTGCGCTTGCGTGTGCGTGTGTGTGTGTATGCATATGTGTGTGTATGTGCGTATATGTCAGATGTCATGGTTATTTCCCCTTTTCATCATTCATGCACATCGTCCTCGGTATGACGATAAACTACATCCGGTAGCAAGGTCTCTCTGATCGGGAGGTTTTGAAGAATGTAGAATCACCTCTTAATTACTGTTGTTCCCCTTGAAATGGTGTGGTAGCACCTGTTAGGGTTACAGCTATCAGCAAATACAGGGTGATGGAAAAGTAACACCCCATTTTAAAATAATTATAATTTATTTCTTAACTTTAATGGATACTAGCAGTAGAGCCCAGCGTTGCCCGGGGATGTAACAGTAAGAGATAGATCAAGTATCGACCATCATAAAGACTGAAAAATAAAATTGACAAAGATTATTGTTTAAGGTTGACGGACACGCATATCTTAATTAGTTTTTTTTTGTTTTGTTTTGTTTTTTTGTTGTTGTTTTTTTTACGAATTGGTCAAACGCAAACTCAAACAAAAACATTGTTTTCAATCGTTATGAGTCTACCGATTGAATAGAATTTTATTATAAACAATTGTCTTGTAAATGGAATTTTTAAAGCATTCTGAATGTAAAAATAAAGAAAAAAGTGTGCAAGACAATAAGAAACACTACCTGCCAAAAAAAAGTTTTGTTGAAATCGGTTGAAAAATGTAGGAAATCCGATCCCATATATAAACGAACACACACACACACACACACACAAACAACCTGGATTTTATAATAAGTATAACTCGATATGAGTTGTCCCCCTTTCATTCTCGCGATGCCCCTTAATCGTGTTTACAAATTGATTTCGTGCAAAAACAATTGTGTTTTTTCCTATTTTTGGCGCTGTCAGAACCACCGCAAGGTAATTTTACGTAGTGCTGTGAAGTTTTGTTGAAATCGGTTGAAAAATGTAGGAAATCCGATCCAATATATAAACGTACAGACACACACACACACACACACACACACAACCTGGGTTTTATAATAAGTATGATGAGAGGGAAGCGTTTAGCATGAGGTTTTATTTCAAATTCAATATGATCACCAGATTTCGCTATCAGCTTCTCGTGCCGCCCAGGAATCACGTCAACTTATTTCATCAGGAATTCTTTTGGTATGGAAGACATGACTTCTTATATTCGTCCATCAAGTTCTTCCAAAGTCTTGGTTTGTTGTAATAGATTTACTCCTTTGCCTAACCCCAAAGACAAAAGTCACATGGTATTAAGTCAGGACACCTGGTCGGCCATTTATACATAAAATAGGGAGTTACTTTTCAATCACCCTCTCTCTCTCTCTCTCTCTCTCTCTCTCTATATATATATATATATATATATATATATATATATATATGTGTGTGTGTGTGTGTGTGTGTGTGTGTGTGTGTGTGTGTGTGTGTCTATTTATATTATATATACAGGGTGATTGAAAAGTAACTCTCCATTTTAAAATACTTATAATCTATTTATTAACTATAATTTTTACTAGAAATGGATATGAAAGGAAAGCGTGAGATTTTATTTAAAATTTGATATGGCCACCAAATTTTGCTACCAGCTTCTTGAGCTTCCCAGGAATCGTGTCAACTGATTTCACTAGGAACTCTTGTGGTATGGAAGACATAACTTTTTGTATTCACCCTTCAAGTCCTTCCAAAGTCTTGGCTTGGTAGACTTGCTCCTTTAATCCAACCACCAAAGAAAAACGTCACAGAGTGTTAAGACAGGACTCCTGGCTGACCAACCATACATAGAATAGGGGGTTACACTACACTCACCCTGTAGTTAACCCTAAACTGGAGCTAAAACACTTTTAAATTATAAAAATACATTTTCATAGGAAAAACAATTAGCAGCAATATATTTTTGGACAAAAATATAGTCAGCAATAGATTTTTGTAAATAAATAAAAATATTACCAGTAATATATTTTTGTAAAAGAAATTATTAATTCTCCCAAGAAAATTAAATTTCGGCATTAAATGACCCATAAAGGAGTTGATATGCCGCTAAACAAACAAACAAATTAATGCACAACAGAAGTGAGATGGCCAAATTAAAATATCAGTAGACAATCAAGTTTGATTTTTTTTACAGTCCTTGTGCAATTATTTTATGTTAAAAATGATTAACAGCCATTGTTGCTTGTAACGAGTTTTCACTCCAAATGGCTTGAACAATGGCTCGACTGTGGAGAAACCTCTTAAGAAGTGTTTTCTAAAATGAAAGAAAAATAAACTTACCAGTGCTCTTCGTCATTTAAGATTTTGGCATCTATACAAATACTTTCAAGAAATTCTCTTTGTCGATTCGACTCGGTACATTTTCGCTTTCATTCTTTGCTTCTACACATTCACTGGTACAGTCTCCATTTTCTTCCTCTTGCTCGACAATCCTTTTCTGTTTTCTCTTTTCATCGTTACTTACTCTTCCTCGCTTTTTCTCTTCCCTTTCTACCGATTTCTTTGGTGGGAAAGACACCATCAGCCTCACTTTCTATCTATTTTTATCTACATTTCTCTTTTCGCTCGGTCTTTCTTTTCTTTCTCCCCATCTCATTCCATCTTTATTTTGTTTCTTTTTCTCTCTTCTCTTCCTACCGATTTCTTCTTTTTCTCTTTCCCACCATCTCCCTCTCTTTCTCTTCTTCTTTCCTTCTTTCTCTTTTTTCTCCCTCATCCTTTCTCCTCATTTCCCCGTGTTTTCTTTTTCTTTTTTTCTTTCTTTCACAGTGGAGGCTTGTATTTGTACTAAGTCGGTCCTAAAATAGGTTCGACGTACAAAACGTTAAGAACTTGATATAATAGGTAATGACGCAGTAATCTAATTGTGGTCGCTGATACTTTAATATCTGACTAACGGTCATCCGATATGGACTGACTGACCAACTCGATATTTAGTCACCCTCCCCCATGAGGGCATCATGTGGCACAAGGCCTGTTTAACGTGGAATCTCCGAACCCGTGGGCTCGGCCAAAAATATACCCTTTGAACCCGTATAAACGGGTTCAGGGTCGGCTTACCTCCCCGAAAGAGATTCCGCCCTTCGGCGTAGCCTCCTTCGGGTTCCTCCCCGCCCAAAGGCAGAGAGTTCAACCGATCATCCGGTCGACTGACTGACCGACTCCCTCACGTCTGCTACTACTACTCCTACTTATTATAGGTAGGAGAGTCTATTAACTATAGAATAGGTGTGTTCCAGTATAACACTTTCTTTTTTAGTGAATGTGTTCTCTCTCTTTATCTCTTTCCCTTTTTCTCTTTCTCTTTTCCGTTATTTTCTTTCTTTCCAGCCTATCACTCTCTCTTTCTCTCTCTTCCTTTTTCACTCTCCCCTTTCCATTCTTTCTCCCCATGTCGTCCATTATTTTACTTGATTTCTCTTTCACTTTTCTTCCTTTCCAATTTTTCTTTCTCTTTCTCTGCATCTCCCCTCTATCTCTCTCTCTCTCTTTCTTTCACATTTTCTCTCTTCGCTTCTTGACTGTTTCTCTATCTAATCTGTTATATTTTCTCTTTCCCTTTCCCATCATCCACTTCCTTTCCCCTCCCTCTCCCTCTATCTCTCTCTATCTCTATTTCCCTTTTCTCTCTCTCTCTCTCTCTCCCTCTCTCTCTCTCTCCCGTTTCTGTTTTTCTATATCTCATCCATTATTTTCTTCTTTAAGGGAAAAACCTATGACAAAGTGGAAATACTTTTCGTGTGATGCTTTTCGCCTTTTAGGATTTCATCGGACTAAAATGATGTTGATGTTAATGCGACTACGCATGCGCACGAAGGTTTGGTTTGGTTTGGTTTACGGCATATCAACCTCTATGGGTTATTTAATGTCAACTAGATTTTTACATTAAATTCGCATAAATAGAATATATATTCTAAAAAAACTGTGGATCCGGCTTCATTGATATACTTTTGAAAAGAGGGTTGTTGTCGAGAGTCTGTTTTCATTGCTGTATTCTTTTCATATTCACGGTTTGTAAAGAAATTTATTTTGACATCCTCATTTGGTTTATTTGGGTGGGTCCGACTGTTTTAATAAATGATATTATATCATCCATTTTTACTTTCTCGAAAAGCTCATACATATTCTTTATACTATAAGATATTTATCTTGAGAGCAAGATCTAAGCACTTGGCTAATATAAGTTTAATATTATATACCGTTTTTAAAGGTTTGCCATATTGGTTGATATTCTTTGTTTAGTAAGTACGAATGTTTTATTCTTGTATGGCCAATGCAAACGCAGGTCGTTACCAATTCTTCCTTACGAGATTTTCTGGGAGCTGACTTCCATTCTCCTAGTATGGACTGAATTGCAAAGAGTTCAGTGTGTGGGTTATCGTCCCAGTACTATTGCCATTCTTTTTTAATGTATTTATTAATAACCTCCTTAAAATCTGTTTATGGCATTTTGGTCCTTGTATCCACATTCACATCTAAAGCCAAATTGTCTGCTAGATCGGCTTCATTATTACGTTTAACACCGATGAAGCTAGAAATCCATCAGAGTTTGACGTCTTTATTCTTGTTAATAGTTTTCATTTTGCATAATATTTTCATAAGTGGAATGTTGTTTTTTTTTCCTTCAAAACCAATAGGACGAATAGTGAGTCCGAAAAAATTAGAAAATAGCTAATATTGAGAGCTAGCTCTATTACATAAGACTCTGCAGTGAAAATAAAGCTTCCCTTTGAGAGGCGCCTTTTTTTCCGCACGAAAGATGTAGGGACGCTAAGAATTTTAAATTTAAATGATTTTTGTTTTTTAGTATATGAGCTGGGATTATATAATCTAACCTATTTAATTAATATTCGTTTTCTTTTGTTTATGCTTCCATAAATTTATTCAATATCGGACATTGTGATAATTGAAGATCTGCCAAGAATGTTAAAACATTGTAAGAACCTGGACGCTAATCTACTATGGATGATCTGGGTTCGGGTCAAAATTCCAACGTATATCACCTGAAGAATGCCGGGGCGTACAACGGCCGAAACGTCATGAATATGGCAATAAAGATAAGGACAACAGTCCGAACAATGTAAACAGTGTAAATAGTTACAATACATCATCACAGAGATATTGACAGATCCTGAAGAAGGACGGAGCGTACAACGGATGAAACGTCGTGAATATGACAATAAAGATGAGGAAAACATTCCGAACAATGTAAATAGTATGAATAGCTACAATACCTCATTTTTCAGAAATATAGGCATATCCTGAAAAAGCCCGGAACGTACAACGGCCGAAACGTCGTGAATATGACAATAAAGATGAGGACAACAGTCCCAACAGTTTAAACAGGGTAAAGAGTCTGCCATTGTTATAACGAAGTCGATGATAACTGGTGCTTCTAATGCAAAAGAGTGACCTCTAAAATAATATTTTAAAAAAAGAATGACAAACCAAACTTATACCAATTCATTTGGTGTATCACGTAGTCAGATCTCGTCAAATAAAATTGAATTTTCATCATCCAGAATTCTAAAATTCTGTACTTTCAATAATGCAGTATAATTTTAATTCATCAGCTAGCCAATAGTGTGTCTGATTTCAAATCCTGATAACTCTCGCTCGTAGCGGACTTGTCTTTGATGTGAACACCAGGTTCATCTCTTTCTTTTTATGTTCTTGAAAATATACTCGTACAAACACACACGATCACTCACACACAAACGTAAATATATGTATGTAGGTAGGCATGTATGTACTGCCAATTTAAAGCCCACGTTTTATAAGTACGTGTTTGTTTGCAGGGAGACAATTGAGAATTCGGTTGTGAGCAAGAGGAAATGAAACAGATAGAGACAGAGAGAGAGAAAGAAAGAGGAGAGTAAGAAAAAAAAAGAAGCTGTCTATATTCCTTACGATTAATTAGGATGTAAGTGCGAACATACCGTTTCATTAGAGCTGACCCATCCGACATTCTCAAAGGTTTCTGACATCATCGTTTGCGATGCTACTGCGATCAAATCGCCAACGATGAGATAGATTCTATTCAAGCGAAATTAAAATTCCAAACCACCGAACTTTGAAGAGGCCTGGATGTGGGGTGGGGTGTCGCAAAGAAAGAAAGAAAGAAAGAAAGAAAGAAAGAAAGAAAGAAAGAATACATAAATGCAATTAAGCTGAAATAAGAAAGAATGAAAGAAAATAGATAAATAAAATTAAATTTACAGAAAGAAAGAAAGAAAGAAAGAAAGAAAGAAAAAAAGAAAGAAAGAAAGAAAGAAAGAAAATAAAAATAAGTGTAAACAATGCTAACAAACACGGAAAGAAAGAAAGAAAGAATACATAAATGCAATTAAGCTGAAATAAGAAAGAATGAAAGAAAATAGATAAATAAAATTAAATTTACAGAAAGAAAGAAAGAAAGAAAGAAAGAAAGGAAGAAAGAAAGAAAGAAAGAAAGAAAATAAAAGCATGTGGAAACAATGCTAACAAACACGGAAAGAAAGAAAGAAAGAAAGAAAGAAAGAAAGAAAGAAAGAAAGAAAGAAGGAAAGAGGGAAAGAAAGAAAAAAAGAGAGAGAGAAAGAAAGAAAGAAAGAATACATAAATGCAATTAAGCTGAAATAAGAAAGAATGAAAGAAAATAGATAAATAAAATTAAATTTACAGAAAGAAAGAAAGAAAGAAAGAAAGAAAGGAAGGAAGAAAGAAAGAAAGAAAGAAAGAAGGAAAGAAAATAAAAGCATGTGGAAACAATGCTAACAAACACGGAAAGAAAGAAAGAAAGAAAGAAAGAAAGAAAGAAAGAAAGAAAGAAAGAAAGAAAGAAAATAAAAATAAGTGTAAACAATGCTAACAAACACGGAAAGAAAGAAAGAAAGAAAGAAAATAAAAATAAGTGTAAACAATGCTAACAAACACGGAAAGAAAGAAAGAAAGAAAGAAGAGACAGAACAGATTAGATGCGGTTAGATTAAAAGAAAGAAAAAGAAAGAAAGAACAAATAGAAAGAAAGAATATATAAATTAAGTTAAATGAAAGAAAGAAAAAAGACATACGGAAAGAGAATATGTATAAATATAATTGAATTAAATGAAAGAAAGAATATAAAAATAAGTGGAAAACAGTACCAACAAACATGGAAGGAAGTCTGCAATTGTTAAAAGAAAGAAAAGTAAAATAAATAAATGCAACGTAATAAAACGAAGAGAAACAGTGACAAATGCCAAGTGAATAGATATGAAAGTCGAGTGAATAGAGAAAAGTAAAAGAATGATTGGTGGTTGGTGGATGAAGGGATGTCACATGAGAGTAAAAGCGACATCAATCAGCAAAAAGCAAGAAGAGATATTCAACGGGCAGACGATAGATTCAACTGAGCAAATTGGGATCCTCATTAACGTTTACTTCTCACAGGCTTCTGCTTATTTCTTTCGTTTCGCTTTTTTTTAATCTGTTAATGAAGAGGGCTGCTGTAGTTTAAGGCTGAGAATAGAACGATAAAATTAGTAGTTAATTTCTTCTTCTTCTTCTTCTTCTTCTTCTTCTTCTTCTTCTTCTTCTTCAGCTCCTTCTTCTTTCTTTTCTTCTTCTTCATTAATATTATCAACATATTTGTGTTCATTTTATTTATTCCTTCTCAATGTTTGCATCCTGCCGACATTTCTCTTCTCACCGCCACTGATTTTTACATTCGTTATCAAATTTGTAACCATTATCATTGCTACCCTCTCTGTCAAATGGCCTTTCTTTCACTACACATCAACAATTCTTCTTCTTCCCTTTTTTCTTCTTCTTCTTCTTCTTCTTCTTCTTCTTCTTCTTCATTCTTTCTTCTTCTTCTCTCCTTCTTCTTCTACTTATTCTTTCCTTCTTCTTCTTCTTATTCTTCTTTCCTTCTTCTTCTTCTCACCTTTTTCTTCTTCTTCTCTCCTCCTTCTCCTTCTTCTTCTTCTTCTCTCCCTCTTTTTTTCTTCTTCTTCTTCTTCTTCTTCTTCTCTCCTTCTTCTTCTTCTTCTCTCCTTCTTCTCTCCTTCTCCTTCTTCTTCTTGTTCTTTTTCTCTCCTTCTTCTTCTTCTATTATTATTATCATTATTATTAGTTTCCTTCCTTTTCTTTCTTGCTATTTTTGTTTTTCTATTATTGTTCCTTTTCTCTCCCTCTTCTTTCTACTTTTATTATTATTATTATTATTATTATTATTATTATTATTATCTTCCATTTCTCTTCTTCTTTTTTGTTTCCACAGTCGAACTGGAATGTCCATTTTCTCTCCTTTCCCAATATCATTAAAATACTGACCACCATCATTATTTTTCTTTTTTCTCTTTCTTTTATTGGAACCATTTTATTCTACGACAGTCTTTTACATTTGTCTTTTACTTTTGTTATCTAATATTTCATTATTTCTTTCGTTTCGTCCTCAATTTTCGTCTTCTTTAAATTCTGTTGTCATCTATAAATATTTTATTACTTGTTTTTTTTTTTTTGTTTTTTTTTTTCAAATTCTTCATCTTTCCCTCTCATCTAAAGCCGCTTTTCGGCCAAACTCTTTCCATTAATTTTGCTGTTGTCCTCCTCTCCCCGCCTCCGCCTCAAGAGTAGCAACATCATCAGCAGCAGCAGCATCATCTCTCTTCTTCTATCTCTCCCCCCATCTCCTAATCCCCCGTCTATTTTCTACGTCTTCTGCATTACACATCTCCTATTTGCTTCTCTTTTTCCTCCCCATTCTTCGCCTCCGTTCTTCTACTTCTTCATCTCTTCCTCTTCCTCCTCTTTACTCCATTTCTTTTCTTGCTCTTACTCCTTCTTTTATCCTTCTTTTCTTTCTCCTCTTCATTCCTCACCTCTGCTCTTCAACTTTTCCTCGTTTTCCCCCTCATTCCTCATCTATTTCCTCCTAAAAATTTTTCATATCTTGTCTAATATTCTCCATCACTTTATCTTACTACTACAACTCGTTCCTAACCTTCTTCTTCTTCTTCTTCTTTTTCTTCTTCAGCAGCTCCTCCTTCTTCCTCATATGTGTCAGTCTATTTCTTTTCCTTCTACTTCTACTCACTCCTCATCTACCTTCCTACGCCTCCCCTTCCCTATTCCACATATCTTTTTCTACTTCTCTTGCCTTTTCTCCACCTCCTCTATATTCTTTTACACTTACTCCGCATTCCTCTTCTATCTCAGCACCACCATATTCTTATACTTTTTTATTTTTCTTCTTTCTTATTTCAATGTAAATATGAATTTTATATATTATATATATATATATATATATATATATATATATATATATATATATATATATATATATATATATATATATATATATATATATATATAAGAATGGAAAAACTAAATAAAAATGAACATGTTTAACATGTTTAAAAGAAAGGTTGCTGCCCAAATATAAATACATATATATATATATATATATATATATATATATATATATATATATATATATATATGTTTCAGTATTCATTTTGTCTAAAACGATTATCTTCATGTTTTTTTTTCTCTTGTTCCATATATTTACGTTTTTTGAACTACAATTCAAAAACAGATGAGTGTATCTACGTAAATATATATATATATATTTATATTTATATATATAGATAGAGAGAGAGAGAGAGAGAGAGGGAGAGAGAGAGAGAAAGAGATTGAGACAGATATTAACAGGCTAAATATCTAAAAGTTTATTTCGATACATTAATATCATTATTTATATTTTTATTCATATATATATATATATGAATTTATTTATTGGGATCCCCGTTTACTCTAATGTTTGTTGATGCCTGTTTAACAACAAATAAATTGAAATATATTCAAAACTCTGAAGTTCATGCGCATATAACTACAGTTAAAAATACAATCGCATGCAATATATATATATATATATATATATATATATATATATATATATATATATATATATATATATATTATTATTATATATTATTGTTGTAGACCTACATGCCGGTTGTGGTATCTGAACCGAAAAGCTAATTGCTGAATATATGAATTTTGCATTTAAACTCTTAATATGACCTGATATAAGCTTTAAGCTATATATTTTTCTGTTAAACTTTTGAAAAAATTCAAGTTTGCTATGATTTTAATTATAATTGAAATTATTGAAAAATAAAAGTTAAATATGCATCCGCCTGAAGTTTTAAATCATTTATAACTTTTAAATTTAAATCATTTAAACTCAGTCGATGTTAAAGATCCGCGTTAATGAGAAATCTATACCTTTCTTCCCAAATAATTAGTGTAAATTTACATTAATTGTATCATTTTGAATCTAAGCACTGTACTATACTGGTGTCGAAATCTCATCAATTTGCAGTTGAGCTGGCTAGCTGTAACCGTAAGTTCTATGCTAAGAGTTTCTTTTCTCGCACTTCCCGCTTGTGGGTCTCCCTTTCGGCTCCATGCTTTCCAGCCAACTTTAATCTGCAAAAATTTTAATGCAATGTCAATCGCTATCTACTGTCCTCCTGATTGCTCTTCATTTTTTCTCGCTTATTAATAATTTTTCTGTTACCAATTCCTCCACACCCTGTAACCCCTTGTGTCTTAGTGGCTTTACTGATTTCCTTGGGGTGATACCAATTTAAAAAATAAATTAATTGAATTATCGGTTTGTTTTATTTTTTAGCTTGTTAGTAATTTATTTAAATTGAAAGACATTTTGGAATACAAGAATAATTCGTTTTTTTACTAGTGAATATTGCATTACTTATTTTTAATAACAATGATTTTTCGAGGTACAAGGTTTACTATTTAATCCATAGCTAGAGGGAGCAGATGAATATTTGTAGGTAAATAAATGTAATTACCCCGACTGGAATTCGAACTTGGTTCTTCCAATTTCTCATTACGAACAGCAATCCATTTCACCACCCGCACATCCACCACAAAAAGAAAAAATATAATACAGCGGATGTTTCATAATAAGTGTTACGGCTTCAGTCTTCTGCTTTTATGCGCTGTGCCTCTTCCGGATGTAGGTGATCATTGTTCTCCACAACTTCCTATTTTATGTAGCTCTGATTAATGTTTTTTTGTTTTACTATTCCTCCCAATTCATTTAGTTAGGCTACACGATATTACCCTCAAACCATTATATTTTCAATATGTCCTGTAAGTGTCAAATTCTCCAAACCCTCTTTTCTCATTGACTCCCTTTCATTTTAGCTGGGTTTTTCCTGGTCCTAAACACAAGAACCCTTTCCTTTTTCGTTTTCCTTAAAACAAGCATCAATCAGTCAGTTATGTGCTATGCATAATACACGCTTGGGCGATCATGTATCTTTCGATGCATGACTGACGAGGTAAATTCTTTTTTCCGTAGTAGGTTACCATTTCTTTCTGCAGTAGACCAATTGCCATCCAAGGCTATAGAACCCGGGCTGAAATGCTATTTATCCATAGCTGGTGGCGGGAGAAGAGGATTCATACCTTTCCCAAGGGTATTAGCACGTAAGTGAATGTAATGGATTCGTCTGGAAAATCGTCAGTCAGTTATGTGCCATGCGTGATACACGCTTAGGCGATCGTGTATCTTTCGATACATGACTGACGAGGCAGATTTTTCCCGCAGTAGGTTACCATTTCTTTCTGCGGTAGACCAGTTTCCATCAAAAGCTATAGAACCCGGTCTGTCCTGCTGGGTGGGCGGGGAGAAAAAGAAGAACCCTGTCTGTCCACAACTGAGGGGAGAAGAAGAGGATTCATACCTTTCCCAAGGTTATTAGTACGTAAGTAAATGCATTCGACTAGAATTCGAACTCGGCTCTCCACAGCTTCCTCTCTTTAATTATCTTTGAAATACCATATGTTCTTGGAGAATATAGTGGAGTAGTTTCCCGTTACCTTCTCCACTATTTGAAATACTGAAAAAGAACCCAGTTTACCCTGCCATTTAACCTATAGCTAGGATAGGAGTTAGAACAGAAAGGGGTCTATATGTTTCCCAAGGACCCAAAGATTGAAGAAGTGAACGCAACAGATGAGGCCGAAATTTGAACTCCGTCCGCCGATTCTATTTTCAGCGTCGATAAGCGTTAATGTTACAACGTTCCAAATATGGAAAAAATTATATAGAATGCCATAGATACTTCTTTAAAAACGGTCAAAACGTTTAAATATAAATTAAATTATTTAAATATTTCTTATAGTACTAAGCATTGAATTATTAAAATATTACCTTCTCATTAAGTTTATCTATTTATTACTATGAATAGTGGTCCAATGACTCTGAGAGCGATGCTGTCGGGAGTTCAAAACTCCTGATAGGGCCTCATTTGGCACCAAGGTTGAAGACGATGATCCAGACTAAGCCCGACCAATCTTAAAGATCCCAACTATGGAACAAGCGAATGACGATTAAAAGTTCTCACAGATTGAACAAGCAGATGAAGAGGGCTACGCAAGATGGACATGCTACAGAAGGCGCCACTCGAAATTATAACAGTTAGTGTCAGTACGCTGGAGTTTCATAAGTACGATTCTGGATTTTTATTTAATGCTCTCTCTTTAATTAAACTAATTGCATTTAACGGTGAGAAATTTCGTAGAAAATACGGGTTCTCCGACAGGAATCGAACCTGTATTCTTCTACGGAAACGATTATTTGACCTGACGTGTTTTACCATTCAGCTACAGAGAAGCATCTGGTTAGCAAAGTCCAAATAACTGTTTATATAAGTACAGCCTATCCGATTTAATTCAAGATTTTGCCGCTTTCGATTTTGTTTTTATCGCTGTAGTTGTTAAATATCCAAAACATACTAATATTGATAGTTTTGTTACGGATAGTGGAATGTGCCATAACTTTATTCAGCCTGAAGAAGTACTTTTAGAGGTTGAAAGTGGTTACATGAGATTTTTTACATTTTGTCACTCAATTACCTACCTTTAATCTGATATATATAATTTATATATCAGATTCTCTCCTAAAAGTACACACACACACACACACACATATATATATATATATATATATATATATATATATATATATATATATATATATATATATATATAAGAAAGTGAACAATATGCTCAACACTGAGTGCTAACAATCTGTTTCATGCTTGAATGCAATCTTCAAGTTATCATGAATATATATATATATATAAATATAATTTCAATAAAATATAAAGGAAACAATGCCTATGTGAGTATGCTACACAGGCACAGAGAAGAAAGATAGCTCAATACCGTATTAAATTGCACAGTATTAATATTTTAAATTAATTCCCCCTGAACAGTGGCCGACTACAACTAAAACTTTCATACGTTTTCACACAATCAACAGCTATATATATATATATATATATATATATATATATATATGTGTGTGTGTGTGTGTGTGTGTGTGCGCGCACACGCGTGTGTCTGTGTGCGTTTGTGCATACTCACTAATCTTACAAATTTAAGATATATTAAGATGTCTTTGAAATATATATATTTTTTCAATTGAGCACTGTTAAATGACAAGCTATTTCTAAAAACAACAGTCACCTGAGTTAATAAAATGAATGGAGTACTTCGGTTGTTGGGCGTTTGTTTACATTTGTAAAAACAATATGTTAGATTTGGATGATTCAATATGTCTATTGGAAGAGATCTTAGTGGGTTTCAATCTTACTTCAGGCACTCTCTGCAAATGACATATATATATATATATATATATATATATATATATATATATAGAGAGAGAGAGAGAGAGAGAGAGAGAGTACAGGTAATCGATCCGCTGGTATATAATCCGGATGAATCTTAGTAATAACTAGCAGTAGAGCCCAGCGTTGCCCAGGGATGTAACAGTAAGAGATAGATCAAGTATCGACCATCATAAAGACTGAAAAATAAAATTGACAAAGATTATTGTTTAAGGTTGACGGACACGCATGTCTTAATTAGTTTTTTTTTTTGTTTTTTTTTTACGAACCCAAAATCAAACAAAAACATTGTTTTCAATCGTTATGAGTCTACCGATTGAATAGAATTTTATTATAAACAATTGTCTTGTAAATGGAATTTTAAAGCATTCTGAATGTAAAAATAAAGAAAAAAGTGTGCAAGACAATAAGAAACACTACCTGCCAAAAAAAGTGAAGTTTTGTTGAAATCGGTTGAAAAATGTAGGAAATCCGATCCCATATATAAACGAACACACACACAAACAACCTGGGTTTTATAATAAGTATAACTCGATATGAGTTGTCCCCCTTTCATTCTAGCGATGCCTCTTAATCGTGTTTTCAAATTGATTTCGTGCAAAAACAATTGTGTTTTTCCAATTTTTGGCGATGTCAGAACCACCGCAAAGTAATTTTACGTACTCCTGTGAAGTTTTGTTGAAATCGGTTGAAAAATGTAGGAAATCGGATCTAATATATAAACGAACAGGCACACACACACAACCTGGGTTTTCTAATAAGTATTATTAGTGGGTGACAAAAGCCATTAAAGAACCGTTTGAAATAGTCTATTCCGATGTTCAGGTAATTCTTATATATATATATATATATATATATATATATATATATATTGAAATGACGAATATAAAATATCCGAAGATAGTATTGACCGTTTTCACTCTGGTATTTTACATGGTATTCGTTGTTAGTTTTCGATTTTAAGCAACGAATTAAAGTAACATCAGCAATCAAGATTATCCTAAATGAAAATATGAATGGATGACGGATGAAATTCTCGACCATTGCTTGTACTTTGGACTAATTCTTCTTCAGCTGGAGAACGTTCCCGAACTACACTCCAAGAATGCTACTGGGTCCGTCTGTTCAACTAAAGAGCCCCGAAACACGACTCCCTTCCAGGCACCTAACCGTAAACCGGAAGAATTGTTGTGGTTAATCTTGGCCCCCGGTCACCTTTTCGTACCGTTCAAGTGTCTTCTGCGCCACTTCAATGTCGTTGCAGCACGACACGAAAATGGATATGCCATCGGCGTACGCAGAAACCCTGGCTCTAGAAACTCCAGCGGCGGCGACTTCGCGTTGAGCTGGACGCCCTGTCCCTTAACCGGTGAACGGGGGCTCCAACGATGACAGCGGGCAACCCTGTCGGATCGACCGTGATATCGCAAAAGCGCGCGACCGCTTTCCGTTCACCTGTACTGGGGGTGCGATATAGGAGGCTGATACATTTGCACAGGTTGGATTTGAATCCGGCGACCTGCAGGACATCAGCTGATGGTCGAAATCATCAACCGTTTTGAAATGCTCTAAATTGATCTACGCTCTCTACGATCGTGCGGATCAGATGCAGGTTTTTCTGAATTGTTCGTCTCTTCACAGCACAAGTCTGCTCGGGTTCCAACAGACTCTTGGCAACTGATTGCAAACGCTCCGTCAGGATCTTGGGTAAAATCTTTAATTCTGTTTTAAGCAACATAGTCATCTAAGCCCCGCCCACCAACGCCTTTGCCCTTTTTCAACAACGTGATCATACCCCTGGGGATTCAGTCAGGAACGGACCCCAGCTGGAGCCAGTTGTTGAACCCGACAGTCAAAATCGGAGCAAAGATGTCTCAAGGACAATTCGTAGGGTAGTCCATCAAGTCCCGGAGACTTGCCACTGCTGATCTTCTTCAATGCTAACCACTTCGCTTTCTGTGATCTAACCCTCGCAACTAGACGCTTCAGTCGGCTCAAGCTGAGGAAAGTCAGCCAAAATGCTACGTAACTCGTCGCTATAGAGACCAAGCTCCTTGGTAAAACGTCCCTTGAAATGCCTCGCACATGTCTTTGGTTAACCTCAGAGTACGTCCCGAATGTATCGATCGAAACTTCGACGGATCTCTTCCTTGCGCCCATATTCACCTCTTCGTTGGACATCTTGTTTAATCTATGTCTAACTATCTGGCTCTTGTAGCGCTTGCTAGCCTCGCTTCAGAACCTGTCTATCTAAACTTATCTCGAGGGAATCCCCACCAGCCTCCGCCTGGAACAAACTATCCTTAAGAGACTTCACTTTGTTAGCCTTATCTAGGTCGAGTCGTTGGCTATATTCGGTGGGGAAAGCCCTAATGCTATCCTTAAGCTTCTCCCACCACTTATTCCCAATAACCGCCTCCACTAGTTCTCGCTGCATTAATCTAGTTAGCTGTTACCAGAAGTCCCGCCTGTCCAGTAAAGACAGATTGAACTTCCAGTGTCCAGTCATTCTAGACCTAGTACCTAACACCATTCTACCCAGGTAGCTGGCTATGCGGAGAAACGGCCACTTAAGTAAGTGCCCACGTCCACATCTCCCCCACTCCCTGGGGTGGGGGGGTGATCCAATCGGTATCTATCGACGAACCCAAACTCGCCGATCAGATCGACCACGTTATGATCCCCCAAACTCCCGCTAGGTCTCCGCCCCCTGTAAATCTTGGGGGTCCATGATGGCAGTCCCCAATTAAGACTGAGCGCGACGAATCCACCAGGAACGGCCCCAACCGGTGGAAAGAGTAGACAAGCTGCATCTGTTCCGAAACGAACTATTGCTCACCGCAATATCGGCCACAATCAACCTGTCTCGCGCAATGTCCAAATTCGCATCCTGGGTACGCTTAACCAGCAAGTAAATACGCCAGCTGGTTCCGGTATGCTGAATAGACGACAACATCGCTAGACAACACACGAGCATCAACATCTTCTGGATTGCGGACACATCTATATCAAAGGACGAGACATCACGAAGTAGGTGGACAGCCTTAACCCGTTCTATTAAGAGCCTCGCATTTAAGCAGGCTAGCTTGATAGATATTAATTAACTAAGATCAGACTGGACGGAAATATGCAGAGTATTTAAAAATGATTTAATGAAATCGAAAATATTTCGCTCATTCCGAACATTCGCTTTATCGTTTTATCTGAAGTGCAATGGTTTCATAATCACACTATTTTGCCAAAACAAGTTTTTCTAAGACATCAATTGAGTAGGGTGATTGTAAATAGTCAAAAATTAATAATCGAGGTACTGTAAAATATATACTGCAAATTTAGTTTAGTTATTTCTGAAATTTTACACAGACACATAAATATATAAACAGTTCCGATATCTTATTTATCAGTTTTAATTATTTATTTATTTACATAGCTAGCTAGCTAGCTAGATAGATAGATAGATAGATAGGGAAAAATTAGATGGATAGATAAAGAGCAAAATGAGATAGATAGATAGATAGATAGATAGATAGATAGATAGATATGAAGAAAATTAAATCGATAGATAGATAAAAGAGTAAGGTGAGATAGATAGATAGATAGATAGATAGATAGATAGATAGATAGATAGATATGAAGAAAATTAGATCGATAGATAGATAAAAGAGTAAGGTGAGATAGATAGATAGATAGATAGATAGATAGATAGATAGATAGATAGATATGAAGAAAATTAGATCGATAGATAGATAAAAGAGTAAGGTGAGATAGATAGATAGATAGATAGATAGATAGATAG
>CAHIKZ030003794.1:3245000-3262500 GCA_903632075.3 Acanthosepion pharaonis
CCTACTTTCCATTTATTCCTCTTCCTATTCCGCCCTTTCTTCCTCCTTCAACTCGCGCATTCCTCCTCCTCCTACAAGTTCGCCCTCTTCCTCATCCCACCCTCACAATTTCTTTCCTCAGCTCCTCCTTTACTACTCCTTCTCGTCGATCTACTTCCTTCTCCTACTCCAATTCTTTCTTTTACTTTCCAAATTTCGCTCTCCCCTTCTCCTCTTACCCACTCTTTGTTCCCTCCCCAACTCACAGCCATTTTTTCCTCTTACTACTCCAGTTATTTTCCTCATTCCGCAACTCTCCCTTCCTCCTCCCTCCACACTGCTTCAACCCTTGTAATCCCCACTCATTTTCCTCCTCCCTCTACAGCTCATCTTCTCCTTTTTTTTTTAATTCAACTTTAGTTTCCAATAATAATTCTTTTTTTCTATTTCTCCCTACCGCCTCTCCATATCTTTCGTTTCTCATTCCGATATTATTAAATATTTGTTCATTGATTATTCAAACCAGTTCTAACCGGCGGTCTCAACTGGAGGTTAAGTGACAGCAAGTCTGTTCAATATTCCAGCACTCTCCACAGTATTCAAGTTGCTTTCAATAATACTTTCGTTTGGATGGGTCAAATTCTAATTTCAAGTACCTCCATTCTTTTTCTCGGTCTCTGGACTCCGATAAGGACGAATAGGGCCATCAGCTCCCTGACAGTCTACAGTCTAGTAGGGTCAGTTGGGCACTGTCTGTGAGAAAAAGAACACAATGACGCAATTCCCTCCGCCAGATATTTGGAAACGGTATGCCGTACTGCTTGGCATTCGCACCGGAAGCTCCAATATGAACATTTCAGAGTGGCTGTTTTAAGACCCTATGTCTAGCAACAGCACTCTGCACCATGACACACAAGCTGGAGAACCCAGTCATGGCTGTCAGACAATTTCTACAATCACATCATCCTTTACATCTGGCCACGAAACTCCTACAATTTATTATGTATGTGGCACAACACAACTCTTTGTAACACCAAAGATGAACTGAAGGCAAGGATTATGGCAGCATTCACCAACATAAACAAGGAGACCGTCCAGAAAAATTGCAGGAAATTCCGAAGTCGTCTGTTAAAATGAGATGTTATTTTCATTTTTGCGTCATTTAGATGGCAATTTATCCATCGCACCGGTATATGTACAGTTGCTATTGGATCCCCTTTCTTACCCATCTTTGCCTATTCTTGTATTTATTTTGACCTAACTTGCTACATTCGCTGATTATGTAGTTCACAGTTTCATTTTTATTTCTTCATTATTTCCACTAGTTGTGATATTTGCATATTTTCTTTCATTATTGGTGACATTCATTAAAATTTATATTTATGTCGCCGAACGACAACCTCCTCTTCTTACCTTCATACCTATCTAAAAAAAGAATACCTGCTCGGCCCGGTGGCTAGGATCAAAGTGTAGTATCTGCGCTTTGTGAGCTGCCGGGTCGGGTGTCTGTCGAACTCTCTGCTTGCAGAGAGGAACCCGGACGAAGCTCCGCCGAAGGGTGGGGTTTCGTTGGGGGAGGTTGACGGAACTAGCCCGCTTGGACGGGTTTAGATGGGTTTTATTTTTGGCTGGGCCTACGGGCTCAGACATACCCACATTAAAAAGGCCTTGTGCCGCATTCAATTCCTGTGGGTGAATTGATAAATATCACCTTCATACCTGAAAGTGTCAATTTTAAGATAGAATCGTCATCAATAAGAACAGCCCAATAGGTGAACTACAACACGACACATAGAAGTAGGATTTTTTACCTTGTCAGTTATATGCCATGTGTGATACACACTTAAGCAGTCATGTATCTTTCGGTACATGACTGACGAGGCAGATTTTTTCCACAGTAGGTTGCCATTTCATTATGCGGTAAACCAGTTGCCATCCAAAGCTATAGAACAAGGTCTGTCTTGCTATTTACCCATAGCTGGAGGAAGATGAAGAGGATTCATACCTTTCCCAAGGGTATTAGTACATAAGTGAATGTAATGGATTCGACTGGAATTCGAACTCGGCCTAGTCCGAGCCGCTATCCATTACTCCATCGTGCCTCCACTCTCCCTTTCACTCTCTTTCTCTCTCTCTCTCACTTCCACTTTCTATCTCTCACCTTCACTCTCTTTCTCTCTCTCTCTAACTTTCACTTTCTATCTCTCACTTTCCCTCTCTTTCTCTCTCTCTAACTTTCACTTTCACTTTCACTCTCTCTCTCTCTCTCTCACTTCCACTTTCAATCTCTCACTTTCACTCTCTTTCTCTCTCTCTAACTTCCACCTTCTATCTCTCACTTTCACTCTCTTCCTCTCTCTCTTACTTCTACTTTCTATCTCTCACTTTCACTCTCTTTCTCTCTCTCTCTCTCACTTCCACTTTCAATCTCTCACTTTCACTCTCTTTCTCTCTTACTTCCACGTTCTATCTCTTACTTTCACTCTGTGTGTGTGTGTGTGTGTGTGTGTGTGTGTGTGTGTGTGTGTGTGTGTGTGTTTGCATTGTATTCCTTCAGGACATCGCTCTACACAGATTTCAGACTTTTTCTAAGCATCTTTTTTTTTACGTTACTCTAAGCAATCAACACGTCACGAGTCCATTAGGGTCGTTGGAGCATTCCATGTACTGCAGCCATGGCAATAATGATGTGTCCAGGGAAAGATAACCTGACGAAGTTTATTCCTCTTGCCACCTCAAAGAAAGAGCTCGTTTCCTGTTTTATGCCATCGCTAGAAGATAAAAATAGATTCATACCTTTCCCAAGGGTATTTGTGAAAAAAATAAACGTACCTAATAAACTCATCCAGAATTCGAACTCGAGTCACCGATTTCTCTTTCTCTACCCGAACACCCTCAAGGAATACTTTCTCTTTTATAAACATTATTTCTCTTTGTTTTTGTCATGTGTACGACAAAAGAAATAGGATAAAGGGAAGTGAACGAGAGAAGACCAACTCAGTTTTATAGCAAACAAAAAAAAAACGTTTTATTATAATTTTCGAGATTATGGTCAATTACAAAAAAGAAAAATCATAAAGGTTTACTGACAAGAAGTTCAGAAATGCTTCGAAATAACTTCAGTCGGGGTTTTGTCGTATTAAACGGACTGTTCTGAAGCAGATTTCTACAACAACTAACTTTGCCAGCCAACTCGCTTAATTTTGGCGCCAACCAACAAATACGATGAAAAAACCTCTACTTGTAAGTTCTTCCGACCACATCAAAGAGTTCTTTGCAGTCTTTTATCAAAATGACCCAAAACTCACAGAAGATTCTTTCATAAAAATAGATTCTCTTAACAATTCTGTCCTTTTGTATAAATTTGTTGGACTTAACGCGCTGTGTTCTCTGTACTCGTGCCTCCAATGTGCCTTGTGAGTGTTAAATTTCCAAGCCATCCTTACTCCCAAGAATGTTAACTGCCTCTTTCTGATATTAGTCCACCTAATACAAAGCCCAAGAGCCACTCAAGGTAGAGGGTTACTGATTGCAAGGGAGGAAGAAGGGGGGAGTAAGGGAGTATTATGATGATGAGTAGGATAGATATTGGTTGACTCTTGACTAAATGACACCAAGATTATAGTTGTCATGGAACTTGACTAAATGACACTAACGCTAACCCTCGTGCGATGGCGTTCCTTCGGAGGATTGGCGCGATTGCATCTCGATTAAGGGATGAGCCTCGCGAAACAGAGTCTTCTTGCAGTGTGTCTCACTGGCGATGGTGCGAGGTAATGCTTTCTCCATAAGAAAAATAGCAAAAAATAAAATAAAATAAAACATTTTGTTTATAGTTAATTTGTTCACACCGCAACTTCTACTAACGTTGGTTTTAAATAGTCGAATGCACGTGTTTATTCTTAATATAATACAAAAATATAAGTCAGTCAGTTATGTACGACACACACTTAGGTGATGATGTATCTTTCGATACATCACTAACGAGACAGGTTTTTTTCTAGCAGACCAGTTGTCATCCAAGGCTATAGAACCCGGCTGTTTTACCCAGAGGTGGGGGAGAAGAAGATGATTTATAACTTTCCCAAGGGTATAAAATGAATGTAATGGATTCGACTGGAAAGTCAGTCAGTCAGATATGTGCTATGCGTGATACACGCTTACGCGATCATTTATCTTTCGATAAATGACTGACGAGGCAGATTTATTTCACACAGTAGGTTGCGATTTCTTTCTGTGGTAGACCAGTTGCCATCCAAGGCTATAGAACCCGGTCTGCCCTGATATAGAACCCTGCTATTTACACATAGCTGAGGAGAGATTCATACCTTTCCCAAGGATATTAGCACGTAAGTGAATGTTATGGATTCGACTGGAATTCGAACGCGGTTCTCTGAGTTCTCAATCCGAGCCACTATCCATTACTCCACGGTTGTTAATCTAAAATAAGTCAATAATTATTTATAATTATTTACACTGGAACTCAAGCGTCAGATATACACTTTATTTTATTCTGTTTATTTTCATTTATTTAAAGATTATTTTTAAGCACATTTCGGTCAAGATTTTATTTGTCTGTGACAATTATCGTGGGAAGACGCTAGTATTATATTTATATACTAGCAGTAGAGCCCGGCGTTGCCCGGGGATGTAACAGTAAGAGATAGATCAAGTATCCACCATCATAAAGACTGAAAAATAAAATTGACAAAGATTATTGTTTAAGGTTGACGGACACGCATGTCTTAATTAGTTTTTTTTTGTTTGTTTGTTTGTTTGTTTTTGTTTTTTTTTTAAGAATTGGTCAAACTCAAACAAAAACATTGTTTTCAATCATTATGAGTCTACCGATTGAATTATTTTATTATAAACAATTGTCTTGTAAATGGAATTTTTAAAGCATTCTGAATGTAAAAATAAAGAAAAAAGTGTGCAAGACAATAAGAAACACTACCTGCCAAAAAGAAAGTGAAGTTTTGTTGAAATCGGTTGAAAAATGTAGGAAATCCGATCCCATATATAAACGAACACACACACAAACAACCTGGGTTTTATAATAAGTATAACTCGACATGAGTTGTCCCCCTTTCATTCTGACGACAGAATCGTGTTTTCAAATTGATTTCGTGCAAAAACAATTGTGTTTTTCCGATTTTTGGCGATGTCAGAACCACCGCAAGGTAATTTTACGTAGTCCTGTGAAGTTTTGTTGAAATCGGTTGAAAAATGTAGGAAATCCGATCCAATATATAAACGTACAGATACACACACACACACACACACAACCTGGGTTTTATAATAAGTATGATTACAGAAATCTCCTCAGTATTTTCGATTATTTGTTTATGATATCATTTGGATAAATTCAATTCTTCCCTGGGTTTAAAACTTTTCTTTCTATTTAGTCACTTCAAGTAAGAAGTTATTATTTCATAATATTTTATATTTTCTCATTTTCTTATTATATTCAAATATTTTTCTTTTGCTTACTTTTTAATAATTAATAATCAGGAATTTTCAGTTTCTTTCAGAGATAATATTTTCTTACTTTTTCTTGGCAAACTTAGGCATGTTGAATAATTTTTGAATTCGCGTAAATAAAAGTGCTAAGGGACATTTATAATGGTTTACCATAAGTAACTCTGCGAATAGTTTTCGAATTTACTGTCTTCTTTTATATCGTGTGCCTCTTAATGACAAAAAGAGATCACAGTTCTCCACAACTAACAAACCTTTTGTACTACCCCCCAGTCCTGCCATCGATTTACACAAGCGTATTAGGTTGGTTACTCACTGTTCCCCCTGACACTCTTGCCTTCGATATCTCATGTGGGGGTTAACTTCTCCAAACCCTGTTTTCTCATTATGAGATTTTAACTGTCTCTTTCTAATTCTAAGTATTCTTTTTATTTCTGTTTCCCTTAAAACTTTCTTGATGTTCTGTCCATAGTATTCTCATCAACCTTCTGTAGAACAATATTTCCGTTACCTCAAATTTCCTCTTCGTCTGTGAGAAGATTTTCAAGCATTCACTACCTTAGTTTTTGGGGGTTTTTTTTAATCGGTATCGCCCCAAGCAACGCAGTAAAGTCACTAACACACAAAGCTTTACAGGGTGTGGAAGAATTAGGAACAGAAACATTAGTAATGAGCAAAAAGTAATCAGGATGATAGTAGATAGAGATTGACAATGCATTTAAATTTTTGAAGATTAACGATGGCTGGAAAGCATAGAGCCAGAAGGGAGTTCCACTAGCGAAAAGTGCTGGAAAATAAACTGTCAATTACAGCTACATCTAGCTAGCTCAACTGTAAATGGGTGAAATCTTGACACCAGTCTAGTATTGCGCTTAACCCATACACTCTATGTACCCTAGCGAAGAGCTCATCCGAATAATTAGCATGAAAGTATTTATAGAAAAGGCAAAGGGGAGCAACCTAACGGCGATAGCCCTTCAGTACACTGTTTTTTGTTTCTAATGAAATTTTTCTGCTTCTTAATACTTTACTTAGCTTCTTGAAAACTTCTTTCGATATTCCAATGCGTCTTCAGATTTCAGTGTTACATTTTCTGTCTTCTGTTAAGACACGTCTCAGATAGTTAAATTTCTGTAATTGCTTAATTATGACATCTCCAATTCGGAACTCAAAGTTTTGGACTCTTTCGCTTGCTAACGATCTAAAGATAGATTTTCAGACTCAAAGACTTGGAAGTAAGCAACAAAAGAATCCGTTTTACGTCAGTACCGACCTACAACGATTCCTGGTCAAGACGTAATCTTCATTAATCTTGTTTTGATGCCGTTTGCCTCATACATACGACAAAACGCAGCGGAAGAATACATTGCGCAGTGGAAGAATACGTCGTTATACGGCGCTAGAGTGAAGAAAGCGACGTAGTCCCGTTCCTGGTTGTACGCCATGTTGGATTGTTGCGCATCCGCTCCCTTTCGTTTGTATTGTTTATGGAAACTTATTGGCCTTCATTATAGTTTCCGAGCGTAGTGTAACCTCTTCTGATGGCCGTGATTCGAAGAAAAGGAAATCCGTCGTCATGGGAGTAAAATTAAACATTGTTAAACGTTCTGAAAAGGAAAAATTCGTGCGAACATGGCCGGTTACTTGGCTTAACTCGTGCAACTTTATTTATATGTATTATTTTCATTTCATTATATGAATTATATTTATGTCCTCCATGTATTTTAAAGTCCTAATTATTGTCAACATATGTCGTAAAAATGTGTTATGTACTAGATTATTACTTAACTATTGCATTAATATGCGCGAATGACGTAAGTGCTTATTCACAGAAAATCGCGTTACGACACATTTGTAGGATATACCTTTTACTTTTATTTATTTATTTATTTATTTATTTATTTTGTTTGTTTGTTTGTTTGTTTGTTTGTTTGTTTGTTTGTTTGTTTGTTTGTTTGTTTGTTTGTTTGTTTGTTTGTCTGTCTGTCTGGATGTAAGAATAGCGTAGTGGTTAACGGCGTGGAAATTGGAATCCGTATGCCGAGTTCAAATTCCGGCCGAGTAAACTTCCACGGACTTAACTTTCGCAAGGTTAAATAGCAATCAAATACTGAAATAGCTTTCTAGCTTTGATTTAAAACCAGAAGAATGCTGACACTGAATTCAAAATCGGTTGATGTGGGGCTGGTAACTCCACCTACAAGCGTGTTGAGGCTGTGGTCCCAGCGTGTGAGGCGGTGGCCACATAGCAAAATCTAATAGCATTAAGGTGGAGGAGGGATTTATTTGTTTATATGCTCGCAGGAAGAGCAACACAATATGTATACATATTGTATTTATTAATAACATTCATTTATAAAATAAAAAGTTTTTTTGTCAATAATAGACTGTTTGCATACTTTTCAAGTGATACCATGCGAGCATGTGTTTATAAGTGTGTGCGCCTGTGGGTGTGTGGGTGTGAGCGTGGGTTTGTCGATGTGTGCGCATGCGTGTGTGCGCACGTGTGTCTGTATTTGTGTGTGTATGTGCATGTGTTTCCGTTGATTTATACGTAACAACAGCAACTCTTGGCCACTATACTAAATAAACATGTCGCATTCAAGAATAAAATACATTTTTCCTTCTTCTTTTTAATAGTTCTCTTCTCTTCTTTTTTTCCTTTTCCCCCGTTGTCGTCTTTCTGTGAAATATTATGTAACTCTTCTTTTATTATTAATGTTTGCTTTTTATCCTGATGCTCTCGATCGATAATAAACATATTTCATCTAAGAATTCAGATAACGTAAGTCTTTTTATCACTATTATCGATGACGTACTTGTACTTCTGGCTTAATTCCGGAAACAGTCGACATACTTTGATTTTTCTCGAACAATAAGAAGCATTTCCCTTATTCTATTTATGCCTTTTGTTGGTCTTTGATAAGCAGCAGACATATTTCCTAATAAGACAAATGCTGAAAAAAAATGAATTCACTGTAAATTTATTGTTTAATAATTTCATTGAAGCTCTCAGTCTTTCATTAATATTCATTTAATTTCTATTTTTGTGCCAATCTTCTTCTTCCTCTTCCTCTTCCTCTTCTTCTTCTTCTTCCCCTTCCCTTCTTCCCCTTCTTCTTCTTCTTCTTCTTCCACTTCTTCCCCTTCTTCTTCATCTTCTTCCACTTCTTCTTCTTCCCCTTCCTCATACTCTTCCCTTTCGCCTTCCTCCTCTTCCCCTTCTTCCTCATCCCTTCTTCTTCTTCTTCTTCCCTTTCCTCTTCCTCTCCCCCTTCCCATTCCTCCTCTACCCCTTCCTCTTCTTCTTCCCCTTCCTCTTCCCCTATCCCTTCCTCCTCTTCCCCTTCTTCCCTCTTCCCTCCTTCTTCTCCCCCCTTCTTCTTCTTCCTCTTCCCTTCTTCTTCTTCTTCCACTTCTTCTTCTTCCCCTTCCTCTTCCTCTTCCCCTTCTTCTTCTACTTCCTCTTCCTCTTCCTCCTCCTCCCCTTCTTCTTCTTCTTCCCCTTCTTCTTTTTCTTCTTCTTCTTCCACTTCTTCCCTTCCTCTTCCTCTTCCCCTTCCTCTTCCCCTTCTTCCCCTTCTTCTTCTTCTTTTTCTTCCCCTTCTCCTTCTTCTTCCCCTTCTTCCCCTTCTTCTTCCGCTTCTTCTTCCCCTTCTTCTTCTTCTTCTTCCCCTTCTTCTTCCCCTTCTCCTTCTTCTTCTTCTTCTTTTAGTAGCTCTTGAATCTTGTATTGTTTGAATATTATTAAAATTGTCTTGTTGCTGCCGTGTTTTTGTTTTTTTTTTTCTACATTACTTTCAACTTCCTTTTTACTGATTACCTTCGTGCTGATGGTGTGGTTCTTCAACATTTTCTATTTATTTCATTCAGTCTTGTATTCTTGTATCTTCTTCTCTGTCCATTTTTATTCTTCAGCAACTACATATCCTTTATTTTTTTCCTGTTTCATTTTTTATTCTTTCTTTTTCTAGCTTTTTTTTTCTCGTATTTCAAGTTTCGCGTATTTTCCAATAATTCTATTTCCTCATACTTGTCGCTTTTTTTTTTCTCTTTCCTCTTTTTTAATCTTTCCTTTCATTTTTCTGTTGCTCCAAACTCACCTTTCATTCCACATAACTCTTTTCTTTTTCAAAGACTTTTTCTTTTATTATTTTTCCATATCTTTCCACTTCTTCGTCTGATTCACATTTCTTTTTAACTTTTTGAAATCTCCTTCTTTTAGCTTCTCTTTTTCATTTTTACCTTTGAACTTCGTACCTTTCATTCAACCCCAACACCAAACTGCGTCTCCTTCTTCCTTTTTAACCTTTTGTTCTTCATTTTCTTCGGGTTCTCCTCCCCACTTTAACAACAAGATGGCTGCCTCTTTTGTAAGAAAAGGTAATAGCTTCCGGTTAGGAAATCTCATGCAAATGACCTCACGCACGCCGCCTCTTTTTATTGCTTGCTCATTTGAATTTTTGCAGCCTCGTTCTGACCTCCACTTTTATCAGAAAATATCTCTTCTCATTAGTCGGCATTCATATTCAAATATACCTAGGTACGAAGTCGCTCACATAGGCGTTCAAGTGACTCCCCCTTGATGGGCGCGTCTCTCTGATTCTTTATGCGCAAAGCCAAATGTGTGATATGATTTTCATTATTCATATATAAGAATCAGTGCCAAGTGTAAAGATTTGTTTATTTAGATTATAAATAAATGTTAAATGTATACGTAGAGGCTTTCATTTGATTACGAGAGAAACAGAGGAACTAAATTATCCCGTTTATAAATAGTATTGATAGAATATAGAGAGAGAAAACAGAAGTGTTGAGATTGATTTTAATATTTGTATGACACTTATATAAATTCTATATGTACAGGTCCTAGTATATCTTAGTACAGTGTTTCTACACCTTTTAAAACAACTGCACACCTAGGAGCAACGGCACATTTAGCAAAAATTTTAAAGGGTATACATTTAAATCGTATGAAATAAAACCATATATTTTTTAAAAAATATACACACAAATATGTACTTACTTTATTTCAATATTTCTATTCAACTATTTGGTCAGCTTATTTAGTGTGAAACCTGCGACTGGTGTCTTTTCGTGATTTCGTCAATGTTTGGTCAAATGTGCGATAAGCAGACCTTCAATTCTTTTTCAATTGAGTGAAGACTTTCTTGCTTCTTATTTTTGATGTTATTTACGGTTGAGGAGCCGAATTCACATAAATAAGAAGTAGAAAATTGCAATAAAACTGATAAAGCCTTTTTTAGCCAATGTCGGATATTCCTTTTTGTATTAAAATCCAAAATTATCAATGGGTGTCGTCGAATGTTTAAAATAACATAATCGAAGAATAGTGAAAAGAAAACTTTAATACATATTCATTTATTCAAATACTAACGCTCTACTTCCGCATGCACACATACAAACACATACACACACACACACACACATATATATATATATATATATATATATACATGTACCATGACAATATTTCATCACACAGAGTATCGCGCGACACACGAGTTGAGAATCAATGTCTTAGTATATATTTATATCTATCTACTTGCACATGTATATGAGTTTCAGAAGCTGAGATAGATAGATAGATAGATAGATAGATAAGGAACAGACTAAGATAGATAGATAGATAGATAGATAGATAGATAGATAGATAGATAGATAGATAGATAGATAGATAGATAGATAGATAGATAGATAGATTCTTGAAGCATTTAGGGTAACCTACTTCAGTAAATCAGTTCAGTGCCATTCAGTACTATTTAACCCATAGCTGCGGGGGAAGTCATTGATGCATATATTTCCCAAGGTTATTTGAATGTAACGAACTCGACTGGAATTTGACTTCACCCACCCAGTCAGTTAAGTACCACAACTGATACCCACTTGGACGATGCTGTCTCTTTCGTTTCATGACTGACGAGGCAGAATATTTTCCCCACATTAGATTGCCGTTTCTTTCTGCGGTAGACTGGTTATCAAGCAGTGTTATAGGGTCATATCCGTTCTACTATTTAACCCATAGCTGGGGAGGGTCAAGTCATATAAGTGAATGTAACGAAACCAAGTGGAATTCGAACTCGGTTCTCTAATTTCTCATATGTTGCACCACACCGCACATCCGTAACCTACACTTCCCGGCAAACATTGTATCAAAAGGACAGTTTTTTTCTCACGACATCGTTTTTTTAAGTAACTTCCCTTTTCGCAATATTTATTGTTTTAAGGATGTCGCTTAAACAACACTGTTCACACCTTACCTGATCAGCTAAGCTTCTTCGTGGCCGAGTCGGTTAAGGCACGTTGGTTCCATTTCATCTTCAAGCGAATTTTGGAGTAACTTTTAAAATTACAGGGTTTTAAAGACACAGCAAAAATCATAATTCACGTTTCCAAGGATACAGAGAAATCCAATTCAACCAGACAAGTTTAAAATTGGTCAATTTTGCTGTTACACAATTTGTCCAATTTTGCTGTTACATCCAATATATATATATATATATATGAGGAATGATAATTTAATTCACAGTATAGCCTTGTGAAAGCAAAGTTTGCTTACATGGTCAATATTGGTTGGGGTTATCTTTCTGAAGCAATGCATTTTATGATGTCATTATTAGAACACGTTTCTTGAATACTTTTCGTTGATGTAGTTAAGGATGTCAGCAATTTCGCGGCATTTTTCAGTCTTGGAATAAAATGGATTTACGTTTAGTGAATAAGACGGAAATCTGTTTTTGTCCTGTTTTCTTTTTTAAAACCCGAATTTTATAACTCTTTACATATCATGCAGAGGGACAATGGTCGATAATAAACCAGAGTTAGAATCTTTTTCTCCGAATAGATTCGTATAACCTGTTCATCACTTCCAAATAAACATCCTGATTGACTGTCTGTCCTTGTGCAAAGAATTTCTAGTAAACTTTCCTCTTATGATCAAAGAAACATAGTCGCTTGACCTTGAACTGAGAGTGAGGCGTGTGTGCCTTTTATTCGATCAAGGGCACTTCCTTGATTCCTATTGCATTGGATTGAAAACATCACATTTCATCACTAGTAATGAGCTCATCAAACACGCCCTCATTATTGAAAAAATAAAATGAAACATGAAGCCTATGTTGTGCCACTCATCAGTCAAGATGCGAGACACCATCTTTGAGGAAATTTTTCTCATTCCCATATCCTCAGCAAGGATCTGTCACGTTTCATATTCAATTCTGATATCAGTTGCACACTTCGCACTCTGCTCCCCATTGCGTATATATATATATATATATATATATATATATATATATATATATATATATATATATAATATGGAAAGCAAACGAGAATTGTGATAGAAGAAACTGTTAGCATAGAACTTGCGGTTACATCTAGCCATTTCAGCTGTAAAAAGATGAGACCTATCTGCCAATCTAGTACTACGTAAAGTCGAGGTACGAAAATGAGAAAGTAAAATGTATTTTATAAAGATACAAAAATGTAATACAAGACCAAAATGGTGGATGGGTGAAAGCTGGTCTTCTGTCTTATAATTAAACCTAGCTTGCCACAATTACTGACCCAAATATACCAAAGTATTCCTTACACCAAAACACATATTTTTATTTACTATTCTTACTAAATTCACCATAATATCTGTATGAGGTCCTATCTAATCCTCATATGTACCATTCTTATTGTGGGGGGAAGGTTAAAACCAACAACAAAAAAGAAATTTTATCAGAACAATTACCATGAGAATATTTATAGAAAAGTCACAGCGTAGCTACTATTACGTATTTTTAAGAAATAGCTGAAATGGCATCCAGAATTCGGTATCCTATTAAAGCTGATTTGCTTGTTTTTATTATTATTATTATTATTATTATCAAGTTGCAGTGTTTGTTATTCTATGACCATTGTCTTCATGAGAAGAATTAGAAGTAATATTAATAATTGTAATGTCGGAAATCGTGACCATCTTTTTAATATCATTACTACCATTAGCCATATGACTACAGTCCATACTGTTTTTATTCTCATTATCTTTAAGCAGCATTTCGCGTAGCCATTGTCCGTTGTGACGCCAACCAATCAAAAATCCCATTTTTTTATTTATTTTTTTATTATTATTTCTTTCTTCTTCTTTTTTCAATAAATCTTATCATTTCCATTCGTTCTCACTTGATTTCTCTATCACACTCACATTATTTCTTTCTCTTTCCCTTTTTTTTACTCTCTCTCTCTATAAGTCTACTCGTTTTTTTTTTTTCTTTCCCGTCTCTATTTTTTTTTAAGCCAGTCCTTTGCAGAGTCAATCCCACAACCACTTTTCACATTCTCAGGACAACTTATTCAAGCAGTTTTTTCTGTATTGGTTGCCTCTATGACCTCAGGACAAAAAAAAAAAAAGTGAAGACAAAAAAAAAGTACTTCTTCAGCGAAAATGGCGGCACGAGCTATATTTGTAGTGTACATTGTATTGCGAAGGTGATGGTCTATTTACTCCAGCCTGTAGACATATTTTCTTCAGGCCAGCTGCTACACTGACCACATCAATCAGAAAAGGTCTAAGGGAATAGGGAACTCCTTTTTTTTATGGATCGTTTTATTGGCACATTCAGAGTGCGTCTCTTTGACTTATTATAGGTATTTTGTCCCTTTAAGTCGGTTAGAATAAAAAGACACGTATATCTTATGGTAGTTCCCAGATGAGCCTCAGAATCGGCGATGATGACACAGAACAATAAATATGATAAGAAATTTGATATACAGTTATCAGAACATGTCTACATAGAAACATATATCAATGTAGATACGTCATGCCAGTGGGATTGGTGTATTTCATATATCTATATCTATATATATATATATATATATATATATATATATATATGTGTGTGTGTGTGTGTGTGTGTGTGTGTGTGTGTGTGTATTCATATATAAATAAAAAATATATCTGTAAAAACACAATAGGACAAAGTGCAAAAGGAAAACTATTCTTTACCAACACGTTTCGTCCTCTGATCGACATTTGTCTTGATAAAGTCCATCAGAGCACGAAACGCGTTGGTAAAGAATAGTTTTGCTTTTGTCTTTATTCATATATATGTGTGTGTGTGTGCGTGCGCGTGCGTATGTGTGTATTCTGAGGAATTAAAGGATTTGATTTATAATCCGACATTATTATCACTATATATAATGTAATATATATAAGTAAAAATAAATAATAAAAATAGTAAATTTAAAATGTTGATATGTTTTAACGAAACTCTAATATCATAAGAATTTAAAATTCGAAATCTATGATTAGCTTTTTTACCTTAGGAGCATAAATATATTTGTTTTATAATTTCAATAGATTTATCGAACATCAGATTCTGGCGCGAAGCTCCGGAGTTGACAAATGTGATAAGTCCATTGAACTCTTTGAATACGTGTATTTAAATAAACATTTCCTTTTTTTCATTAAATTCAATGACTATCGGCCTAGACATGGAAAGGCTAATGAAAATAAATGCGTCTCCTGAGTGGACACGAACCTGCAATCCCTTTTGTTAATCTCGGAGAGTTCAAGACAAGTGTGCTTTACCATTTAACGACAAGAAGCAGTCATAGTTTCCGAATAGAAGCAAATAATAATTCTTAATAAAAACAAAAAAAAAACACCACTCAATAATATCAATTATGAACATGGACACAATATTTTGACCGTGTTTTTTAATATGAAAACATTATATAAATACATACATGCAACAAACTATTTCTTATTTCACAGTTAAAATATTTAATCCTTGAAAATGGCTAAATGTATAGCCGAAAGCGCTCGGATAAAAAGAATATTCGGACAGTTTTTATATAATTTATCATCTGAAAAGAAAAAAAAATTATTGGATCATATGAGAAATTGTATAAAAAAAAAATAAATCAAAGCACCTTGTCTCTCGTATTCAATGAAATGTGTGCGCGCACACACACACACATATATGTATATATATGTGCGTGTGTGTGTGTGCACCTATATATATATATATATATATATATATATATATATATATATATATATGTCGGTATACATGTATGCTATCCCTTTGATATTATTTATGTATGTGTGGGTTTGTGGGTTATGTTTCTGTATGTATATATATATATATATATATATATATATATATATATATATATATATAGTGAACTTTGAAGTCACATTAGAGGCGACAGACACACATAGACGCAATCGTCAGGACGTGGTCTAACGATCGTCTAGCATGAAACAGACTGTCGCCTCTAAGTATTGACTTCAATGTTCACTTTTATATTTACACACGCTCTATCTCTGATTTTGAGCATTTTATCACATAAATATAGCACAACTTTGAGAATATATTTCTTCACACATATATATATATATATTATATATATATATATATATATATATATATATATATATATATATGAATATGGTTTCTGTTTAGACGTTATTTTTATAGATACAAATATTTAAGTAAATGCTCTGTTAATATTAAACAGTATTAACAACATTTACCAGCCGGAATGTTCGATATATTTTATGGAACGTATGTGTCCTCCGACAAGAATTGAACCTTCATGTAGCTTTAAGTTCTGTAACATTTGCTAACCTGACGCTTTCTCTGTAGCTAAATATAAACAGAAAATATATGCAAATAATTGCCAGACTTAGTCCATTTCATTATATATATATATATATATATATATATATATATATATATATATATATATATATGTGTGTGTATACCAATCCCTTTTGGCATTATATATATATATATATATATATATATATATATATATATATATATATATATATATATATATATATATATATATATATATGTGCTTGCGTGTCTGTCTTTTTGATATATATATATATATATATATATATATATAACAAAAAAAAAAGAAAGAAGGGTCAGATTTATAATCCACAATTCTTTAGCATTTATTTATAAAACCATTGATCAATTCACGGTAGAGCATAATATAATATTATTATTTAAAAATATTTATTCATCGCGACAAAGAAATTACCATGTTTCGGAACTAAAAACTAAACTTTAAATTAAACTTAAAATTAATGCTTTTGTTCCATTCTCAAGCGATTTTGAATAACTTCCAAGTAAATGATTTACTTTTTTTAAGTTAAATAGTTTTATATATTTTAAGTAGTATTATATAGTTTAAATTGTATTATAAAGTTTAAGTTAGAACCCCCCACCCAACCCTAAACCTATATTTACACTTTGCCATCATAAATTAGACTTGTATCCTGATTTGTCAAAAAAGGCCTTTTAAAATTTTCTAATCGCTTTCCCACCTCCAAATTAACGTATATAAAACTATTTAGCTTAAAAAAGTAAATCATTTTTTTGAAAGTTATTCAACATCGCTTAAGAATGGAACAAAAACTTTAAGTTTTCGGATAAATTAATTATTTAAATCAAGCAAAATTACTACTCACTTGTCAGTTAGCGAATTCTATTTTATCTAGATATTCTTTTTTTTTTTAAATTAAGCGACATAAGAATTGTGGTAAAAATTTAACGTATTTCTTTACCTGTTGTTAGCAACAGAAATATTGATTAGGCAAATGGATTCCAGTTTCTTATTAATGTATTTGCTTTTAGCTATCAAAATATCACTGAGAAAAAATTTAAGTTAATATTAAATGAAAGATGTCACATTAACTTGTAAGTGACATGACTAATATTCTTAAATTTAGATTTTTTTTAAAGTTTTTTTTTTTTTTTTTTGTAATAAACATAAAATAATCCATTAAGTCCGAAAGAAAATCAATAAATTCTATACTTACTTCGATTAAATAATCTAAAGTATTGTTTACACTGGTCTCCTCACTGAGACGGAATATGATGCAAAGTTGTGTTTGAGGAACCCAAACGCATACACCCGGGCTAAGAACAAAAATTGCCCAGCCCCCGCGACCGTAGAGTTTGCTGGCATCGGTATGTCTACCGATTCTCCTCTCTTTAGTGCAATGGAAGGG
>CAHIKZ030003794.1:3267500-3280000 GCA_903632075.3 Acanthosepion pharaonis
CTTTTTAAAGCTTGTAATTCCTTTTATGAATAACACTATTGTCTTTCGATGAATAATGAATTTTCACAAGAATTGTTTTCATTTTTTAATTAGAATAATTTACAAAATTTTGAATATTTTAAAATTCGGTATTAACTTTTGCTGGTTAGGTTATTTGGTCATTAAGTAAAAACTATATTTACTAATCATAAATGGAAAGGCTTACTACAATTCAGCGACTCCGGTATTTTAAAAAGAAGTTAGAATTTTTTTGAGTGTGTTTAAACGTGCCGACTTTTGTAAATACGGACGTCATATTATGAGATAATAAGTTACATTAAAATTAAAAATTACATAAAAGAGGCGCTCACTTTATATTCCTCGAGTAATTTTTACAGAATTTTACATTTAGAAAAAATTAGTCAAATTTCCATCTGTCAAAAGAGCTGTCGGGCTGTCAATAAGGCTTTCAACATCTTAAATGTCAAAAATTCATTTCTGCGACATTTAAAATAAAAGTACGTAATGTTTGTTTCAAATCAGATTAATTAATCTTTAAATCAGCTGATATTACTTACATAAAGTTTCAGAAAAGTATATTTTATTTTTGAAAGATATAAAATAAAGAGAATTTCATTGTACTAACAGCTAAAAATAACTAAAAGTTTGCGAGTTTTAACGATTTACAAAAAAAAAGAGAATCCCTGGCATATATTTACGTAAATATGTATGTGGTGTGTATGATTGTATGCATGAGGCATGTATGTATGCATATATGCATATATATTTATATATATGTATATATATATATATATATATATATATATATATATATATATATATATATATTGACATGAGTAGAGGCTTACGCCTTGTTTCTTGTTTAGGAAGGAGTTTCCGGTACTCACTCTCTCTCTCTCTCTCTCTCTCTCTCTCTCTCTCACACACACACACACACACACACACTGGCCTCTGTATCTCCAGTTGCCTTGATCTACCCACTACTCTTCTCCTCATCCTTTCTTCTATCACTCCTATCTGATCTTGCACCAAATTTTCTGTAACACCTTGCGTCCGAGTGGCTTTCCACCTTGCTTGGGGTGAAACGCTTAAAAAATATATAAATATATATATATATATATATATATATATATATATATATATTATTACCTTCAAATCTTACTTCATCTTGAAATTGTTTCAAGTTAGATTTGAAGACTTAGACTTTAATTAAAAAATATTACTCAACTCGAAATAGTTTCAAATTAAATTGATGACTTAGATTTTAGAAATATCACTCCTTAACCGTTATTCACAATATTAAAAATATTAATATTAGTAATTTTTTTATTTTTTTATATTTTATTTATTGATATTATTCAGTTTATATTAAATTCCTAGTTTATCTGTGGAAAATTTAAACACATAAATTACTTTGAAACGTTGACCTAAAAATATAAAATTTTTTTTAAAAGTATGCAAATCTGTTTTTCCAGATTGGCCGCCATATGCGCACATACGTTAATTGTTTTAATTTCGCCTCCCTAAATTTATATCCCCTTCTCTTTCCTTCAAAAACCCTAATGCCACATCTTATTTCTTACATCTTCTCTCTTTTTTCTCTCTATATCCTTTCCGGGGAGTTGACCTATTAAATAGGTCAATATCTGATCCTTACCCCCCCCTTCCTCACTATCAAGTATTGTAATAAAAATAAATTTAAATATCTCACCCTTCCCTCTCTAATTTTGACCACTATCTCTCACCACTCTCTATATCACATTACATCAGCTTAATACTATCCTTCAAAAGAGTAAGTTTATTCATTTTTTTCATACTTGGAAGTGAGGTCTGATGATCTAGGGAAAAAAAACTAACTGGGGAAATAAATTATAACCATGGAACCTCAAAGTTGTCTGTTTTTCTTTAAATTTTATATATATATATATATATATATATATATATATATATATATATATATATCATTCATATACAGTTATTAGTTATCTCCTGTTAATTTCCCTCTGAAAGTTCTCCACTGCCTTAACCGGGTATTGAACTCACACTCTTTGGGTCCTGTCACTGGATCTAACCAACGCCTTTATCCACTGGCACAGGAGATAACTGATAACTGACATCCATCAAACATGGCACATGGAACTAGAACAGTCTACCCCAGTGAGCGAAATAAAGGGTTCAGTTCGACGTTCCAACCACCTGAAGAAGGCCGGAGCGTACAACGGCCGAAACGTTGTGATAAATATGGCGACAAAGATGCGGACAATAGTCCGAATAATGTAAATAATGTACATAATACCTCATCTCAGGAATATTGACAGATATTAGATAGATAGATAGATAGATAGATAGATAGATAGATAGATAGATAGATACGAACAAATTGTGATAGATAGATAGATAGATATCAAGAGACTGAGATAGATAGATAGATAGATAGATAGATAGATAGATAGATAGATAGGTGCATTCCTATTAAAATGATGACGAAAGCATCTAGATTAAATGAGAACAGCAATTTTGATGTTTCATCATTGAAATATTAATGTTTTTATTTCAAGCAATTGAGCCTTTAAATATGTATATGTGCGTGTGTGTGTGTGTGTGTGTGTTTGCAAATCAGCATTTCTCTGTAATATTAGAATAATTGCAATATTATTTATTTCCGATCTAAAAAGAATAATCTCAGTACAAAATGATTCTAAAATGATTTCTGTATTACCGTTGCATTGGAAAATTGAGAAAGAAAAGTAATGAAAATATTTCTAGAAAACATCTTTTTTTTTTTTTTAAAATCTAGAATTTTCATTGCTTCATTATAGTCTGGCAAAGAATTCTACTGACTTAAACCCGGGTCATGGATGATTCTTTGTTAGCTTAGTCACTAGAGAGAACCACTCTTGCTTTACTTTTCATCTATCTATCTATCTATCTCTCACCATGTTCATATGTATGTATGTATGTATGTATCTCAGCCTGTTCATATTTATCTATCTACTAGCAGTAGAGCCCGGCGTTGCCCGGGGATGTAACAGTAAGAGATAGATCAAGTATCGACCATCATAAAGACTGAAAAATAAAATTGACAAAGATTATTGTTTAAGGTTGACGGACACGCATGTCTTAATTAGTTTTTTTTTTTTTTTTTTTTTTACGAATTGGTCAAACCCAAACTCAAACAAAAACATTGTTTTCAATCGTTATGAGTCTATCGATTGAATAGAATTTTATTATAAACAATTGTCTTGTAAATGGAATTTTTAAAGCATTCTGAATGTAAAAATAAAGAAAAAGTGTGCAAGACAATAAGAAACACTACCTGCCAAAAAAAAAGTGAAGATTTGTTGAAATCGGTTGAAAAATGTAGGATATCCGATCCCATATATAAACGAACACACACACACACACACAAACAACCTGGGTTTTATAATAAGTATAACTCGATATGATTTGTCCCCCTTTCATTCTGGCGAAAGAATCGTGTTTTATCGTGTTTTCAAATTGATTTCGTGCAAAAACAATTCTGTTTTTCCAATTTTTGGCGCTGTCAGAACCACTGCAAGGTGATTTTATGCAGTCCTGTGAAGTTTTGTTGAAATCGGTTTAAAAATGTAGGAAATCCGATCCAATATATAAACGTACACACACACACAAACAACCTGGGTTTTATAATAAGTATGATCACCATGTTCATATGTATGTATCTATCTATCTATCTATCTATCTATCTATCTATCTATCTATCTATCACCATGTTCATATGTATGTATGTATGTATGTATCTATCTATCTATCTGTCTATCTATCTCAGCCTATTCTTGTGACAATGTCACTATGATGCAAGGGGTTAATGAGGGTGAAAGAAACTGAAAAAAAAACTTTAGTGAAGGGAAAGGACAATAAAAGAACAGGGTTCAGAAAAATAGACCATAGAGAAGGGCGTTAAAATTGTTAAAGAACGTTTCTCTGAGAATAAAACTTACCGTTATATCACGCCATTTTAACAGCATAACGATGAGACCCTATTAGCAATCTAGTTAGTCTGTTCATATCGTTCTCTATCTGTTTAATCTATCTATGTTTGTTCAAATATATATATCTATATCAATCTATTCATATCTACCTATCTCAGTCTGTTCATATCTATCTATCTATCTATCTATCTATCTATCTATGTGAGTCTGTTCCTATCTATCTTTCTATCAATCATTCCTTGATTTCTGTCTGTTAATCTCAGTATGTTAATATCTTTTTATCTAGCTATCATAATATTTTATCGCCAAAATCTTTATGTTATTATTACGAAAAAGGATCAAAGCATTTTTGATTATTTAATTAATTTTTTACTCCATTTTAGAACATTCTAAATTTTGATTAAAACTTGTTATTTCTTGCGTCAGCAATTGTACTTTACTTTTAGCCTGACTTTTAATGGCACATTAATTTGAAAATTCTTGCAAAAATCGAATTTTAATTAAATTTTCAGAGCTTATTCTTAAACGAATGAAATTATTTTTGAATTTTTTTTATTAGAAAATCTTGCTAAAAATATTTTTCTTTTACATATATTACTTAATTTTATCAAAACTTGAGTAATTCACTGTTATAATTTTTAGTGACTATGTTAGTTAAAAGCAAAATCCTTTAAAGAATTTAAATCACCGGTATTTTTTTTTCCAAAAACCGTCTTACCGAAAATTTGTTCTGAAACGAAAAATAATTAACGCATTAATACTAAGATATTATTTAATTGCAGAAGCTTTTATGAATGATAAACATTATTAAAAACGATATTGTCTGAAGAAAAAATGTCTCTTTGACAAAAATGAATTTTTACTAGATTTGTTAACATTTTTTTACAATTTTAAATTGAATAATTTATAAAGTTTTAAATCTTTTAAAATTCAGTTTCAATGAGGTCATTCTTAGGAAATATTGTTATGAAGTAAAACTGTATTTTCTAATCATATATTTTAAAGCTTATTATAATCCGACGACCTCGAATATTTTAAAAAGAATTTCGATTTGTTTTTGTATGTATGATTACGTGCGGAATTTCTGAAGTATGGATGTACAAACCGATAAATCTAACATTAAAAGTTCACGTATTTTAAGGGTTGACCTCCACTTATAAAGTTTATCGGCTGCTCCACCAAATTTAACTATAAAAACCTTTGACTGCCAATCCGCTGTCAATAAATCGATTAACTGGTCAGAGAAACAAGAACCCGTCGTCATGAAGTGTTTGTATACAACATTTTATGCTATAAGTAACATTTCTTTCAAATCAGATTAACTTCAAATTTCTAATTTTCCTCAAATAACATTTCAGAAATATATTTTTTATTTTTGTAAAATATGGCCGTTTTGATCGATTTTACTGGAAAAAAAAATCGATTCCGACCAATATGATTTCGGTTTGAAATACACCACAGAGTATTTTGTTTACTGGAAATAGTAAATTTTAAATCCTTCAGCTTTCAATTAAAGCTTAAATGAAAGCTTCAAGAAAACTTTTTCATTTTTTAAAATTCATTCTAAACATTACGTAATTAGTGTCGATTCAATATATATATATATATATATATATATATATATATATATATATATATAAAATAAATTAATTGATTTAAATATGTTTTTTTTTCGCTACACAGTTCTAACCATGTTTCAAAAATGGAAGCTGAAAGCTCGAATTTAATTTTGTAATTAATTTAAAGACATTAGTTCCATTTCATCCTCAAGCGAATTTCTTTTAATTTAATTACAAAATTAAATTCGAGCTTTAGCTTCCATTTTTGAAACATGGTTAGAACTGTGTAGCGAAAAAAAAAAACATATTTTAAATCAATTAATTTATAATATTAATGCTCTGTAAATTTACACTGAGCACTATTTTGTAAAAAATAAAATATCTATAAGAACACCGGATTATATATCTTACTGTTCTTTCTTTTTTATTTATATATACACATATATATATATATATATATATATATATATATATATATATATATATATATATATATATATATATATATGTATGTATGTATGTATGTTATTATGTATAGGTATAGAAATAGATATATATAGAGAAAGAGAGAGAGAGGTTTATATACATATATGTAGAGAGAGAGAGAGAGAGAAATTTATATATATTTATAAATAAATATTTATTTTATTTTTTAATTTTGTATTCTTTCGGTTGTGTTTACCTTATTTGTATATTTCAAAGAAAAGACTTGGTTTAAAATATGTTACGTTATCTTTGTTCTATACAGTATATATATTGACATATTTCATGGCGGAAATTTACAAGGAATTACTTTGATAAATAAACAACCAAAAAGCGAAATAATAAATTAAGTAAATAATAAACACACCGACAAACGAATGCACACATAAGCACATGTAAACTTAATAATAATAATAATCAACAACATTAATAAGTAATTAATAATAAATGATGTGTAAAAGGTTATGAAATAGCTACAGATAATCGCATTAAGGTTCACAATTATCCCTACTCAATAATCCGTACCCACCAACCAATAACTGTTAGGATATACAATAGTTCTTGCTACCCACAATGCATCATTGTCCAGCATATATAAATAGTCGGAATAAAACTCAACACACATGGCCTGAAGATGTTCGGCGTTGTCCCCAAATTCCACTTTTATGTTTACACATGCTCTATCTCTGATATTGAGCACTTTAACCCATAAATATAGCATACATTAAACTATATTTTATCATATATATATATATATATATATATATATATATATATATATATATATATTCATGCACGTTTCATTAAATAATATAGACAAGTGTTGTCTATTTATTTTATGTAAATTTTTTTCGTAACGTCTGATAAGTTTAATAACATGGGTGGTTTATCGAAAATGTCTTTGATCTTTTTGTCTAATTGGAGGTTCTTGTAATCCTTTTTAAATTATGAATAAGTGTGTGGAATATTGATTGTGGTTAAAAACCATGGGAATCCTGATTGTTGTTTTTACTTTTCTTGTATGTGAGAAGTGTTACGATTTATCTGGATAGTTTTATTTAGTGTTTCTTTTATTATTTTATTGGGTATTTACATTTTAGAATATATATATATATATATATATATATATATATATATATATATATATATATATATTTTATATATATATATATATATAATTATTTATTTAAAATAAGCGAAATTCCCAAAAAAATTTCGCTTGAAGATGGAACAGAGCTTAGTACTTTTAATTCAATTTAATTCAAATAATTATATTGAAGTCTTCGGCTCTTGTTTTGAAACATGAGACCTCTTATGACGCGAGTTGGAATCATATTTTTAAATAAATAATTATATTTATGCTCTACTTTTTGTATCGAGCACTATTTTTTAAAATAATAACTAAAATACTAAAAGGAACTTTGGATTATTTACCTAACCAGTTCCTTCCTATTTTCTATATATTTTCACATATTATATATATATATATATATATAAGTATAGAATATGTTGTCTTTTTTTAATGGCCGTGGACATATATTTCCTGTTTCGTTCGTGTTTTTGCGTGTTTATATATCTAAATATGTCTATGTGTTTGTGTATTATAATCAGATTGTGTATGTATTGTCTTTTGCATAATTTCATCCTCCCCCTGCCCATATCATCCCTTCAAATGGATCTAAGTTGTAACAAAGATTTACATCCATATTAGATTTCAACGTCTATTCTTTGTTTTTGGCCTTACAATTAAGACAAAATAAATAACAAAATATTTGTATTTTTTCCTCAGTTTCTCCTTTAAATAATTTTATAATTATTTAAATTTAATACAGATTAAGTTTCAAATTTAAAATTGGTAAATTTTCATTTTCAATTTTAGAGTAAAGTTTAATATTAATTAATTAGAATGCTTTCTATTTTAGTCTAACCTTAACATTAAAGCATTAATTATTATAAGCAAGGTTCGTTGTCAAGTTTTTTGAATTCTCATATACTTGTATTTTGATTGGTCATTGCAGCTTATGTAACGGCGTTTCCGCTATTGGCGTGTGTTTGACTGATTTGAACCTTTTAAAACTTTTTATTCTACATTCAACACCATCACTGGATAAGACACCAGAAGTGTTAAAACAAAATAGCTATTTTTGTCGTGATTTTATAGCATATTTATGTTATAATTTTCAAATAAATTTTATATATATATATATATATATATATATATATATATATATATATATATAAAGAAATGATGTGATTTTAGTAATTAATCTGAGAGATTTTATGAGTTAAACGTTATTTTTAGTGGATACACATATTTCAATAGACGCTCTGTTTATTTATTAAAGAGTATATTTATTTATTTTCGTCTACCGGCTTGAATATTGAAGAAACCTTAGTAAATAAATATATGCTCTTTCCGGCAGGATTCGAACCAACGTCACCCTGGGCAGGAGAAACCATCGTTAAAATCAGGCCGGTAGACAAAAATAAATAAATATAATATTTAATAAATAAATGACCGGCTACTGAAATAAGAGTATCCACTAAAGATAACGTTTCCCGAAACTGTATATAATTTTGTTTTTTTTAAAATTAATGATATTTCTAAAAATAATTTAGAAAAATATGTGCACGTCTCCATGAATAATTGAACATATATGTAATTATATATATATATATATATATATATATATATATATATATATATATATATATATATATATATATATATTCAGGAATTTTCTTATTTATACATATTTATTCATTTATGGAAAGGAGATAATTTGAAAGTTATATTTTAATGTATAAATGTACGTTTTTTATATATATTCTGTGTGACGTATCACTTTCAAATACTAATTTATGTATTTCGTATTTCTTCCATTCCTCTCCTTCTCTCTTTCGCTATCGTTTTCTCCCTCTCTCTCTACCCCTCTCTCTCTCTCTCTCTCTCTTTCGTTACACACACGCACACACAAATATACATATATTTATATTCACATATATATATATATATATATATATATATATATATATATATATATATATATATATATATATATATATATATATATATATATATATATATATATATACGTCTATTTATATAAATATATTCGTATATATATATATATATATATATATATATATATATGTACGTGTATATATATATAAATATATTCGTATATATATATATATATATATATATATTAATTACAATATCGAACGTTTCTTGGTCATGGTATATTTTTCTAGCAGTTAATTGGGGGACGATTAAATTTAATGCACTAAATTTATTTCCACTTTTTTATAAAATGTAAACTAACCATTTTCTTGCGTTTTCCTTCAGTCCGCTAAATAATGGCGAATTCTCGTAATTACGTTGATTGAATGTCCTTTATTTTTATAAACAAACCTATTCTTTGCCTACAAATTTGTGCCAAATCATGACTTCTGTTCAAAATCGATCAATCGGTTCGCTTCTATTGATCATCGTCAATCATTTTTTTTTATCTGTCATTCAACCAATCTTAGTCTTTTTTTAAAACGGGTGCCTGCCTCTGGGTTGAAATAATAATGCCATCAGTGTAGGTGATCGATGTTCGATCTCAGGTAAAGGTGGACAGGTTTTTGTCTTCCTTTGTGAAGGGGTTCGCTCTTTTCTTCAGAAGTTTATCGATTTATATAGAAGCTAAATACGTGACGTAATTAAGTTTCAGCAAGGTTGGCTATCCAGTAAATAGGGAAATTTGTTCATGAACAAATTATACAAATAAAGAATTGTCATCGTTTCATCGACGCGAAATCATAAAGGGCGACTAAGTTTGGGTAGGATCTCGTGTATTGGCGCTCATATGAGAGTTATTGAGACGTTTAATAGATAGATAGATAGATAGATAGATAGATAGATAGATAGATAGATAGATAGATAGATAGATATAAATGACCAGCGATAGATAGATAGATAGATAGATAGATATAAATGACCAGCGATAGATAGATAGAAAATGAAAAGACTGAAATAGATTGTCACACACAACAAAATGAACAAAAACCGACAATTATTTTAATATTTTTTATTGTTATACGTTATTTATATAAAGGCAAATATTTAAGTAAATGCTCTGTTTATAATTACCGGCCTGAACTCTCGAAAAATTTTCCTAAAAAATATCTTTCCTCCGACAGGAATCGAACCTGTAACCTACATAGAACCATCATATAGCCTGACGTGTTATACCAGTTTAGCTATAACAGTTTAAAATATAATAAAATACATACATACATACATAGAAATAGACTGTGGCAGATAGATAGATAGATAGATAGATAGACAGATAGATAGATAGATAGATAGATAGATAGATAGATAGATAGAATTGAACAGACTGGATAGATAGATAGATAGATAGATAGATAGATAGATAGATAGATAGTGAAGAGACTGAGATAGATAGATAGATAGATAGATAGATAGATAGATAGATAGATAGTGAAGAAACTGAGATAGATAGATAGATAGATAGATAGATAGATAGATAGATAGACAGACAGACAGACAGACAGATAGATAGATAGATAGATAGATAGATAGAAGTCTCTAAAATATATAACTGAAACTGTGCAAAAGAAAATTTAATGATCGTGTATTAGATTCTAAATGGGAACTCAATTGTTTGGCCTTGTGACAGACTAAAATAATCTTAGTAAATATAGCTACAGATATTCGAAGGAAATGCTGCAATATTATTGGCCCGTCCTCCTTCCTCCCAAAATTCGCGAGATTTTTTTTATGGTTTCTCCCTTTTGTATTCAATCGACAATTCTCAACTTGTATACATACACATTTCTTTTTAGGGAAAGCCTTTGCGTGTGTGAGTGTGTTTGTTGGGGCGTTGGTTCTCCGTTGGTCAGAATGCAGGCAGGTCTTTACAAAAACAGGGTCATCTTCATCAGTTTTTTTTGTTTTTTTTTTGTTTTTTTTTAAGCATTTCACCCCAAGCAAGGCGGAAAGCCACTAGGACGCAAGGGGTTACAGAAAATATAGAGCAAGATCAGATAGGAGTGATAGAAGAAAGGAGGAGGGTAGTGGATAGATCAAGGCAACTGGAGATGTCGATTGACATTACACTTGAATAGATGGAGATTATAGCTATCAGGGAAACTGGAATAGGGAAGGGAGTTCCACAGGTGAGAGGTGCGAGACATGAAGCTATTGGAGTAGAAGAGACGGCTACATTTAGGAGTTTCAACAGTGAAAGGGTGAGAGCGGGATGCCAGCCTCGTAGGGCGCTTGAACTCATGAAGTCTGGGAACCAGCGAATGCAGCTCCTCGGAGCAATTGCCATGAAAGTATTTGTAGAACAGACAGAGAGAGTGTATCCGCATATTCCGTGGTGACATTCATCTTCATGTGTGAATTTTTCATCGATTATGTGTTTACTTTTCTTCGTGATTTTCTGTCCTCTTTTACGTCAGCGAATGTTGGTCGATCTCCTCATAGGTGAAGAAGAGACTCGAGTCAATAGAGGTATGTTTCCACAGGAGGATGCTCAGGATTCCATGGACCGAACATGTGAGCAACGATGAGGTTTTGGAGAGGATGCAAACAAAGAAGAAACTTATACTTAATATCAGGAAGAGGCAAATGAAATTTCTGGGATACGTAATGAGAAAGGAGGGCTTGGAAAATCTAATACTCACAAGGCGGATAGAAAGAATGGGGGACAAGGGAAAGCAACGCGTGACATACTTAATGGACTTAAGCAAGTGGATGGTAGAACAGGGATAGGAAAAATGGAGAGCTATGACCGCCTACGTCCTGAAGGGACACGGCGCATAAAAGAACAGAATATGTGTACGCAAGACAACAATGGAACAATAATAATAATAATGTGTGCATATCCTTTTTCTTCTAGATTCTTCCTTTTATCATTGCTCCAATTCGGGTCCATCTTTTATCTTTCTTTTTCTTTCTGTATTGCTAGTCTTCTTATTATTTTATATTCGTTTCCCTCTCTTTTCTTGAAATTTATTCGCTTATCCATTTCGTTCTCTGTCTCACACTCCAATTCCTCTCACTTTTCCTCTACTTCTTCTTCTTCCTCCTCCTCCTTCTCCTCACCCAACCACCCCTTCTTTTTCCTTATCTCTTCCTTCTCCTCACCCAACCACCACTTCTTTTTCTTTATCTCTTCCTTCTCCTCACCCAACTACCCCTTCTTTTTCTTTATCTCTTCCTCCTCCTCACCCAACCACCCCTTCTTTTTCTTTATCTCTTCCTTCTCCTCACCCAACCACCCCTTCTTTTTCCTTATCTCTTCCTTCATCACTAAAAAATATCAGTCGCCGATGTGCCGATAAAGTTCCGGACCTGAGAAAATTCCGCCCGTCGCTGATTAACCAACTAACACCCCTATTTCCTTCCGCTTAAACTCTCCAACCTTCACACCTCCCCCCCTGCCATCAATCCCTCCCTCCCCTAAAC
>CAHIKZ030003794.1:3285000-3402500 GCA_903632075.3 Acanthosepion pharaonis
CAGACTGGGCATTACCAAGTGAAAGAAAGTTGATAAGAAACCTGACTGCAGATGCTACAGAAATGGCGTTTGGAAAGTCACATGGGTAGTTCGACAGTTAAATCATGGGTGCCTAAAATCTGACAAAAAAGAAATTATTCCATGAAATCCATAATTAGAAATTAAGTATTACTTATGGCAAAAACAACGACACAAACGTAGTTTGATATTTATTTGCAAACGGTATTTATAATTGAAAACTAAAACAAACATAAGATTGTCACTCTGACATTTTCGTTCAGTTTGAAGTTTTATTTATGACATGCTTTCAATTGCCAATCAATGAAGAGAAGAGATAGATAGATAGATAGATAGATAGATAGATAGATAGATAGATAGATAGATAGATATGAAAAGACTGAGATATGAAAAGACTGGGATAGATAGATAGATAGATAGATAGATAGATAGATAGATAGATAGATAGATATGAAAAGACGCACAGACAGATATGAACAAACTGAGATAGATAGATAGATAGATAGATAGATAGATAGATAGATAGATATGAACAGATTGAGATAGATAGATAGATAGATAGATAGATATGAACAGATTGAGATAGATAGATAGATAGATAGATAGATAGATAGATATGAAAAGACTGAGATATGAAAAGACTGAGATAGATAGATAGATAGATAGATAGATAGATAGATAGATAGATAGATATGAAAAGACGCACAGACAGATATGAACAAACTGAGATAGATAGATAGATAGATAGATAGATATGAACAGATTGAGATAGATAGATAGATAGATAGATAGATAGATAGATAGATATGAACAGATTGAGATAGATAGATAGATAGATAGATAGATAGATAGATAGATAGATAGATAGATAGATAGATATGAAAAGACTGAGATATGAAAAGACTGAGATAGATAGATAGATAGATAGATAGATAGATAGATAGATAGATATGAAAAGACTGAGATATGAAAAGACTGAGATAGATAGATAGATAGATAGATAGATAGATATGAAAAGACTGAGATAGATAGATAGATAGATAGATAGATAGATAGATAGATAGATAGATAGATAGATAGATATGAAAAGACGGACAGACAGATATGAACAAACTGAGATAGATAGATAGATAGATAGATATGAACAGATTGAGATAGATAGATAGATAGATAGATAGATAGATAGATAGATATGAATAGACTGAGATATGAGAAGACTGAGATAGATAGATAGATAGATAGATAGATAGATAGATAGATAGATAGATATGAAAATACTGGGATAGATAGATAGATAGATAGATAGATAGATAGATAGATAGATAGATAGATATGAAAAGACTGAGATATGAAAAGACTGGGATAGATAGATAGATAGATAGATAGATAGATAGATAGATAGATAGATAGATATGAAAAGACGGACAGACAGATATGAACAAATTGAGATAGATAGATAGATAGATAGATAGATAGATAGATAGATAATATGTCTGTAATTTTTTTGGAGTAGAGTGTGAAATTGTTTAATATCGCTCCATGAGGATTTCCAGAAAATGAAGCAATCATCTAAGTATCGCTTCTAACATTTAGTGAGGTTGGTTTTTACATTTCCCCCTCTATATTTCTTCTATTTATTATTCTATTGTTCTCTCTATCTGTATGGAAATATCGAACAAATGTAATTTTAACGAATTGCTATTCTTATATATCCTCATTAGAAATAGAAACAACCGCATAATCACAGATATCTACCACAAATCTACAAACACCCAACAATATCTTCGTTTCAAAAGCCATTACCCAAAAAGTTTTCTAAAATCTATCCCCCCCTATTCCCTAGCACGTAAAGTTTGCATTATAGTGACCGACGAACACCTCCGTAAAACCCGCTTAGAAGAACCACATAAATCTCTAAAAAATACGAGGCTACCCCACAACACTAATAAACAAAGATTTTGAACTAGCAGAAAATTACCTTTAAGACATCTAAGAAATCCAATGAAACGTAGCGTCGAATAAACTCTAGCATATGTCCCAACATTCAAGAACAATCCAGAACTATTTACAGAAATTACAAGAAATTTAAACCTACTTAACAAGAAAGGTAAAATTAAAAATATACGAAAAACAATCAAAATAATTAAAAGCAAACGCCAATCAACAAACCTAAAACACATATTAACCTCATCATAATTTAGCCAACCCACAATACAGGGGGTCACAAAAAGCAACAAGAAAATATGGGGTTTGTGATATTATGGAAACGCCTACACTTTTGAAAACCCCACAACAATATTCACAATAAATAAAAAATGTGATAAAAAATGTGATTTATGCACTTAAGTGCACAAAATGCAACAAGTCCTATATAGGTATCAGCCAACACTGCACAACAGAGTTCCCCTTCACAAGAGTAACATCAAATTACCAGACAATAGAAAACTCTTTGTATCACAACACCTCTACAAATGTAATCAAGATAAATTTAAAATGATCTCAATATATCAGACAATTATTCTTACCTACAAATACAAGAAAAAACTCCATAGGCAAATTTAAACCAGCACTAAACAGATCATAACCCCAGACACATAAACGTACAGTATACTTACATAATGGCCGAATACACTAATCGAACCACATACACACATATACTCACACAAATGCACAAACACAAGTATCTATGGAGAACGAATATATATACACATACTGGGAAAAAACAAACATGATAGTTTAACCACAAGCGCACACACGAACCCTACACAACATAGGAAGTGTGTATCTGTGTGTGTGTGTGTGTGTGTGTGTGTGTGTGTGTGTGTGTGTGTGTGTGTGTGTGTGCATAAATATATATATATTAATTCCTTATAACAAAATAATATATATGTATGGTGGAGGAATATATATACACATACTAGCACGCACGCATACGCAATACACAAGAATGGAGATAGGTTTAAAAAGATACAGGGGTCATAAAAGATAAGAACAAAGAATTCCTTCCTTCGCCCTTTCTCTGACTAATCCTAATTGTTTTATATAACCCTTAAGCAGAAGAATATTTTCTCCACAAGCCCAAGAAAATTTGGATTAGCATTACACACAAAGGACAATGATTAAACATAGGAAAAGATAAGGGAAATTAATTCCTTTTAATAATATGTGTAAATAACCACACATTTCGCCTGATGAAGTTCGCAAAACCCGAAACGCATGTAGCAAAAATATGGAAAATAAAAGTATAATATATATTTTAAAATTTCACGTTATAACCAAAAACGTTTACGGTTCTCTCATATCTTTAATATATATATATATATATATATATATATATATATATATATATATATATATATATATAGAGAGAGAGAGAGAGAGAGAGAGAGAGAGATTTGTATGTATGTGTGTGTGTATGCGTATATATTTCTAAAGAATGAATGGATTTTATTTATTAATCCATCATGTTTTATCATTTTAAACGGTATTTTCTTGGATACTCGTATTTTAATAGACGCTATGTTTATTTACTAATCATTTTTGTCTACTAAATTTTAGTCGAGTATATTTGAGTTTATATTCATTCAGTTCTGCGATAGATATTCGTTTATCTTTCAGTCTATTTGCATTTACTTGATTCAGGGAAAGGTTAAAAAGAGTCTTTTCTATTTAAGTCTATATACACTTATTTGGTTCTATAAGTTAACATTGGCCGTTGATATTTCTAGTGATATGCAAATGAGGTACTGTATAAAAGGCAGTATCGCTATACCTACCGATGAGCTATCTTCTCTTGGCGAGACGACATTTTTCAGAGAGAATACTACCATAACAATATGGCATCGACGATAGATTACTTAAACACGATGGAGAATCTGGAATATATTGTAATCTTGCCTGGGTGTTTTGCAGCATCGGCGAGAATGAAAAATTAAAGTGCAGCAAATCTAATGGAGGAGAAAATGCAGTTACGGATTTGTTTCTCGCCTCAGCAAGTTGTAAGGCCATAAAAAAATATTTCCGTCATAGTCTATACCAAAATGTTGGAAAAATTTAGCGTAGGAAGAAATTGCTGCCATCTTACACGCAAATATACAAACAAAAAACGATTGGTCATAGCGGAAAGAATTATATTTTTTCGAAAGTAGACAGGGATCGGACGAAACTATTATGCAATATGATAAGCGAGTAGGAAAAGTTAAAAATATAGATCCTCCGTTTGGGAAATGGTGAAGTTGAACGGTGTAACTTTACTCATGCAGGTGGATACCGGAAGTGATGTTACGTTGATATCGAGGAATTTGGGGGGAAAACAATTCGTAGATCAAAATTCAAAGAAATTACCGTATTTGACTGCATATATGGCGCACGTTTTTTTTTTATTAAAATATCATTTAAAATTCCCCAGCGTCTTATATGCCATATGTAGTTTACTAATTACTAACTTTTTTCTTGATTTGCCCTGCTGAAATTGGGATGCGTCTTATACACCCGTGCGTTTTATATGCCGTCAAATACGGTAATCTCCAGTTGAAACAGTTTGATGGGTCAATCATCAAAATTTTAGGATTCTTTGAAGGAAAAAATAGATTCGATATATTTACCCATCATAGTGTTGAGTGCATTATCTCGGTTAAATTTTGAGTGTAAAAATGTTTAAGCAAGTGAAAATTGTAAGGATAGGATTTTGCACTGGGTAGAAACGGACGTATTTCACTTAAATCGGCTTAGGTTGGGAACTAGGCAGGATTTAGTGTTAAATTATGAATAGAATAAGGAGAAATACATGGAGTAATTGCTCTATGGCTGAAAGATCGTACAAAGAGTCAAGACACAAATTAACAATAAAAAAAAGGAATTATATGTAACATAGTACCCCCGCAGTCACTGAAAAAAGAAGTAATTAAACCTATGTATAAAGCATATGCATGGAGGTATATTGGCGAGGCAAATGAGAATAAAGCATGGCGGCCGGGATATTCGAGAGATGTGGAAGAGTTTGTTAAAAAACGCCAAAATCTGCAGAAATAATGAAATTTAGAGAAACTAAAATTTACTTTTGGTCAAAGGAAATGAAGCCGTAGACACGAGTCCATATAGATCATGCCTATATTAAAAAGTATAGGACTATTTCTGATATTAGTCAACTCATATTCATGTTTGGAATTTTTAAAATCGTGGATAAAAAAGCGGCTACCGTGAAGCGAATGTTGAGGATAGTGTTTTTGTGAAATGGAGTTCCAAAAACCTTGGTCCCTGAAAATGCAACTAAGTTTTTCTGAAGTAAGTTTATGTACCTCATTAAAACTTATGAGCTGCATTCCATACAAAACACCACCTTACCACCCACAGTCAAATGGAATTGCGGAGAGCATGGTTCAAACGATAAAAATGGGATTAAAAGCACTCTCTCCACTGGATTATGATATAGAGAGTTATTTATCCATACTACTCCTAAGTTGCAGAGCTATTCTCCATGCAAGAAGACAAAGCCCACTCGCATTGATGGGAAGACAAATAGAAGCCCCGGTTACCATGTCATTTGCAACGAATGGAAATGTGTGGTACAGAAAGGAGAAGGATTTAAGTCCTGAAAAGGCGAGATTTTTAGTGCAAAAGGGATTTAACACAGGGACAGGGCATCCTGGCTCACGAAGGCCAATTTAGAACCACAAGAGAGCATGGAGTTATGGAAAAGGAGGGGAAGAGGAAGCAAGAAAGGATGAGTGAATCCAGTATTGAGAGTGATCAGAAAGACCACCAAAGAGATGAAAGGGAAGAAGTGGAAAGGGAGGAGAGAATGAGTGTATCCAGTAGTAGTGCAGAACAATCTGGGGATGAAAGTGACCAGAGGTATCATGATGATTCAAATGAGGAGAATCAGTTAAAACTTAGATCTCCTATAAAAAGAAATAAAGAGACTCATTTAGAGAGATGGATTATGTCTCCCACGGTTGTTGATAGAAGTCAGATCAACTAAATGTATAGGGAGGTGTAGTGATATGTAAATGAGGTACTGTATAAAAGGCACTATCGCTATTCCTACCAGAGGGTTATCTTCTCTTGACGAGATTACATCTGTCAAAGTGAATACCTATCATAACAGCGTCTATATACAATTGCTTAGTTCAGGGATAGGTAAATATTATTCGTTTATATTTGAGGTTATATATATTTACTTGCTTTGCGGATAGGTAAATATTGGTCGACCATCTTTGAGTCTATATGCAGTTACTTGTTTCGGAGATCGATAAATATTATTCTTTTATATTGAATATTATTCTTTTATATTGAATGTGCAAACATTTACTTAGTAGATATCTTCGTTTAGAGGCAATGTCTTACTACTCTGCAATAGTGACAATGTAAGTCATAAGTTTAGAACATAAATTAAAAGTAACAAAATAATATTTGGAAACCACCGAGCTGGTATATGAGTGTGCGTGAAGGAACACCGAGGCGGTGTAATGGTTATCAAGCTTGTCTCGCTAGAACATTTACAAATGAGTAGTGAGTTCAATCCTCACTGGGTGCCCTATACTTTCGGCCTTGAGTGTTTGTGAACTTTATCCTAATTTTAATACGGTTGTAATGACAAAAGTAGGCTTTAAGACAGATTTATTCATCAGAGAATTCGAGGTTCGCATATAGTGTCCTTTTATAGTCCCAGTAAACAAAAATAGCTCTCTCAAAGATGAGAGGAACAAAACAATGGTAGATCAATCTTGATTATTCATCACAATTGTTTTATCATTTTTTTTTTTAATTTTTCATCATTTATTGTATTTGCTTGAAAAACTGTTCACTTTAAGGTTTTGCAACTGCGGTTTAAAAGAAAAAAAGTAGTTCGTTTCGATTTTCAGGAAATATTCTATTACTTTTTTCATTTCCCTATTTCCAAAGTACAAGTAGAAAAGTATAATGTAGATACCTCTCATTGAGTTCGAACCAAAATCACCGGATTGGCCATTTACGGTCCTAAGTTAAGCTTTTAGCTCGTCTGTTTGAATGATCACAAGTCAAGTGTTCGTAAATCGGAGAGGTTCGTGGATTTTTAATCATAAATTTCACAAGAAGGCCGACGCCAAGCCTGGATAATTACTGCAGTGCCGAGAGGCGTGTAACGTTCGAACAGCCCCAACTCCACACCATCACACTTCGCAATTCCGTTTGAATGAGAGGCAAAATTTAAATATTTAATAATTCTTAAACTTTGATCGCGCAAATTAGCGTTCGCCCTGCGATTCACAAGTGTGGGTCACTAGAAAAGACACCGATGCCTTAAATTGCGTTATATATAATTAAAAAAAGATTTCTTGGGAGATTTTTAATACTTTTTCATTTTTTTTTATTTATTTATTTTTTTTTTAATGTATTCATTTCCCTGGAGACTTCCACTATTTAGGTCATGTGACCGTCCTGATTGTTGGCTTCGGTAATTACCGACAGGGAAAGGATTTTTATGTTTGTTGTTTTTTTTTTTTTGTTTTTTTTAATTTCCTTCATTCACTTTCATTTTCTTTCTTGCGTACTTCTGTTAGTTTTAATTATTGTTTTTTGTTTTATGTTTTAAGGGTTTTCTTTAAATTCTGTTGTTTTTTAAAAAAACTATTTTCAGGGTGGGGGATTTGTTTGTTTAATTGTGAGGAACAATTGTTTTGTTTCAATATTTCTTATTTTATTTTTGTGGTAAATTTTTCAATTGACTGTTTCCTTTTTCTCTATTTTCTTGTCTTTCTTTTCTTTTCATTTCCTCTTTTTTTCTGTCTTTCCAACTACTTCATTTTTCCTTCTCGATTTCTTCTGCTTCTTTTTGTCCTTCTTTATAACTTTCCATATTTCTTCCTCTTTTGTCTTTACTCTTCTTTTCATACATATTGCTCTTTCTTGTCATTCAGTTTTTCTACTTCTCTCTCTCTTCCTCTCTCTCTGTCATTCACTCACTCACCATCGAAAGCCTTTCTTGCAATCTGTTTTATTTTGTACACCATTATATTCGTCCATCTTTTCGCCATTTGCAATGTTCTGACCGCCATTAATGTCATCTTTCTTATTTGTCTTTTTGTCCTTTTCCCTTATAACTTTCCATATTTCTTCCTCTTTTCTCTTTTCTCTTCTTTTCATACATATTGCTCTTTGTTGTCATTCAGTTTTTCTACTTCTCTCTCTCTCTCTTCCCCCTCTCTCTCTCTCTCTCTCTCTCTCTCTGTGTCATTCACTCACTCACTATCGAAAGCCTTTCTTGCAATCTGTTTTATTTTATACACTGATTTATATCTTTCCCCATTATATTCGTCCATCTTTTCGCCATTTGAAATGTTCTGACCGCCATTAATGTCATCTTTTTTATTTGTCTGTTTTCTTTACACTTATATATTCTTATCTTTCCTTGTTTAGTTCTCTGAAATGTTTCTCCAATTTCTTACTCTTTCTGGCAGGCGCTGTTTACAACACGCCGCTTTTTCATGTACATAATTCATCAATCCTTTTCTTATAATCTATTCTTTCTTTTCTCCCTTCATTGTTTATTTCTTTCTTTTTCTTTCCGCTCTCAATTCTATTTAACTTACCGCCTCTCTTTCTTTTCTAACTTTCATCCATTTTCGTCCCAGTCTTGGACATTCATGCTAGCAAAAATCGGAGTGTCAAAAGGATGGTTTTTCCATTGACACCACTATTGTTTTAACTATCTTCACTCCTCAGCAGTGTTTATTGTTTTAAAAAGAGATGATTAGAATTGTAATAAAAATTAAACAAATGAAAGGGAATTTATATATTTTTTTTGTTGTTCTTGAGAATTTACAACAAAAATATTAATCACTATTTATTTATTAGATGAAATTGAATGTATGTTGAGCATCAAACTTTTTTAAAAAATCCTTTCCACCCCAAGCAAGGCGATAATGCCACTATGGCACAAGGTGTTACTGAAAGTGAAAGAGAATGAGAAGACTTTAGTGAGGAGAAATAAGAAGATTCGGGGAGACAAAAGATGGTGATTGACGTTGCATTTAGATTTTTGAAGATTCTAGGGAGGAGGGGAGCGAGAAATCGGAAGTCAGTTCCACGGGCGAAAAGTGCAAGAAAAGAAAAGAACTTACGGTTACATCGAGCTATTTCAATAGTAAAAAGATGAGACCTAATAGCCAATCTAGCACTGAGCTTAACTTCTTGCGATCGAGGTAACAGAAATGAAAGCTCGTTGGAAAAACTGCTAAGGAAACGTTTATAGAAAAGACAGAGAGGAATTACGTCACGGCGGTGAGAAAAAGACTGAAATCGAGATGCCAGGTCACGACCGATAACATCACATACTCCACTTTGGATTTTGTCGAGAATCTCGATATATATATATATATATATATATATATATATATATATATATGCATACACCACCAGACCAGATAAGGCAGCAGTATTCAATGCCCGAACGAATTGCAGATTTATAAATGTGCAAGATGGATTCTGATGACAAAATACGTTAGTGAACCAACTTTCTTAGCAGCATACCTAGTAACTGATTCAATATAATCGTGCCACTTCATGTTAGTAGAAAACCAAGAAGGTACAATAAGTTCCTCTCTTGGAGGTTAGCATCAGCCATATGATGAAGGTCAAAAATGGTTATCTATGATGATTAAAGAATAGCAGATTAATTTTGGATGTGTTAAATATTGCAAACCAATTTTTGCCCCCAGTTAACAACTGATTGGAGACTTTTCGAGATCAGCTGCCAGTTTTACTTTGTCGGACTTACTGTTAAGACAGGATTAAATAGCTATGTCATCAGCATAAATGCCTAATTGGGAATTGTTGAGATCGAGAACGTCCTTGATGAAGATAAGAAACAACGTAAGGTCAAGTATAAAGCCCTGGGGTACTCCAAATTGATGTGAAATGATCCAGCCGTTCAACACAATTTAAATTACTCGATTTGTTAAAACCGATTAGATTCAGTCCAATATCCGCGTCAGAGATACCACAGACTTTTAGTTTTTGGAGAAGGCCAGCGTGCTAAGCCATTTCAAATGTCTACAAGATATCTAAATCCACAGCCCGAGGCTTGCCATTCTTATTTAATGTCTGATTGACAAATTCAGTAATAACCTTTGACATATGCGGTTGACCTAGAGAAGCGAAAGGTCATGTGAGGTGAGATACTTAAACAGTTCAGAATTGATTAGAATATTTGGTTCTTTGCCCAAAAATCTATATTTTACGCATTGAAAATCTATCTATATATGATGCATTTACATCAATCGATATGTTATAAATTGATTTTTTTTCATCAGTGATCATGTTAAAGCAAAACAAATATGTAAAATTAAGCGAATACAGTGATTTGTATTTTTTACGGCTTATCAACCCTTTTTATTCTTTTTTTTTTTTAAGCTGTAATATATTTTGGGTTGTACGAGGTAGTTTACACTACCAGGTATTCCCAAGCTGCCCCTCATCTAAGTACTGACCAAACTCGACATTGCTTAACTTCAGTGATTGAATGAGAATGTGGGTTTTCAGTGCGATTTGACAAAGTAATAATCGATTGATTGGAACCTTTGATCTCGAGAGAGAAAATGTTTTGAAATTATTTGAATTAGTTACTTATATTTTTTGTTGTTTTCTTTTAATGTTGAGGCGTTAAACACATTTAACAAACTGTAGTGTAACATTTTCTTTGAATTTTCATCCCAAAGTTTTAAAGTTTAAAACCTATCACTGCTTTGAATATTTTCCAATAAATAGTTTATTTCATCTGTGATATTAATTTTAGTGAAGAAAGATAATAACATTTTTTTTTATTTTATATTCAGTGAATCGGGTCATTTGATAAAGCAGCTGACTATCCCGCAACTGCATTTACCACTGAGTAAAATAAAGAATCAGATTAATTAGAATATTTAGAAAGTCGTGATAGACTCATAGAGCAGCCTAACCATTATAATTTTTAAACAAGATTAGACTTGATAACCGTTGGTCAACCGACAGAGGGAAAGTTTTAAGTTTCAGGTACAATAATTATATATGCTCTGTTTTTAATTAAACAGTCTTAATTACATTTACTGGTCTGAATGTTCGAGAAATTTCGTAAAAAATATTCGCTTTCCGAAAGGAATCGAGCCTGTAACGCTAATGAGAACCGTCATTTGATCTGACGTACTGTTAACTATTCAGCCACAGCTGACCAGACGCGTCTCTGTGGCTGAATAGTTAACAGCACGTCAGATCAAATGATAATTCCCATTAGAGTTTAAATTTCGAAAAAATTATTTAAACACTTAAATAATCCTAGCTTATTAAACAAGAGAAGTGAATTGACTGTTAATGTAGACATAAAAATAAATATCTACTTAAACACGTTGATTCAAATTTAATTTTTAATATAATTTACTGTTTATTTTTAACGTAAAATTCGGTTGTTATTTTGTTTTGTTGATATACACACACACGCACACACACACGTATATATATATATATATATATATATATATATATATATATATATATATATATATATATATATCTTCTTCATTTTATATATATCTTCATATATAAATATCTTCATTTTATTCCGTTGTTTTCTCTCCCACTCTGTTGGATTCTCTCACTTTCTCACACACATCGTAGTCTATCAATCTCTCCTTCTCTCCCCACCCTCTCTCTCTCTCCCAAACAAACGCACATACTCGTTCACACACACACACACACACACACACACACACACACACACACACTTGAGTTTATTCATCACTCTTTCTTTCCCTGCTCTTTCTTTGTCTCCCTCACAAACACTGAAGTCTATTCTCCCTCTCCTTTCTCCTCTTTCCCTCTCTCTCTCTCTCTCTCTCTCTCTCTCTCTCTCTCTCTCTCTCTCTCTCTACTCCGAAATCTTTTCAAATCTCTCTCTCTCTCACACACACACACACACACACTGGAGTCTATCTCCTCCCTCACTAGTCTCCATTTCAATTCAACTTGAGCTTTGATCTCCTTTTTATTTCTTGATCATTATATTTGTCAGGCTTTCTATCGATCCGACATTGTATCTTTTACTCATCGATTTATTTAGCGACGTATTTATGATTGTCTAATGATCTTTCTTTCAACGGATCTGTCAGTGTTTTATTCTAAGACTTCTGATTTTGCAATCCATTTTATATACGTTCAGTTATCGATCTGTTTCTTCATTACTCAATTAGCTGAAACTCTGAATTCGAAAGCTGCGATCTACAAACCTGAAAGGCAACCCACTACACTAGCTTCAGAAAGTGACAGTTCCTCTGTGCCTAACATTGATCTTTTTATTTTTTTTCAATGTTTATATTGCATCAATTCTCTCTTTCAATTGTCAAACATGATATATGTTTGGATGATCATGTCTCTTTCGATTCGTGACTGACTAGGCAGAAGATTTTCCCGCAGTAAGTTGCCGTTTATTTCTGCGGTAGACTGGTTGCCAACCAAGACTATAGAACCCAATATGTCCTGCTATTCAACCCATAGCTGGAGGGAAAACAGATATAGTCAATCAAGTGTCATACGTGATTCACGCTTGGGTGATTATGTCTCTTTCGATTCATGACTGATTAGGTAGAAGATTTTCCCGCAGTAGGTTGCCGTTTCTTTCTATGATAGACTGGTTGCCAACCAAGGCTATAGGACCCAGTCGGTCCTGCTATTCAACCCATAGCTGAGGGGAGAAGACATAGAATCATACCTTTCTTGAGGGTATTTAACATTTCGAGCCGTTATCAATGACTCCACTCCGCAAGTCCATTATCAAATATACATTTTAAAATACCAGAAATGTAGAAATACACGTGAATAATGTTTGCCTCGAATTCAGATGATTTTATAAGCATCATATTCTGGTGGTACACTAATGAACTTCCTTCCTTTTGTCAATCTCTGATAAATGTCAAAATGTTTTTAAAAAGAATGACGTATTCCAAAAAAATGTCACCTTCCTTCAGAACGTCAGTGAATATGGCTCTATTCAGGACATAGGCGATCATGGCTCTCCACAGATTCCTTTAATTTATTACCTGTGAATTGCCATGTCACTCATGACGTAGGCGATCGTGGCTTTCTACGGATTCTGTTAATTTATTATCTTATATATCACTCATTTTATCAGATCGGTTTATAACACCATCATGTTTACACTTCCGTTCCCGTACAATTACCGAAGTTAAGCAACGTCGAGAGTGGTCAGTACCTATATTGCTGACCGCTTGAAAATACCAGATGCTGGAAGCTTAAATATGCGAATCGTGTAATCGATATTGATTCGTAATTTTTATTTGAATAGCTGAGTTCCAAATATCCTTGGGAAAGGTATGAATCCACCATTTCCCTCCAGCTATGGGTTAATTAGTAAGAATTATATCACTAAACTATTATTATCTCAAAAAATTCTTACCATCTAAAAATATTTTATGGTTTTGAATAACTTGCAAAGGTTGAATAAGCCGTTGAATGAATCAGTCTATTTTATCAGATAGATAGATAGATAGATAGATAGATAGATAGGAGTCAAGAAATATACATGTAAAATGAACACTGCATAGAGACTATTTCACGCCTCAATGTTATCTTTAGACCAAATGCCACTGCAAAAATAGAAACACCATATATTTCAACACAAAAACAGCACCATCCTACAACAAAACCTGAAAGCGATGAAACTTTTTTCCTACACAAGAAAATAGTGATAATTAGCGTTTCCGAATGGGTTCAAATTCCTATTATCCTACCTGAAATCACATTGTGACTAAAATGAGTCAATAAAAAAACTTAGAACGAAAAATAATACTTTTGTAGTAAAGAAAAGACTCAACTGATCGTAGCAACTGCAATAGATTTCTTGTTTCTCGACCGCAACACTTGTAGCCAAATCGCAGTTCACACGATATTCCGACGTAACAGTCCAACACACACCGTAGAAACGACAAAATGGGGGTCACAAATCCAACCTTCACTTCTCACCAACAACAACGCGTGTTCGTCCCCCAGCTAAAAAAATCATCTCCTTTTATAAGCGAAAAACAACGATTTCTGTTCACCGAGAGAATTTTCTGATTGGTCACGCCATTCAGGGGAGGGAAGAACATTAGCATAGCTTCTAGTCATTGAGGTAGATTTTTGCTGACTACTTTTTGGTCATTTTTCAGATCGCACACAAAACACAAACCTTTTTTCGGGGTAACTGATTATCTCTTTCACTACATATACACAAAAGATTTAAAACTCAAATAAATATATAAATGAATAAAATAAGAATAAGAATAATTGAATATATAAATGAGGAATTTTGTTATTTGGATACATTCAATTCCTATAAATAATCCGAAGCATTAGCCTTAAACAAAAGATGAAGGAAGGGTCGGGTTCCTCTTTCCACAACATTTCTTAATCTCCAAATGACCTACATATAGAGCTCGTTAAACGTGTAATGGCATATGGCATGAGGATCGAAACTGACAGTCAATATGCAGTGTTGATTTATATGTCCAAACTGTCTATTGAGCATTCCTCCTTAAACACACACACATACACACACGCATATATATATATATATATATATATATATATATATATATATATATATATATATATATCAAGAGGACAAAGAGAAAAAAACGACCAAGGAGTGCATGTAAAATAAAAAAAAATAATCACGACATTATACACGTACGCACATCCGCGCAAACGGGCGCAAAGGCGCAAACGCACGCGCACACACACACATATACGCACACACACACACAACACACACACACACAAACACACTGCAAAAATAATTTACACCCATGAAAAGTGCACATAAGAATAAAAGAGCGTTAGGAATAAGGAGTCATTTGCTGATACCTCTTGACGATGGACGGTGTAATTCCTGGAGGGACCGTCTACGAAACTCTGGAGTAGGGATCCTGAAGGTAACATCAATTAGCTCAGTGACAAACATATTACTATATTAATTCTCCCTCTCTCTCTCTCTCTCTCTCTCTCTCTCTCTCTCTCTACATATATATATATATATATATATATATATATATATATATATAAATTAATTGATTTAAAATATGTTTTTCCGCTACACAGTTCTAACCATGTTTCAAAAATGGAAGATAAAAAAAAAGTTACTCCAAAATTCGCTTGAAGAGGAAATGGAACTAATGTCTTTAATTTAATTACAAACTTAAATTCGGGGCTTTTAGCTTCCATTTTTGAAACATGGTTAGAACTGTGTAGCGAAAAAAAACATATTTTAAATCAATTAATTTATAATATTAATGCTCTGTAAATTTACATTGAGCACTATTTTATAAAAATATCTATAAGAAAACTAGATTATATATCTTACTGTTCTTTCTTTTTATTTATATATACATATATATATATATATATATATAGTGAGTGACAATGGGTAATCGAATAACAAAATGGGAAACTCCAGTGTGACGCGCCTCATCCGAGAATAAACATCCACAGAGTAATAATTATTTTATCCATTTTCTCTCTCTCTCTCTCTCTCTCTCTATCTCTCTATCTATCTATCTATCTATCTATCTATGTATCAATCTATATATATATATATATATATATATATATATATATATATATATATATGGGGGGGTGCGTGTGTGTGATGTATATTTGGACAGCAATCTTTCCTTCAAATATGTTTCGTTGAACATGACAGACAAGAAAAATTTGATGAAGTTTTCATTAAATTTATTAATTGTTTCCCCCGTTTGCTGGGAAGGGTGGTGTTGATGGCAAGGCTGGGTATAAAGTGTCCGTAGCGAGTCCCAAGTGATTTCGGACAATTGTTTAACCATTTTCAAGAAGTTCGTTGCTAATTGTTGTTAATTTCTTTGATGGTTGTCTTTTAAGATGTCGTTATGCGATGCCGATTGAATTGTAGCAGAGTTTATTCCGTGACGAGCGAAAGAAACGTGGCTGGAATCCGAGTTGACGTCCTTCTTCTCTTTATAGGCAGCAACCTTTCTTTTATACATGTTTGCTTTGAATATGGTGGATAAGGAAAATTTAATAAGTTTTTATTCAGTTTCCTTTTTATGGAGACTAAGCGAGTGTAGGGATTATTTTTCATTGAGTTCGTGTTTACTGTATTTACACTTGTTTATGTTTTACTATGTAGACTCAGCAGTGAATCTAAACCATGCTGGGTCGAAGTAATAGTAGTAATTCCATTAGGTGTTTTAAAAGACCATCAACACATTTTTTATTGATTTGTTTGTTTAATGGCTTATCAATACCTTCATGGATCATTTAATGCCGTAATTTAATTTTCTTGGTAACTTTGAAGTAATAGAAATATATATATATATATATATATATATATATATATATATATATATATATATATATATATATATATATATATATATATATATATATATATATATATATATATATATATATATATATATATATTGTGTATTTAGGCAACATATTTTCATTTATACACGTTTCATTAAATAATATAGACAAGTGTTGTCTATTTATTTTATGTTGTTTATTTTATTTTATTACAACACTTGTCTATATTATTTAATGAAACGTGTATAAATATATATATATATATATTATTCTAATTTCACAATTGAATTGATCATATACATGTTTGCGAGGACATGATTACTCGATGTGGTGATATGTGTGTAGTTTTGTTATATTTTGGAAATACAATTTGATTTATTTAAGAAATTGTAGGATATTATATGGATTAATATCATGAAAGAATTCTTTTATGTTCGTTGTTTCATTTTGTTTCTCAGTATATCAAAGGATATGAGTTATTTAATTCAGAATTCTAAATATTTTGTACGCAATTTTACAATAAAAATGTATTTTATATTTTTTTTTCGTGTTGCATTGATTGTCAATTTGCTTTAAAAATTCATTTGTATTTGTCTATACCACTGAGATGAGGTACTACGAATACTTACATTTTTTACATTGTTCGATGATTGGAATTTCGTACCGAAGCCTTTATTTCAGCCACCGGGGTAGATTGTTCTAGTTCCACGTGCCATGCCTCCTCCGGGTGTTATTTCCCTTTAACTCAACCCTCCAAGTTTTGGTTCACCACTGCTTTGGCCTGGTATTGAACTCACAATTCTTCGAGTCTAGACACTGGATCTAACCAACGTCTTTATCCTGAAGAATGTCGGAGTGTACAACGACCGAAACGTTGTGAATATAGCAATGGAGATGAGGATAACGAATAATGTAAATAATGTAAGTAAAAAATGTATTGTTGATCATTTTATTATAAAAACGTTCTGTCGATTTTTGTTTGGTGGGACCCTAACAGATGCTACTACCCGAGATTAGTATGGGCCTGGGAATAAGAGCAATTAAGAATTGGATACACGCTCCTCCAATCTCCCGATCAGAGACCTTGCTGTCGGATGTAGTCTATCGTCATACCCAGAATTACACGTATTTCCTGTTTTCAAATAGCTTAAATCGTTTTATAGAAATGGCTTCAATTATATTCAGACGTCTCTTACAATTAGATGTTTTTGAATGACTGCGTTATATAAAAGGGTTTTCTAATGAAGTAAGTAGTGGTTTACTAGTGTTTAAGTGTTTCCTGGTGGAATTATGTGGTTTGTCAGTCTACATCTTAAAGGTGCCTTCATAATTACCAATAAAACCATGCCTATCAAATCCAGACTTCAGACCAGTTTCGCTGTCTCGTACAAAACTGTGACTCTTATAAGAAACGTTAATGCTACATTGGCCACCACATAGTTTCGGGAGAAAATGCAGCAAACGCCGGCCACACCTCTACATCACAAATGTTAAAAAGACTATCTGCTCTTTGAAATTTAAATTTAAATATTGAGGTCCAGATGCCGAATGTACCCGGTTTCATTGAGGTCTCCTTTCTTCGCTAAACCTTTGCGGTTGCAATATGGGATAATTAGAGGTAATAACGACGAAAATAAACATTTAAAAAGGCCTTCGAAAGCTGAATGAGAACCAACTTTATATCAGGTTATAATACTGTTAGCATGCGTGTCACACCCTGCCATTTCTACAGATAAATAATAGACAATTCAGTTTTACAATGCATGAAAAGTTGAAGAAAAACGATACATCAGAGTACTGTTTGGTTTTAGCACGAAAAGAAAATATACACAATAATAAAAAAAAGGAAGAAAAAGCGAAAACTTGCTTCAGTGAAAACTTTTCAAAAAAGTTGCTAATTTTTAATATTTTCATTTCTATCCTCTTACTTCTTTAAATAATAATAAACATACTTAAAATTGTAATTACAGTATTTTATTAAAATTGTTCAGCTCAAATAATTAACGATGCAACAAAGGAAATTCCACGAGTATTTTGTTGTCGTAGAACTCGCAATGGGATTATTCAATCAACTTAAAAATTATGATTCATCAGAAATCTTCACGAGTACTGCTAGTAGATTTACATTTTCTAGTTTCAGGCGGACACACATAGAAATTATAAGCTTTATATATTCGATTAAGAATCTGTCTGAGGATGTCATCGTTTTATCCGATACCTACGTGTGTCTTAAAGTCGGGACATTATTGAGGATGGAGGTCGATTGTACCAGGAAATTGTTGAAAACTAGTGTAGACATTGATGCATATATCATTATATGAAGGATGCTTTGTCGGCATGGGGAACTAGCTTATCTTTCTTCGCCTCAATAAACGCAAAACAAAATTGTCAAGCATCTTTACTCGCCATTTTTTTTCCAGAACACTTTAACATCTGACACAAAGCAAACAATGCCTTTAAACCAAAAGCAAATAAACTGGAATTGAGTTTACAAAAGTAGATGTGTTCCAGGCGGACTTGTAACCGGCATTGGGAGGAATATGACGTTTTTCATCTTTTGGGTTCGTTAGCCTTTCGGAGAAAGAACTCTATTCGGTTAATCGCTTTTAACCACAAAAAGCGCAAAAGAAAGAAAAATTGAAGGTTTTTTTTTTTATCTTTTTGGGAGGGGTCATTCATAACAGTAATTTACACGCAAGAAATATTCACCATTTTTCATTTTGCCAAAAGAAACTCTATGGCTTCCTCAATAAATATGTAATCTATATCATACTTGATAATACACGCACATACACACTCAAATTGACAGGCGCAGACTGTCTTTCTCTCAATCCACCATTGACTCTTTCTCTGTCTATCTGCACCATCTCTCTCTCTCTCTCTCTCTCCCTCTCTCTTTCTCTCTCTCTCTCTCTCGTTATCTACCTATCTATCTATCACAAAGACGTAAGTATACAGACTTCGAAAAGCACACACACACAGACATATATATATATATATATATATATATATATATATATATATATATATATATATATATAAAGAAAGAACAGCAAGATATATAATCCAGTGTTCTTATAGATATTTTTATTTTTACAAAATAGTGCTCAATGTAAATTTACCGAGGATTAATATTATAAATTAATTGATTTAAAATATGTTTTTTTCGCTACACAGTTCTAACCATGTTTCAAAAATGGAAGCTAAAAGCCACGAATTTAATTTTGTGATTAAATTAAAGACATTAGTTCCATTTCATCCTCAAGCAATTTCGCTTGAATGGTGAGAACTGTGTGTGGCTTTTTATATTTTAAATCAATTAATTTATAATATATATATATATATATATATATATATATATATAAATTTAGACATGTTCTGTCTACTTATTTTCAGTTGATTCCTTTCATATTCATAGATAAGCTTTTTGGTGTCCTTATTGAAGGACGAGAGATAATCGCCGTGTTAATACATATTTCTTTTTTTCCGAGTACTTTCGACTCATCATCAGGATATTGTTTAATGCAACGCATATATATAAAGTTTCGGCCGTTGTATGCTCCGCCTTAACCAGGTACTGAACTCACAACTCTTTGGTTCCTGTCACTGGATCTAATTAACGCATTTATCCACTGAAGTTAGTTAGATCCAGTGACAGAACAAAAAAAGTTTTAATTCAAACCTGGTTAAGGCGAACAACTAACAACTGAAACTTTATGATAAATATGGCAACAAAGATGTGGATGATAGTCCGAACAATGTAAATAGTGTACATAATACCTCATCCCAGAAAAATATATATATATATATATATATATATATATATATATATAAACAACGATATATATTTTATATATCAAGAACAATATTAGGGAAAATGTATTACAAAATAGAAAGTTTACTTTTGAAGCGTTTTGTACAGCAAGACTTCATCGGAGTAAAAAAAGATATTAAAAAAGAATTCTAAAAAGATCTTAAATCCCCAGCATTTACCGTTCGTGCGCATGTGAAGTCGTACCAAAATAACAAATTTAGTCGATGAAATCCTCTTGTACGAAACGCGTCACGAGTAAACTTTTACACTTTGTCACACACGCACATCCATATATATATATATATATATATATATATATATATATATATATATATATATATATATATATATATGTTAATAAAAATATAGTTTTGCGGTGTCTTATACATATTTATGGCTTAAAGTACTCCATATCCGGGATATACTGTATATAAAAATAAAATATAAAAGTGGACATTGAGGTCAACACCGAGTAGCGACAGTCTGTGTCATGCTTAAACGCAATCTTTTGACCTGAAAATTGCGTCCCTGTAAATACTGAGGGCTGATGAAGAAGAGGAATACATCGAAAACACCTTTAAGCTTCTCCATTGCCCTATTTCATATTTAATGCGAAACAGAAGACTCATAAAACATTTCTAAACAGTACAGATGTCATTCCTGACAAATCCAACGAATCAAAATATACAGGATATATATATATGCAAGTAAAAATCCGTGGGTAAGTAATCTAAATAGATCCCAATAAATATAAAATATTAAAACTAATCCACAAAAGATAGCTCAATATATTTATTATAGAGCATATGAATGAATTACATAAAAATATAAATATTTATGTTGGACAAACTACAACAACGGCAAAATTTTCCTTTGAATAATATGTCCAACATTTCTAAACATCTACAACAAAATGTCTGTCCACATTCGCAATATATATATATATATATATATATATATATATATATATATATGAAGAAAAATACAGAAAAAAACAAACAAAAATCTTAATATGCAATTATGCAATGTTAATATAAAGAATAAGAACCTATTGATCTCTGCGTATTCCTATATCAACGGAAGGGATTTCTTGAACAGTTTATATAAAATAGTTCAATCGACTTTTTTAATATTTTAATATTTGGAAATCATCTTCGAATACGTTTTCACAACATCGCCCACGTGACGACGACGTGATCATATTTAAACGGAACGCTAATCTTATATAAAAATTTCAGTTATCTGTTTGGATTAGTTGTGCTCTTATGTCCATCGTCTTTTGTGTTAAATTTTTATATGTTCTAATGTTAATTATGTTTAAATGAAAATGTCCATGAAGATGGTCTTAAATAGACCGAAACGTCCGGCGTCGACTTTATATTAACATTAATATAGCATAATTGCATATTAAGATTTTTGTTTGTTTTTTTTTCTGTATTTTCTTCATACTGTCGGATCTATATCCATATATTTGCTTACATATATATATATATATATATATATATATATATAAGATTAATGGTCAGAGTTGAATCAGAACAGGAAATAGAAGTGTTCAATACATGTGTAAAAAATAAAATAAAAGCAAAAAATAACAGAAGTTTTAACTTTAAAAGTCAGATCAGTCGAATCAGCTACCTTGCTTTCAACCTCGAGAATACCATATGGTTGAAACCCAGATTCAAGTGATCTCATGATTATCAAATATATATATATATATATATATATATATATATATATATATAGAGAGAGAGAGAGAGAGAGAGAGAGAGAGAGAGAGAGTGAGAGTGGGGAGGAATGGTTATGATAAAAAATCTACATACACGCACATATACTTGCACGTACATATACTTGCACGTACATATAAATATATTTCTTCCTCAGGTGTTATAAATACAATTCTCAATGTTATGTAACATATAAGTATGTATTAGTGAATGTACATAATATCCGACCTTGGTAGCACGACTCATCATCTTGCGGCCTCAGCCGAGATTGAACTCACCAATACTTTGATTGGTGTAGTTCATAATCTTGTCAAATAGCTGAATTCTTGATGCTTCGCTAGGGCTATCAAGGGTGTTTTTTATCGTGACACCAACACTAAATAGATTGCCAACCAAGGCTCAGAGAGACTCCATTCACCCTCCTCTAAGAGCAGGTTTGAATTCAGAGTTTTCCTTCTCCTAGACCAGTTGCCATCCAAGGCTATAGAACTCAGTCTGTCCTGCTATTTACCCATAGCACGACTCGGTGTTTCATGCAGTTCATGCAATCTTCAGGTGCAAATACAATCTGACAGTTATATACCCAGACATTGGATATTATGTATATTCACTAATATTTATATATATATATATATATGTGTGTGTGTGTGTGTGTGTGTGTGTGTGTGTGTGTGTGTTGGGGGAAAATGTATGACAAAGTGGGTAAAGGTTTTCGTGTGACACATTTCGTCCTTTCGGAGTTCATCGGACTAAATTAGTTATGTTGGTGCGACTACACATGCGCACGAACGAGGAATGCCGGGAATTTTAAATTTAAAAATTTGCACCAACATAAATTCTGTCCGATTAAGTCCTAAAGGACGAAACGCGTCTAAAAGAAAACTTTTTGCAACTCCGTCATTCATTTTTTCCCTATATATATATATATATATATATATATATATATATATATATATATATATATATATATAATTATTTATTTAAAAATATGATTCCAGCTCGCGACATAAGAGGTATGCTTTACTGTGTATTGAGCAGTTTTTTAAATGAATGCTAAAGAACTAAATTGTTAATCTAACTGTTTTCTTTATATATATATATATATATATATATATATATATATATATATATATGTTGTGAGTGTGTGTGAAGGACGGTAGATGAAATCCAATATTGTTTTTAAGATGGTTAAAATAAACAGAGCGCATGCTCCAATACGGGTATCTACTAAAAACAATGTATATGTGTGTGTGTATATATGTGCGTATGTGTGTGTGTATATATGTGCGTATGTGTGTGTATATGTGCATATGTGTATGTGCGTGTGTGTGCGTTTGTGTGTGTGTGTTAATGGAAGATTAGTTTTTCTCTCTTTCTCACTGTCGTTTCATAGTATGCATTTAATTTTTATTTCACTTTTACGGATCAGAAAGTCCGTAGCCCGATGCAATTATTAACTTAATTTGAATCTGAAATTCTCATTCTATAATGTTTCTTCCTTGCGATTAATGTAAGTTATCGTCGGTTTAAGTAAACTGAAGAAGGAGGAATGTTGAAAAATAAATATTTATAAAATAAATGCTTTTTTTTTTTTTAATAATCCGTCTACATCTTTATAGATATACCTGCGCAAACTTGCTTGCTCTCTCGTTCCGTCTATTTATCCATACATTCCATATCTATCGAGCATTTAAATATACCTATACGTGTACATGTATGTATACAGTGGCAACTTTATCTCGAGTGAAATATACAGACATATACACACTCACAAAAACAAACACGCTATCTCTCCTTTATCAATGTAGGCATTTATAGTCCAATCTTTGAAAATCTCTCTTTCTCTCTCCCTCCGTTTCCCGTTTTCTCTTTCTTCCTCTCTCAACCCCTCTCTCTCTCTCTCTCTCTCTCTTTCTCTCTCTTTCTCTCTTTCTCACACACACACACATACACACGAACACACATACACACACACAACGCTGGCACCTGCTATTCGTGTCTCACTTGGTATTAGTCCCCAATGTCTTTCTTCCTCCGGTTTTCAACATCTCCTGACTCACGTTCCTTCTATCTTATCAACGAATAATTAAAATGGCGCGCGCACAGCATGCTGGGAGTTTTAGGCCGAAATATTTTGTAATTTATTTTTTTTTATCATTTTATTTTTTATTTGTTATTCTCATCAGCCTCTTACCCCACCATGTTGATGGGGCCCTGGTTTTAAGTGGCAGTGCTGATTGGCTGTTTTCTGAATGTAAAGTTGAGAACTAATTACCTCCCGCTTTCAAATATTCCTCCAGAGGGCGCTGCTGGCTGAAGGTAAGTCTTTTCGATGGCCCCAGAAGGAACATAGTTTGAAAGGTTTTCTATAGACTTTAAGATTCCTGATTTGGAGAAATAGAAGGTATGGGGTAGGCGTTGCGCAACCAGGTTTTAGCTTACAATTATTATTATCATTATTATTATTTTTCTTGTTGTTGCTGTTGTTGTTGTTGTCGTCGTCGTCGTCTTTGAATTATGAATTTCCCAGAAGACTTTGTTTAAGATTAAAGAAAATAAAGATAAATGAAATATGGAAATTTCTGAAGGTGTTTTATTGTCGTTGTTGTTGTTTGTGTTTGTTGTTGTTTTGGTAAAGTAAAGAAGAGTATTCTTTGATTTAACTATTATTTGAATTGTCTTTTGAATTTTCTTTTATATTTTGTTGTTTAGGATTTCTTTGGAAGTTTTTTGATACGTTATCTTTTCATTTTTTCAGTGCGTCAAAACATGGAGTTTGTTATCTTTTCCAATGCTCCATTTTGATTAAATTGTTGGTTCTGTCTTAAGGTTTTCTCGACTTTCTCTTCTTTATTCCTGTCTTTCTTTCTTTCTTTCTTTCTTTCTTTCTTTCTTTGACAATCTCCCTCTTGATTGCTCCATGCATTCATCACCATTGTACTTTCTCCTTCTCTTTACCTCCTTTTATTTTATACTGACACATTTTCTTTACTCCACCTTTCTCTCCCCCTCTCTATTTTAATATCTCTTTCTCTCTCACAGACTCTTTCCCTCCCCCTCTCTTTCTCTCTTGTACACGTTTTCTTTTTTTTTCTTAGTTTGACTTCAGTACCCACCCTCGTCTCCCTAACTTTTTTTCCGAATAACGCTATCTAGATATATATATATATATATATATATATATATATATATATATATATATATATATATATATTAACCTAGGCATGTGTCCGTACGAAAACACCAACAATATTTCTCATGGGATCTCTTCGCGCTTCCGACTGACAGCCTTTCAATAGGTTCTTTCTTGGCATTGTGCTGAACAAAACAAAAGAGAATGGTTCACGGCAACAGTGCCCCCCCCCTACACACTCTGTTTCTTCTTTTTTTTACTACTTTTTACTTTTCTTCTACCGGTTCTCGTTCGATCACTGAAGTTAAGTATCGTTGAGTGCGGTTAGTACTTAGATGGGGAACCGTTTGGGAACACCGGTTACTGGAAACAACTTCTAACAATCTGAAATATGTTTCAGTTGTAAGTAACCCACGAAGGGTCGATAACCCCTTTTTTTTAAAAATCAAATCAACCAATCAAATTCTGGTGTTCTTCAAGTTACCCCACCTTTCCACCGCCCCGCATAGATTTTTCTTTATATTATTCCCTTGCTGTTTGTTTTTTGCTTTGTTTTTTCTTGCTCTTTACAAAACGATATAAGACGACAATCCCCCAGTATGTGTGAATACTTGTTGACCCCTATCAACGTCTCTACGGTATAACCAGTTTCCCCGAATATCTCGAAAATTCCTCACGAGCTCCGTAATCCATATGGGTTGTAGGGGCATTATTTGCACAGCAGTAATGATGCATTTAGTGCAATATAACCTGGTGGGGACCATACCTCTTCAGACTGGTTTTGAATTCAGATTTTTCCTTTACCAAGACTGATTTAAACTTTAAGGCAAGATAACCCAGTCAGATCTGTTATTTAATCCATAACGGGGAGAGGCGAAGGGACAGATTCATAACTTTTTTTTCAAGGGCCTTTCTGCGAAGGTGAGCGTAACGAACGACCTGGATTCGAACTCAGTTTTTCTGATTTTTCTTTCCGAGTTGTCCAAACATCCGCCTTTATATGAATGCATATAGATAAACTACTTTTGAGGAGAAATTCTGACAGCAGTTGATCCATTACGGGAGAAGTGTACTAAAAAACAATTTGAATTGGGTCAGATTCTGTAGGAGAATGAAGAAATGGGAGGATGATGTTAAGACAACTGATGTAAGAATAAATCCAACATCTTTTTGCGAAAACACAAAACTTTTTATCGTAATAATCTGATGAGGCTTAAATTAGGACTTTTTCTTAGTCTAGGGAAGGCATGGGTAACTTTTTTTTCGAGCAGTGGGCCGCATGATCTATAACTCATCACAATGTGGCGCCGCACTACTAAAAAAAAGGTAATTTTTCTTAGTAGGTACCTTAACTATTTTCACTACAGAAGACCATAACTGTAAGGATATCTTACTTATTATAAAACGCAGATTGTGTGTGTGTGTGTGTGTGTGTGTGTGTGTGTGTGTGTGTGTGTGTGTGTGTGTGTGTGTGTGTGTGTGTACGTTTATATATTCGGTCGGATTTTCTACATTTTTCAACCGATTTCAACAAAACTTCACAGGACTACGTAAAATTACCTTGCGGTGGTTCTGACAGCGCTAAAAATTGAAAAAACACAATTGTTTTTGCACAAAATCAATTTGAAAACACGATTAAGAGGCATCGCGAGAATGAAATGGGGACAACTCATATCGAGTTATACTTATTATAAAACCCAGGTTGTTTGTGTGTGTGTGTGTGTGTGTGTGTGTGTGTGTGTGTGTGTGTGTGTGTGTTCGTTTATATATGGGATCGGATTTCCTACATTTTTCAACCGATTTCAACAAAACTTCACCTTTTTTTTTGGCGGGTAGTGTTTCTTATTGTCTTGCACACTTTTTTCTTTATTTTTACATTCCGAATGCTTTCAAAATTCCATTTACAAGACAATTGTTTATAATAAAATTCTATTCAATCGGTAGACTCATAACGATTGAAAACAATGTTTTTGTTTGAGTTTGGATTTGACCAATTCGCAAAAAAGAAAAAAACTAATTAAGACATGCGTGTCCGTCAACCTTAAACAATAATCTTTGTCAATTTTATTTTTCAGTCTTTATGATGGTCGATACTTGATCTATCTCTTACTGTTACATCCTCAGGCAACGCCGGGCTCTACTGCTAGTACGTTATAAATTGGAGAAAGATCATTTTTTTTTCTTTGTGGGAAAGATTTTAATATAATTAAAAAATTGAAGACTTGATATAATATTATCACTGATGACAGTGCGATTAAAACATGTATCTGCGGGTAATTTATTTATAATTTGTTTATTTGAAAATAAAAAAATATGAATATTTTCAAAAGCAAAAGGTGTTTACACGAATAATTTTCCTTTGTGAAAACCGCCAAAGGTGTAAAATGCTAAAAACGTTACTTCCCCGGAAAAATTTACAAAGAAACATTATACTTAATCATTGTTTATATCTGTGGTAATGTGTTAGAGAACATGTGAGGGAACAAGTGAGAACGAAACAAAATAACGTTCTAAGAAACGTTATTTTCTTTGTGTCAATCAGAAAGACCTAACGGGTCACACGCCAATGATGGGACTCGAGTCTAACAGGTTTAATTAAAACTTTACAAATTTCTTACAAAATTATAATTATAATCCTATCTCTAATCTCAGATGGTAATCTTTTATGCTCGAATTTTTAACCCCAAAATACAGTGTCGATTTCAAGCAATCTTTTGTTAAACCCTTCTAAGGTAATTGAACAATTGTTGTCTGAAATTTTGTAATTGTGGAAAAGCATATCAGCCCTCCTATATATGAGTGAATGCCGAACAGTCCCGCAGATGAAGAAGAAGCAACAGAAATATGGTTCTACATAAAGATGCTGAGAATACTATGGACTGAACATGTGCGCAACGTCGAAGTTTTAGACAAAACGGAAACAATGAGGATACTTAGACTTAATATCAAAAAGAAATAAGTGATATTTCTAGGGCACATAATGAGGATTTGGAAAATGTGATACCCACAGGATGGGTTGAAAAGACGGACAGAGAAAAGCAACGCTTTTGTAAATGAATGGCAGCACAAGGTAAAGGAGATTGGTTGATTGATATTGTTTAGCGGGATATCAATCTCTATGGCTTATTTAATGCCGAAAGCTAACTATTTTGAGCATAATTTGATGCCTTGAAATAAATATATTTTCAGCGCAATTGTCTGCTTTCAACTACAGAAAAAATGTATTGTTGGTCATTTTGAAATAAAATGTATTTTTCGTAATTCTAATGTAAAACATATTATTGGTCATTTTACTATAAATATGTATAGGTAGTTATTTGCTCTAAATATGTACTGTTAGTCAATTTTTTTATATAAAAATATATTGTTGGTATTTTTACTATAAATATGTATTTTTATACTTTCATAGTTTCTGTTTGGGTGTTCATTATTTGCCCGTAGCTGGGGCCCGAACAGGTGCTCCCACCCTGAGTCAGGGTGGATCTGGGAGCAACAATAATTCTGATTCGATTCCAGTCAGTTATGTGCCATGTGTGATACACGCATAGGCGATCATGTATCTTTTGTTACATGACTGACTTTTCTCGCTATTTTGTTGCCATTTCATTCTACGGTAAACCAGTTGCCATCCAAGGCCACACCTGATCTGTCCTGCTATTTACCTATAGCTGGGGGAAAAGACGAGAATTCATACCTTTCCCAAGGGTATTAGCACGTAAGTGAATGTAATGGATTCCAGTGGAATTAGAACTCGGCTCTCCGATTTCTCTATCCGAGCCGTTATCCATTACTCCACCGTTCAACGCTCCTCAAAACCTCCAATCGCCGGGTATTCGTCCAGTGACAGGACCCAAAGAGTGTGAGTTCAATACCCGGTTAAGGCAGTAGAGAACTTGGAGAGGGGAATTAACAGGAGATAACTGATAGCTAACATCCATTATACATGGCACATGGAACTAGAACAGTCTACTCCAGTGAGCGAAATAAAGGGTTCAGTTCAACATTCTAAACACTTGAAGAACGCCGGAGCGTACAACGTCCAAAACGTTGTAATAAATATGGCAATAAAGATGAGGACAATAGTCCAAATAATGTAAATAGTGTACATGATACCTCTTCTCAGAAATATAGACAGATACTCTCGTTTGTATATGTTTGTATTACTGTTTCTGTTAATATATTTGTTTTAACTCAATTCCTCTCTTGTGTCTTTATGTCTAGCCCTAACAAGGCCACAACACGATCCTAAGCATCTTTCTGTAGAATTGTCTTCTTGTTCTGGCAATCATTCCATATCATAGCATTGTTCTTCAGCCCAGTACTCTTTACCTTTCTTCATATCGTGTCTGATCTTTTTGTTGATCTTTTTTAACAGTTTTTTCTTTGCGTGCCGAGTGTTTTTCATCTGCCTTCGTTCGTCACACATGTCCAAGAGCTCCACTCTAACCAGGTTTTCAGTGATGTTTACCAAATATTTCATCGCCCATTTTAATCCTTACTATGTTGATAATGGTATCCATCACTTCAACATCCTTACCAAATGACATGCAAATGTTTCTGTCAATTGTTGATTTCTTCTTCACAGATGGAATGGTCCTTCAGTTTGCCAAAATTGGATTCGGATTTTGGATTCATTAGTTTGTTGATCGTTTCTCTTTTGAGGTTATAGATCATCATAACTATGTCATTGTGGCCGAGGGGTTAAAATGTCAGCGTTCAGTCCATGATAACCGTGTTCGAATTTCACCATTATCAAAAAGATAACCATGATGATACTAGCCTGGGGAGACGATCCCAGGGGTGTGGCACCGTTTCTAAGTGCTTGAAAATCATACCACGTGTTAACCGCAGTCTTGTGAATGACATTGACTTGTCGAAACTGTTCGGAGGCCTTTGATATTTCGATAGCCGTGCTTGCATGAAGTCATCGTGACCGACGCTTTGAGCACACTACACGCAAGCAGCTAGTGGCTTTGCTATCGGCTGGCGGTCCGCCTATAGCAACGCCAGCGATCCTCTGGTGGCAGCAACCGGCGGGCCATCGGTTGGCCTCTAACGGTCAGTTTTAACATTGCTGAGACGAAAACGCCGGCGGTCCGACAGTGGGTCACCAGCGGTAAACGCTAGTGACATGCCACCCAATGGCAGATTGATGACTTGCGTGTAGGATGTACTGGCCATGCTCAACTCCTGATCATATCAGATTATACGCTTTTCCCAGGTTATGGAATCATTCATATTTTTTTCACCTACGTCGACCTTTGTTTCATATTGATTTATTTTCCTCTTAAGGTCCGTCCAGCATCAGTCCTGGGTATGACGATAGACTTCATCCAGCAGCAAGGCTTCTAATCAAGAGATTGGAGATATTGTGGAGCGTTGAACAACCTCATAAATACTATTCTTCCCAGGTCTACCCAGGCCCGGGGTAGCAGCACCTGTTAATGTCACAGCTATAGGCAAATAGTGAACACACAAACAAAAATTTACAAACTAGCAAAGTATAAAAATGTATTTTATAGTAAAAAATACCAGCTAATCTTTTTTATTTAAAATATTACCAATAGTACATCTTTGTAGTAAAATGACCAGCAATAAATTTTAAATAGTAAAAATGACCAACAATACATTTTAAATAGTAAAAATGACCAACAATGCATTTTTAATAGTGTGACTGACCAACAATACATTTTAAATAGTAAAAATGACCAACAATACATTTTTAATAGTGAGATTGACCAACAATACATTTTAAATAGTAAAAATAACCAACAATACATTTTAATCGTGAAAGTGACCAACAATAGATATTAATAGTAAAAATGACCAACAATATATTTTAAATAGTAAAAATGACCAACAATACATTTTAATTATTAAAGACATTTTTATGTTTAACGTTCTTTTTTTTATTTTTATAGATACAAGTATTTAAGTAAATGCTCTGTTTATAATAAACAGTATTAAATAACATTTACCGGCCTGAATGTTATTTAATACTGTTTATTATAAACAAACATTACTTAAATACTTGTATCTATATAAAAAAAAAGAACGTTAAACATAAAAAATGTCTTTAATAAATAAATTGTCGGACTTTGTCCATTTCTTAATATAATACATTTTAAATAGCAAAAATAACTAACAATATATTTTTAATAGTGAGACTGACCAACAATACATTTTAAATAGTAAAAATGACCAACAATACATTTTAATCGTGAAAGTGACCAACGATAGATTATAATAGTAAAAATGACCAACAATACATTTTAAATAGTAAAAATGACCAACAATACATTTTTAATAGTAAAAATGACCAACAATACATTTTAAATAGTAAAAATGACCAACAATACATTTTAAATAGTAAAAATGACCAACAATGCATTTTTAATAGTGAGACTGACCAACAATACATTTTTAATAGTAAAAATGACCCACAATACATTTTAAATAGTAAAAATGACCAACAATGCATTTTTAATAGTGTGACTGACCAACAATACATTTTAAATAGTAAAAATGACCAACAATACATTTTAATCGTGAAAGTGACCAACAATATATTTTAAATAGTAAAAAATGACCAACAATGCATTTTAATAGTAAAAATAACCAACAATTCATTTTAATAATGAAAATGACCAACAATATATTTTAATAGTAAAAATGACCCACAATAGCTTTAAATAGAGAAAATGATCAACAATGACCACTAGCTAGTTTAAGAGTCAAACAGTGTGACCTAATTGCCAATCTAGTAGCACACTTTAATTCATGTAGTCAAGGCACTAAGGAGAACAGCTCATCAGAACAATTGTCATGAAAATATTCGTAGAAAAGATAGTAAGAAACCACATCACGTCATATATATATATATATATATATATATATATAGATATAGATAGATAGATAGATAGATAGATAGATAGATTATCCAGGTATATTTCTTTTATTTCTTATGAAAGTTGTATATTTTGTGTAACCATTTGTACCAGTCTTTAAGTTAATGTCTATCTGCTGTTAGATCCCAACTCCATGACACATTTCAAAAAGAATAATTTCTATTTTTTCTTTTTCGCTTACTTTGAATTTAATGTAGGTCATATTCGATTGGATGATCAGTTTAAAGCCCTCAAGCTTAAAAAAAAATAGAATATATTTTGCTTTTGAAACCGAATTAATTGTTCACTCGCCAGCAATTTACAATCACCTAAGGAGAGGCATTGTTATGCGTTGTAACACAACTGGAATTGTGTATCGATTCTTACATGTTTTTGTTGTAATACCTAAAAATAACATATATATATATATATATATATATATATATATATATATAATTGTGTACTTAGGTACCAATCCCTCTTTTATACATGTTTCATTAAAGACGACTGATAAGGTACTGTGGATAAGCTTTTTAATTAATTATTCTTGTGTTCCTATAAGTGTTTTCTTTTTCTGGACATACAGTGCGTAATGATAGTCCAAAGGTTTTTGCATACCCGAGTGCGGTTTTGGCTATTGATTTAGCCATTATCAAGAATGATTTTATTTTTATTTTTACCTGAATTTTTTATGTTTATATCTATAGTTATAAGATTTTTTTAACACGGTCAGCACATTGTGGTCGCGTTCATAGTTCATGTTATTGAGTGTTGAATTTTTCCTATAACTCGAGATACATATATCCAATCCTTCAGTAAAAAATAAAAATCATCTTTGACAATGGCTAAAAGAATAGCCGAAAGCGCTTAGATATGCAGAACTTTTTAACAAATTTTACACACTTCAGGTCCCGAAAAGAATACACTTATAGGAACAAAGGAAAAATTAAATAATAAACTTAATTTCAGTATCTTGTCATTCGTTTGTGAAGTGAAACATGTTAGATTAAGACCTGTTTCCTAATTATTCGTTTTCCTATCACACCAACACGCACTCACACACACATATATATGGATATATATAAGTATTTGAATATTTGTTAAGAGGAACGTTGGTGTAAAAAGATTTAATGTCTAAACGACCTATGAATCATTATTTGATTGTTATTATGAATAGGAAGAAAAATGCAATGATGAAATTAATTACTACTGAACGATAACGGCACATATGAAAAAATAAGGGAAAATGAAAGAATCAGTGAACCACAAAAATTTAATAGAGCAGTTAGAAAATTAATTAAAAATGGAAACAAATCATGGTATAAACTCATAGAATAGCCCCCTAGATTACACAAATTTTACCTAAAATCCACAAAACAACTCTTTCAATACGCCGCATTAAATTAGGTATTGATCGCGGTCCCCCCAAAAAAAAATATGGCGAAAATTAAAATTTTTCTTAAAGCTTCATCAAGAAAATATGAAGAAGAAAAGAAAATTCTGGCATTACTATATAGTCTTATCCAATATCACAGACACACACACATACACATATATACACACACAAATATTTTTTTTTTAATTCTTATATCCTTTCTTATTATTATAAAAATTATATTGAGTGGATACAAGTGTTTAAATAAACGACTTTCTCATTTAAACATGGCAGTTAATGTCTACCGGTCTAGAAATCAAAAGTCTTAATAATAAAAATGAGCCTACTGGACAGAATCGAACCTCTAATCTGTCTGTAATGGGAGAAAACCGCTTTCAAACCAAGTATGCTTTACCATTAAGCCACAAGAAGCCATTAAGACAAAGCAAATTAGGGTAATTAATATAATGGAATTAATAAGAAAATTTGCCTAGAAAAACATAACAGTCTTTCATTGTTTATTACATTCAGCAATAGAGGCATAAAAGAAAAATTGGGATACGATATTCAAATATTTACATTATTCGGACTATTGTCCTCATCTTTGTTGCCATATTTATCCCAACGGTTCGGTCGATGTACGCTCCGGCCTTCTTCAGGAGGTTGGAATGTAGAACTGAACCCTTTATTTCGTTAAGGATACATGGCACAGTGGATAAAGGCGTTGGTTAGATGACATGACCCAAAGATTTGTGAGTTCAATACCTGGTTAAGGCAGTGGAAAACTTGAAGAGTGGAATTAACAGGAGATAACTGATAAATGACATCCATTAGACATGGAACATGGAACTAGAACAGTCTACACCAGTGAGCGAAATAGTCCGAATAATGTAAATAGTGTACATAATTCCTCATCTCAGAAATATAGACAGATACTGAAAGGCCGAAACGTTGTAATAAATACGGCGACAAAGATGAGGACAATAGTCCGAATAATGTAAATAGTGTACATAATACATCATCTCAGAAATATAGACAGATACTGAAAGGCCGAAACGTTGTAATAAATATGGCAACAAAGATGAGGACAGTAGTGCGAATAATGTAAATAGTGTACATAATACATCATCTCAGAAATATAGACAGATACTGAAAGGCCGAAACGTTGTAATAAATATGGCGACAAAGATGAGTACAATAGTCCGAATAATGTAAATAGTGTACATAATACATCATCTCAGAAATATAGACAGATGCTATTCTAACAACAACAAACAGGATTCAGGAAGACAGAAAATGGCGATTGATATCGTATTTACATTTTTGTAGTTATCCGGGAAGCAAGAAATCTGAAGGGTTTTCCACAGGTGGAAATACGAAAAAAGAAACTGTTAAAATAAAAAAGACGGTTGCATCATGCTGGTTCAATAGTCAAATGGTGAGACCTAATTGTCAATCTAGTAATACAATGAAATTCATGCAGCCGAGATGCCAGGTCAGGATCGATTACATTATAGACCCTTCTTTGAATTTTGTCAAGAATCTCGAGATATATAGCAGGAAAACCAAACCAAATATGGCAATAGCATCCAATGCACGGGGGAATGGTAAGCTTATAAATGTGTCTGGTAGATTCTGAGGGGAATAATTTTCACAGTAATTACTCCAATTCATGTCAGTGGAAAAAGTGAGTCCAACAAGGCGCAAAGTGTTGCTCTTCAGGGGTTTAGCATTAGCCATACTGATGGCAGACAGAAAAGGTTCTCTGTGATCTTTAAATGAAAACAGATTTTTTATGGAGACGGATTTACAAGCCATTTCTTGTCCCAATTATCCACTGATTGGAGGTCCTTTTGAAGAACAGCTGCCAGGCTTACTTTGTCGATATTGTCCGAGTTGCTATTAAGACAGAAGTAAATGATTTTATCATCTGCATAAATACCTAGTTGGGAATTGATGACATCGAAAAAGCCATTGATGAAAATCAGAAACAACGGAATTCAAAGGACAGAGCTCTTTATTCTATCGCCATTTCTTTTCTTTTTTTTTCGCTAAAATTTTTTTTTCTTCTGCATATTACATCTGACGAGTACTGGGGAATGTAGTAGTCAAAATAATTTAAAAAAAATGAAGAATAGGTTCAGTGACCAAACAAAATTTGGAATGACTGTCAGGTGTTTATGACTGCCTAATTAAAATGGTTTCTGTATTTAAAAAAAAAAAAAAAAAAAAACATAATGATAAAAAAATCTTATTTTACTTTTCTACCATAAATAAGATAACTCTACTGTTTCGAATTATCTTACTTACCCCAGATTTCCACCGAAGAAAATTGTAGCATATATATATAGGTAAAATGAGAAGGAATAGAAAACAATTCCAACGTTCGTAACGCTTAATTTAAAAGAGGGCTCAATACAAAGTAGAGGAATATTCTTTATTTTAGGATATTACATCGAAAAACATTTCAAAATCGTTACACATTTGCAGTTTCGATGCTTATCATCTGCGTTTAATTCTGTAGTTAGCGTCAGTTTCAAATATGAATGCAATTTAAAAAATCTCGTTCTCTCTCTCTTTCTCTCTCTCTCTCTTTCTCTCTCTCTCTCTCTCTCTTTCTCTCCCTTTATATATATATATATAAATTAAATATTTAAATTGATAGCAAACATCAAATTAATTTTTTTTGTTTTTTTAAGACATCTAAATTTCTATCAAGCAGTAAAATCTATTCTTTACATAAATTACTAAAACCCAATTACAGTTTCTTTCTCTTTACTTCCCTCTCCCTCTCCTTTCTTTTTCCGTTTTCTTTTTTCTTTTCTCCCTACTCCCCTCCTATTTCAATATATCACTTCCGTTAAGTTAACCGTCTAAATAGGTCAAGGTCTGGTCACTCCTCCTCCCCCAATACAAAGTATACTTGAGAGAGATATGAAATTAATCCCTCCCTATACTCTACCATGTCTCTTTAACTACTCTTTTTACACTCTCTGTTAAATTACAAAAACTTACACTACCCATCAATTTTAATTTCATTTTTCGTTTCATTTCATTTTTGGAAGTGCTATCTGATGATCCGGCGTCCTTTAAAAGGGCTCTAATGAAATAAAGGTTTGTGTGCTTTACTCAGATCAGCCAATCAAGTATGCCCTACGATAAATTTAAACTAAGGGAAGAAGCAAAAGTTAAGAAATTATTTTTCATAAATGGGTCATAACCCGTAGATTTGAAATCAGCGACAGCATAGGCGTTAAACAGGAGCCGATGTAAGAGGATACATATTGTACATTAGACAATATCATTTCCTAAGAAAAAATGAAATGATAATCTAGCAAAATGCTAGACAAGTTATATGCTTTGTGAGTTTCCTATATATGAAAAAAAACATTTTCATAGTTGATAAATAGCTTCTTTAGGAAACAGGTAAATAATTTAAAAGTATAGACTTACTTGGTAAATTAATATGCAACAGTTGACTAAAGATTCTTTATATAAGGTGTTAATAACAATAACCAATCAATGTAAAATATCAAACTACCAACCAAATACCAATATGTCCGTATAAGTGTTACTAACTCTACCAGGAGATTAATACAAAATTATATTAAATCTAAATTAATCTTACCAACAGAAAGATAAGTCATATATGGTGCAACACAGTTTAACTAAAATCTAAGAAAAAGCATTGTCAAATTGCAAATCTAACTGAATTGTAAGGTGAAAGGTAGACTGTGTTTACAATTTACCGTTAACTCGGATCTTTGGTTTAATAAAGTATTATCATCAAATAATCTGATAATTTGCAATTTTTCATATAAATACAGAAAACAGTTTTCATATAAGGATCTACATCTCCTTGCCATTTTTAAAAATTTCCATTTCTCCTTAGGAGTTTTATTATATTCTTTCAAATTACAAAAATTATTTTGAAAATGAAATATTTCTAAACGCCACGTGTAAAAATATTGTGTTGTTCTGTTGACGGATTCAACAGTCTTTTGATTTCTTGATATATTTGTTGTGTTCGTTGCTTTGAAAAGGTTCACATTGGACGAAACGCTCCAACTAAAACTACCGTTTTTCTATTATTTTTCCTTTATATTTTTTTGTCTTTTATCGCACGTGTGTGTGTGTATGAAGAATTAATAGATTTCTTTTTTAATCCGACATCTTATATTACTTCAAATGTTCGTATTTGAAACAGACGCCCAATATTTATTTACTAAGCAGCGTGTATTACGTGTATCGGGTTGCGATAAATCTTAGTAACAAATACAGGTAATAATAGATATAATAGTATTGCACAGTGCTTAATAAGTAAAAACTTCCAAATCGTCAGCGATGTATTTCAAAATTTGCGGGCTTAGCGGAATATGTCGTATTAGTTCTCAAAGCGATCGCCTGGCGGTGGTGGCGGACCTTTCAATTATAAACAAAGACGAGTGTACAGTATACAAAGTACGATACATTATAACGCGTGCGTGAGAAAGTAACAGTGAAAAATCTATTATTTTTGTTATTTTGATTAATATATAAATTGTTCTGCCCTCAAGATATCATAGAAGAAGAAAGAAAGTGTAAAAGGGAAGCGTACAAACCTAAGTATCTGAAGAACTTTATAGCTTCTCTGACTCAGAATAATAAACCAATCTGAGTCCCCACTATAAACAGAAGGTAAATAAACATTAACAAGTTATGTACATTGTAATATGTATAATAAATATAATGTTATTGTATTTTTAAACTGTATATATCATTATTATTTTCTTTGAGAGGGGGCTCTATCGATGCTATTCTTCGTAAGTGTGACACGCTCTATTTTTTATTACTGTATATATAGTATATAGACAGTATACTGTATATATACATATATATATATATATATATATATATAGCATACATATATATATGCAATATATATATATATATATATATATATATATATATATATATAGTATAAATATACTGTATATAAATATATATATATATATATAGCATAAATATACTGTATATATATATATATATATATATATATATATATATATAAATATACTATATATATATATATATATATATATATATATATATATATATATATACATACATACATGAGAGAATGGACGAATGGAGTAAAAATCCACTGTTCGTTGCATTTACTTTTAAAAAAAAGTGCTCAATACAAAGTAGAGCAATATAAAATTATTATTTTTATTAAAATAAAAACATGAAATCGCTACACAAAAGCTTTCTTGTTTCAAGACGATGATTGTGTTTCTTCAGACGATGATAACTAACAGGTGATTAAATGGTTTTTGAACGAAATTTAAAAACAAAGTGTGTGGAGTGGACATACGGTCGGAATTATAAATAGACTTAGGGTATGTCTTGATTAACCAATTAAATGTCAGATCTACGCTAAATAGAAAAATAAGGTCAGAAGGTGGATGTGGGTGAATCATTTTTTCATGTCATGATGAACTGTAGCATAGACGTTTATGTTCCAGTTTAAAATGACATGAAAAAATAACTCACCCACCTCCACCACATTAGTCCGACGAAGTCCTAAAGGACAAACCACGTCACACCAACATTTATTCCATTGTGTCATTCATTTTATAAACTTTACTCTGGTATAATAAAATTTACATTTTTTCCCCCCCCACCACACACACACACACACACATATATATATATATATATATATATATATATATATATATATATATTTCAAATATGAAGTGTACATTTTAATAAAAGAAATCTATCAATTCTTCATATATATATATATATATATATATATATATATAAGAAATATAGTTTTAAGGTGTGCTATATTTATGGGATAAAATGCTTAATATCAGAGACAGAGCGTATGTAAATATAAATATAAAAGTGAACATTGGTCAACACACAGAAGCGACAGGCTGTTTCAGACTGACGATTGCGTCTAGCATGAAACAGCCTTTCACCTTTGAGTGTTGACTTCATTGTGTGTGTGTGTATGTGTGTGTTTATGTGTAAATATTTCTCAGAATTGATCTGTAGAAAAAACAATATGTATAAAGGAAAAATAATCGAAAAACTGTAGTTTTAGCCGACGCGTTTCGTCCAGTGAAGCCGATTTCAAGGCAACGTATATATCAACAAATATATCAAGAAATCAAAAGAAAACGGTTGAATGCGTCAACACAACAACACAAACAATATATATATATATATATATATATATATATATATATATATATATATATATTGTTTGTGTCTTTCTGGGATTCACAGTAAATAGTTTTTTGTATTTTTATTGCAGGTGTCCAATATTATTAATAATATTAATAAGTGGTGGGGATTTAGACTTAAGCCCGTTAAGATTAATCATAGATTTATAGATTGTGGATGATACCAGAGCAAACAATGGAATAAATTATGCTGTTCAACACACTTATATGCATACATATCTTCATACATACATATATGTACATTTACATGTTCATAATTATATGCCGCTATACGTGCACATATACATGAAACATTTTAGATTAAGATCTGTTTCCTTTATCGTACTTTATACTATCATATATATACATATATATATATATATATATATATATATATATATATATATATATATATATATATAACTGGCCACTCGTATTCGAGGATACCCGTCCATTATGGCGTCAAGACAATCCCTATTGCAGACGCTTGCTCAGGCATATTTGTGTTTTTTCAACACCCACAGAGCCCACCTGTGGTTTATACTTCAACTATGCCGAGCAGACCTTAGTTATAGTTTCTGAGAGAGAGCGTGTTATCTAGCGTGATCAACAATCTGAACAAGGCCAGCACACTCAAACCCTCGGTCACGATGACTTGTGCCTTCGATGGGTTCCGTCTACCCAGTTTCACTCAAGGCTTGGGTCAAACCGTGGCATGGTTTTCAGGCATTTTCCAAAGCTGCCGCACCTGGGGGTCGCCCCCTATGCACCGATAACATCAGGAAGTCTACTTCCTGACAAATCAACTGTAATGAGATTCGAACCCGGGCCTCAGAAAGCGAACGTTCTAACCACTCGGCCAAGCGCCCCCACACACACACACACACATATATATATATATATATATATATATATATATATATATATTGAGAAATTGCCGATGAAGGATGAAACGCGTCACAAGGAAACTTTTTCCACTTTGTCATACAATTTGCACAATATTATTTTTGATATATAAAAATATATATCGTTAGAATACGAGGTCTGATCAAAAAGTTTTCATTCCAATGTAGTGTCAAGCGTCGTGAAAGCGAGTTTGTGGTGTGACCAACATAAAGATTATTTAGTCCGTTGGAGATACACTCTCCCAAAGGGCACTTGAATTTATAAACTATGTTGGTTTTTTGCAAATCGCTAACCGGGGGAGAAGAATCATTGCGAAGAATTAAGAATATATATGGTGGACTCTTCTACCGTAAACGATAAATGAGTGTCAGCATTGGATCTTGCCTTTCGTTTTGCACTTACGCATGCTTTCACGGTTGTTGTGGAGAAAATCAGGTAAGGGAAAGACATGTTTCATTTGTGCTTTCTTAAGTCTCATACTAGCCCAGCTTTGCTGCGGGTGACAAAGCCACAGTGACAGATGAAATTTGTTAAAGCAGGATTTTGATGGTGTCTCTGCTTCAGAGCATGTCGATGTTTCAGTCTTCAAAACCCTTTAACTTAATGAAACATGTCTTACGCCACTACTTTCGATTTGATGCTTGGGCTTCCAAGGTTTTCAAATTAATGTTGAGACATTTCAAGTTGTGACATTTCAAGTTGTCTTTCAATTTGTCTTTGTAACGTAAGAGTGGATGTTCAACTGAACGCTTGGTGTTTTATAGTTGTCCATACAGCACTTTTTTTTTTGGAAGCTTATACTCATCCATTCTCACAACATGATGAGACCACCTAAGTTGTATCTTTTTGCTAGAATGCTTTCAATGCCTGTGATGTTTTACATTTCTTCAGTGTATATATATATATATATATATATATATATATATATATATATATATATATATATATATATATAGCGTGTGTAGCCAACAATATCGTAATTATTAAGCAGGAATTCAATTCATTGGTGAAACCAAAAGTAAAAAAAACATGGCTTTTTTCTGTCTCTTTCTGGCCGCTCAAGAGAATATTTTAGTTTGGTTGCAAATCAAATATTTTTTTCTTCAATTCTTTTGTGTCAACAGCTCTTATCACCTCATCATTAGATATATATTTTCCTAACTTTCAGTCATTAAACCTTTCAGATACATTTCGAAAGGCTTAAGATTTGTTTTTTGGGGTTTTTTCTTTTCTTTTTTTTCTGCTGATGAATATGGGAGAGATTTTGCAGAAAATAACTTCAGGGCGATTATTTTACGCTCTGTACTGAAAAGAACAACTTTAGAATTAATCATATTTTCTCTAGAACTTTCTTCCTAGAGGACCCGACACGAGCTGAATTTATTCTTTATTTATATTGTTATTTTTTATTTATTTCATTTTTTTCCGGGGCGTTATAGCTAAGTTTATTTAGACTCCTCTCCTTGTACACCATAGCATAATCTACCGCCAGACGTGTTTTGCCTCAATGTGCCGCTAAATGAAAAGAAGATGCGGCACGTTGCTTGTCACGTCCTGAGTGAATGATACATCAAATATAGTCCATCTGGGCTCAGGCGGTCTCAGTTATGCAACATAGTTCTCTGCTGGAAAATGGCGTGCAACGGGGAATCTTTTTCTTTTCGAGCAATGAGATAATTAGGGGTTTGTAAGATGCCGTTCTCTGTATGCTCACCGAATGCATTACGAACCGTTTAAGGAAATAACGATTATGAAGACGATGTATAAGAAGAAGGAGCCCTTTTTTTTTCCTTTTCTTTTTTATTATTTAGTCAGTATTTTGCCATTGGGAGCCAATGACCTCAACTTGTCGCCTACTCTAAGATAAAGGCTAACGTCCTTGCCAGATGAGCCACGCTGACAACCTCGGCATAACATTTCATACGAAAATGCAAAGTTAATTAAAAAGATCTCCTCTTCTAAAGTCGTCGTTTTTCTGACTGGAGACTCGGAAGCAGGCAGGAAGTAATTTTGCGTCGAATACAAAAAAGTGGATACAACAACAACAGCAACAACAACGACAATAACAATAACAACAGAAGGAATAATAATAATAATAATAATAATAATAATAATAATAATAATAATAATAATAATAACAACAACAACAACGAGAGGGAGAATAATAACAATGATAATAATAATAGTGAGGTGGCGAATAAAAATAAAACGAATATTACTACTACTACTAAAAATAATAATAATAATATGAATAATATATAAGAAACCGAATAATAATAATAATAATAATAATAATAATAATAATAATAATAATAATCAGAGAAACAATAATAACTGAGAGAAATCAAAATAGAAGGAATATTGCTATTACTACTACTAATAATAATATGATAAGGAGATATGGTGGTGGTGGTGGCGGTGGTGGTAGTGGCGGTGGTGGCGGTGTTGGAGGTGGTGATGTTGGTGATGATGATGGCGGTGTCGTTGGTGATGGAGATAGTGCTGGTGATGATGGTGTCAGTGATGATGGTGGTGTTTTAGGTGGTGATGGTGCTGGTGATGATGGCGGTGTCGGTGGTGGTGGTCGTCGTCATCGTTTTTGTCGTCATGATGATGATGATGTTGACGATGATGACGATGACGATGATGATGGTGATGATGATGATCGTATCATAGCCGAGTACAGTTGCTTCATAAAAATCACAGTGAGTAATAGTGTACTGTATATATGTAAAAAAAAAAAAAGCGAAATGTTTTTGGTTGGGTGGTAGAGGTGGGGGGGTCAATCCTTTTAAATGTTAACCGTGAATGAAAAGGAAAGAAATCAGAGAAAACTATTTAATATGTTTCTATTAAGGGGAAAGGGGAGGTGTGACGTCGTCGGTGGGTCGGGAGTGGAGGGTTGTTGTTGTTGTTGTTGTTGTTGTTGGCGGCGGCGGCGGTGGTGGTGGTGGTGGTGTCTCGTTTTTGTCAAGTTTTTTGAACAGGTGCTGTCCTCGGCTAAATTCTTATTTTTCAAACGAATTCGGTTCTTATTCTTCTCTTCCGTCCATCTCTTCCCTCACCTCTCCCCCCTCTCCTCTCCCCTCTTCTCTCCCCACTCTCCTCTCCCTTTCTCTCTCTCATATTCTTTCTGCATATTTCTTCCCCCCGCCCACATTCATTTTTACATTAATAAACTTACATTCTCAAATTTCTGTTCTCTCTCCCTACTCTCTCTTTCGATCTCTCTCCCTCCCCTCCTCTCTCTCTCTCTCTCTCTCTATTTCTCTCTCCCTCCGTGTGCCTTGTTTGAAAATAAAGAAAAAAAGAAGTAAAAAAAAAAAAAAAAACCCAAAAAACAGGGTATGAAATCGCACGGAGATGCCCACTGCAACAAAGATGAGGAATGTCGAGCCTCTTTCAAGCAGGAAGTGTGAGTCATAATTTCCAATCTGTGTAAAAGTGACTGTGTTATTTGAAGATTCCTGTATATTCAGACACATACCTTAATAGAAAAAGAAGTAGAAAAAATATATGGACGGCGCTGCGTATTTATAGAGACACGCACGACGCCATGATGGAAAAAATAGTAAAAAGGACTCAGATACGAAAAAGCCGCCGGCATCGAGAGGCGAATGCTATCTGCGCTGAAAATTCAAAGTGATTTAAAAAAAAATCCATATTCTATTCGATTTTCCTTACATTCTCCAACTCTTTTCTCTTTTACCTCCTTTCCAGATTTTATTTGACTCCCTTTTTTTTTATTTTATATTCTTTCCGCTTCCTATGTTTGTTCTCCTTTCTTTGCTTCCTCGCGCCATCTTTCTCTTCATTTCTTGGCCTTTTCTTTCGAATTCATTTGATTTATTTTAATTCTCCTTCGCTTCTTTCTTTCCTTCTACTTTATCACTTCACAAGTCATTATCTTTCATTATCATTCACTTCACTAATTTTTGTTTTTCTTGCCCTCTCTCGTTCCCTCTCTCTCTCTCTCTCTCTCTCTCTCTCTCTCCTTCCACAAACACACAAACGCACTTATATACACGCTCATATATATGCAAAATACCATAAATATACATATTTTTTTTCAATTAATCTTATAACCTTTTCTTTTTGTCTTTCTCTTTATTTCTTTCATTTCTATATTTTCTCTGACACTTATTTTTCTCTCTTCAGTTTCTCTTTTTCATCTTTCCATTGATTTTTTTTTCTCAATTTTAAAATTGTCTTTTTTTTCTCACTTTTTTTAGGTTCCACCTTTTGATTCTTTTCGTAGTAATATCTCTTTTATTTTCCTTTACAAGTTCGATTATTACATTTTTCACTATTTTTCTTTCTTATTTAAAGTAACTACTCTTTTCCTTCCTCTCTCCCTCGTATTCATCCCTCCCCTCCCCTCTCTCTCCCCCTCTCTCTCTCCTCACCTTACTTCTCATATTAGTTTTTCTTCATTTCCTACTCTTTACTTGGGCTTCTCCTTCCTCTTCAATCTCCCTCCCATCGTCACTTGTTTCCATCTCCTCTCGTCTCTCAAATTCAAAAGAATGAACTCGAAGGCAAATGTTTCTTCCGCCACTCTGAATTCTTAATCGGAAAATATCCACAGTGGAGATTGATTGTAAGAAGATGACACAAGACTACAGAGGAAGAATTTCGTTCTAGAAAATGAAAATGGAAAAAATCGAAAAAACGTAACCGAGCTTTACTCAAAAAAAAAAAAAAAATGGCTCTTTATCTGAAGAAAGAAGGTTGGTGTTGCCCCGTCGTCGTTTTGAATTAATCTCAGCTATAACAAATGAAACAGAAAACAGAGAAACGCGGCAAAATGTTTAAGGGGTTAGCTCGCTGTTTCCTGTTGACAAAGAGATTTAGCAAAAGCGAAATATGTCGTCTCTTTACTTCACTTCGCACAAACTTCCATGAATACCGCCTGCAGATCTGCACTTCTCATAATAAAACCCAACAACATTATTGCATCTTCTTCTTCTACAACTGCGAAGTCAACACCTAGTAACACAAAAATTGCACGCAAACAACCATTTTTGCAGATGGAAAATAGCATTGACGTGCTATAATGGCCGAGAAAGTAAAAAATGGAGATACTTGTTAAATGTTGGGGTTCGATTTCAAACAAACTTTTTCCGGACATTGACGTCTAGTTCCCCAAATATGGATAGTACCTTGCTATGAATTAAGAATTAACAAACTCATTTGAATCAATGTCAGGACATGACTTCCTTTTCTTTATTATTTGTAAGCAGCCATCACTTCTTGGGAAAGATAATGAATTTTCTTACCGTTGCCTTATCTATAGTTTTGAATTCAGCATTATTCTTCTCCTAGGCTAAAGAACCCAAAACACTCTAAAATACGCGCACACAACGAAACAAATGCACATCTACATATTTTATAATGACATGTCCCTTCAAGACGTAGGCGATTATGGCACTTCACAGCTTCTTTTTCGTTTTATATTTGTGAATTGCATAACTTTTCTATTCTAATTTTATAATACCATGTTGCTTCAGCACGTCGGCCATTTTGGTTCTCAATAGAATCTTTTTCTTGACTATCCGTGAATTGTCGTACATTCATGGGAAAAGGTAATGGTGTGGATTCCTGTTGCCTCCTCCAGGGTTTGGAATTAAGTTTTCATTTTCTTAATAAGGTTGTGGTTAGAAAACCCATTCTATACTATTTAAACCATAGCTGGGGATAAGGGATATAGATACATGCTTTTCTCAAGGGCATTTTTGCAAAAGTGAACGCAACAGATGATAGCAGGATTTGAACCCGGTTCGCCAATTCCATTTTCCAACTGATAACCGTTGCCAAAACAGCACATAGCATTTCGATAACGCAATACTAGAACAACTGGTAGTGCAGTATATATCTCACTGCAGAGGATTTTAGAGTAGACATTGCACTCAATGTCACAGCAGACCACCAAAGAACCCAGGTGCAGGGTACCCCCTAAACACTAAATGTAAACCAACGTGATCAGCCCAGATATACCTGGGACGCAAGCGTGAGAAAGAACAGTAATGATAGATATATAAACACCCACCCCAAAGGGGAAATGAGCAGAATCGTTCAGACATCACAAACGAGAATGTAAGAGCCACGTTTCGGATAAGTGGATAAGGGGATCGCGTATACAGAAATTGGCGGACTTAAGTCAGGATCTCATTGATTGAATGGTTTCTTTTTTACGGCTTGTCAACTTTTTGAAGTTTATATTTTGGTTGATTTCGTTTACCGGCACATCAGCACCTCTATGGGTTATTTAATGCTGAAATCTTAATATTTTGAACACAATTTTATGGCTTCAACTACAGATAAAATATAGTGTTGGTCATTTTACTATAAGTCCTGGGTATGACGATAAAATACACCCGGAATCGGAGATTGGAGGTTTTTGAGGAGCGTGGAATCACCTCTTAATTGCTGTTGTTCCCAGCTCCAACCTGACCCGGGTCGGTAACACCTGTTAGGGTCCCAGCTATGTGCAAATAATTAAACCCCCAAAATAAAACAAAACAATATGAAAGCATAAAAATATATTTTTATAGTAAAATTGTTAAATATGGTTTAAGTTGTGTATTTTTATTAATCGTCTGTTTTTCGCTTTGCGCAAGTTAATTACTTGAAACAAAGTATAGAATCAAAACACCGAGAATGTCGCACCGCATGCAATTAATTTTCGCTGTCCTTTTTGTTTGTTTGTCTTTTCTTTTGCTCTAGTTTCTGTTACTATTTATTTTGTTTCGTTCCTGTTTATTTTCTGCTTGTTATGTCGGACATGGATTCCATTAAAACAAAAAATATACATTGGTTTATTAATCTACCATTGCTCCCAGTTCAACTGCATGGTTACATCTCTGAGTCTGTAACCTAATAATCCTCTTGATCTCTTTTTCTACTTTTTCTACTCCTCATCCACTTCTTTTTCTTCTGCTCTCTAGCCTCCTCCGTCTTCTTCTTTTCTTCCTCCTCCTCCTCCGTCTTCTTCTTTTCTTCCTCCTCCTCCTCCGTCTTCTTCTTCTGTTCCTCCTCCATCGTCGTCGTCTCCTCCGCCATTCTTCTTCTTCTTCTTCTTCTTTTTCTTCTCTTCTTCCATTCATCTTCTTCTTCTCCTCCTCCTCCTCCTCCTCTTTCCCTTCATCTTCCTCTTTTCCTCATCAACCTCTTCCTTTTCATCATCATCATCATCATCTCTTCTTCCTTTTCTTCTCCCTTCCCTTCTTTTTATCTTCCCCTTCTCTCTCCTCTTCTCCTTCTCCCCTACTCTTTCTCCTCTTCTTTTTCTTCTCTTTCTCCTCCTCTTCTTCGTCGTCGTCTTCTACTTCTTCTCTTCCTTCTCCCCTTCTTCTTATTCTTTCACCTTCTTCTTCTTCTTCTTCTTCTTCTTCTTCTTCTTCTTCTTCTTCTTCTTCTGTCGTCGTCGTCTTCTCTTCCTCCTCTTTCTTCTCTTCTTCTTCTTCTTCTCATCCTCCTCTTTCCCTTCATCTTCCTCTTTTCCTCATCCACCCCTTCCTTTTCTCCTCCACTTCTCTCTCCTTCTCTCCTCCTCTTCTTTTTCTTCTTTTCCCCCTCCTCTTCGTCGTCGTTGTCTTCTACTTCTTCTCTTCCTTCTCCCATTCTTCTTCTTCTCTTTCACCTTCTTCTTCTTCTCCTCCTCCTCCCCTTGTTCTTCTTATTCTTCCCCCTCGCCTTCTTCTTCCATATGCTGTCTTCCTTTCAGCATGCGAACGATCTTGGCTTTTTACACCTTCAGATCCTTTGTATCTATTAACAATGTTTCCCTTTTTACTATTCCTCCTGTCATCCATTTACACAACTCCATTGCTCGATCTCCCCGGCTGGTCCACTTGCATTCAATATCTCCCCTGTGAGTAGATCATTCTTCAAACACTTTTCATTTTCTCTCTTTCTGATTCTAAATACAAGTTTCTTTTTTGTTCTATTTCCCATAAAACTTGCCAGTTAATCACATGCTCTGCCCATAGTATTCTCAGCATCCTTCTGTAGAGCCATATCTCTGTTACATCCAACATTCATCGATCGATAATTACGTAGCAGTTCAACACATTTTCTCTTTGCTTCTAACGAAAATTTCCTGTTTCATAATAATTCTGTGTCCCGTATTCCGTAGTCGTTTTAAAATACTTCGCAAATGCTAAAATATCTTTTCTTGCTCGATCTTGACATCTTCAATTCGTCGTATTTTGCTCCTCTTGCTGACAACCATAAATGCTGTCTTCTTTTAAGCAATGGTCCGTCCTGGGTATGATAATAAACTACATCCGGCAGCAAGGCTTCTGACCAGGGAGTTTTGAAGAGCGTGTTGTTCCCAGGATCACCCTGACCTAGGGTGGCAGCACCTGTTCGGGACCCACTTATGGGCAAATAATGAACCCCCCTCAAACTGGGGTCAAAACATGAAAATATAAAACTACATTATTAAAAATTACCTGCAATATATTATTTAACAAAACAATTTCCAAAATTCCCCAAAAAATAAAATTTCGGCTTTAAACGACCCATAAGGAGTTGATATGGCGTTAAACAAACAAACCAAACAACGTTATTTTTAGTGAATATCCATATTTGAGTAAGTGTTGCGTGTATTTTTTATACACAGTATTTTATTTCGTCTGTGGACCTGTACATTCGAGAAATCTCATTAGAGAGAAGATGCACCCTCTAGTTTTACTTATATAAAACAACCCACATTTAATACAATATTTTTCACCACACGGGAAGATATTGAAAATGGGTTTAATCATTTTTAATTTAATATGCACTCTCAAGTTTCGTGACCCCTAAAGGTTTAATTTTTATTTTAATTTAAAATATAATGGGTCAAAGCAAAACTTCGTAGCGTTTTAAAGTGAATTTCACAAACATTATTTACATATTTTTGCATATATTTATTAATATTTATAAGTCAACCATTTGTGTTTTGATTATTGCTGCTATATCTGGCCTGCTGCTCCTGCTATATATTTAAAGATTTTTGATAAAATCCAAAGAACAATTTGCAATGTTAATGATCCAGACCAATCATATTGGCTTTCCCACCTCCGTAACGTAGATTCTCTGAGCCTTTTCTATAAATACTTTCATATTAATTGTTCTGATTAAATCATTATGAATTTAAGTGTAGTACTAAATTGACAGTAAGGTTTCATTATCTAACAGATGAAATTACGATATGTAACCGTAAGTTCTATGCTAACAGTTTCTTCTCTCGCACTTCTGGCTTGGGAAACACTCTTTCTGGTTTCTTGCTTTCCAGTCAACTTGGATCTTCAAAAATTTAAATGCAATGTCAATCGATATCTCATGTCTTCTTAATTATTGTTCTTTTATCGTTTTCGCTCCTTAATAAAGTTTTCTTTTTCTCATATTCTCTCACACTCAGTGCAGATCTGCACCCTTGCGTCTTTATGGCTTTATTGCCTTGCTTGGGGTGAAATGATTCAAAAATTAACTAATTATAAAACTGGCAAAATTGTCTCCAGTCACCGAAATAGGAAAGCATCATTGAATCAATGAAATTCTATCAAATTCTGCTTCATTTTATGATTATGGTTCCGGGGTTAGTATCAAAATAAAGCGAAGCCGTCGACACTGCTTTTCTTTCTTTTTATGTGTCATTTCCTTTCAGGACGTAGGCGATCATGGCTCTCCACCTCCTTCTATCCCTTGCAGCTCCTTCCCTCAGCTTTATCTCCCAGACCACGTTCTGTCATCCGCTTGTTTAAGCCCGCCAGGTATGTCACGCGTTGTTTTCCCTTGTCTCTCTTTCCAACCTTTCGACCCGTGAGTATCAGATTCTCGAGGCCCTCTTTCTTCGTTATGTGCCGCAGAAACTTCAGCTGCCTCTTCTTGGTGTTAAGTATAAGCCTTCTTCTTGTTTGCAACCCCTCTACGACCTCATCGTTGCTCACACACTCGGTCTACGATATCCTCAACATCCTTCTGTAGAACCACATCTCTGTCGCCTCGAGTCTCTTCTTCATCTTTGAGGAAATCGTCCAACATTCGCTGCCGTAACGAAGAACAGATATCACGTAACAGCTCAGTATTTTTTTCTTTGTTCCCCAAAAAATCCCCCTGTCTTGCAATATTCTGCATAGCTTTTGGCATGTGTCCTTGATCTGTGATGTCCAAGGATACCTGATACATACCTGGCGGGCTGAAGCAAGTGAAGGACACAATACGTCTACGGATCTACCGTCCTCTGTCAAGACGCTTCCCAGATATTTAAACTTCCGCGTCTACTTGATTCTAGTGTTCCCGACTTGCAAATCGCATTTAGGGCTCATCCTTTTACTGATGATCATGCACTCCTTCTTCTTGTAGTTTATGCTTAGTCCCTTCTTCTCACACTCAGCTAAATTGGGATGCCTACATCCAACTCTCACACATGTCTCTAAGTAGTCCCATGGGCACTGCGACAGCCACATCCCGGTCAACGGCATCGATCTAGCGGCTAAACTGTGTGAGGGTAGTTGGAAGGTTTTCCCGACCAGTGAAAATGAATGCCTCTCCACAATACACCAGTGCCAAGCGGTCATCGACCAGTCGCCAGTCTGGACATAGGAGTTGCGCCTCATAGGTCAACGGCTTTACCAGTGGGCGGAGTAATTTCTGAAAGAAGGGACGGGATAACTACAACATCTTGACTATCACCATGAACCACAATTAAAATAGGGAGAGTAGTTCCCATAACAGCGCTGATGGAAAATTTCGCTCGTACAATTGGCTTGTACAGAATTAGAAAAACCGTTTACTATGATTTAAAAAGAATACATATCAGACATTGTATCCCACAATATGTCGTTATTTTTCAAGCAGCTTTATAGCTCCATCTTTCCACAATTTGGCATCTTACTGGGTGATTCAAGTATTTTTTTACAGTATTCCAGAAAATTGAAAATCTCTCTATCAAGAGAATTTTATAAAGATTTTAAAAAGTTGTAATCCGAAGGTGAAAGGTTAGTGGGTGTAGTAGGATATCCCAGCCAAGTTGAACCAATTTCTGTCAGCTCTGCAAAGAGGTCTGGCGGAAGACAACACCTCTTCTGATTGGCCAATTCCTGACGTTTTTCCTAGATTACTCTCTTTATTCGCCCGATCTTGGAACACTGGAAGGAAACAATGCCCTCCCCACCAGATACATTGCATCACCTTCTCTGTACTCGTTTTTACACAAATATTGTTTTATTATATATCGTGCCGGCTAATACGAGACTTTAACATTATTAACAAAACATTTTATTGAACTCTGAACTTTGCCAATCAGTGTCTGTGTGACTAAGTACGGTCACGGGTCTTCAACTGAACATGGCTCTTACATACTTGTCTACGATGTCACTGAGACTGCCCGCTTACTGTTGAGTGGTTTTTTATATATCTATCACTGTCATGCAGCACTTTGTCACACTTGCATCCCAGGTGAAGCTTGACCGATCACGTGGGTCTAAATTCAGATGGCACCTCGCGAGTCGACCAATGCACCTAGTTCGTCGGAAGTATATTTAGTGTAAAGTCTTTTTTCTCATGATCTGTGGGGAACACACATACCACGACTGAAGTTATCGTTAAACAAAACAACCCGCTTCGAACACAATATTTTCAGCGGAGGGGAAGCTTTTATAATGTACTTGATTTTTTTTTAAATCTAAAAGGGGTTGTAAAGTTTTGTAACACATAATTGGCCATTTTTACGTTTAAATTGAATATTCATTGCATAACGCTCCAGATGTCATCAAATCCATGTAAATGCAACTACATTTCAATTAGAATTATAGGATTTTAAAAAAAAACTAAGATGAAGATAATAAACCATTTTATTCTTGTAGCTGATAACATTAACGTTCTTGATAAGGATTAGTAAGGGCGGAAATTGCTTTTTGTATTTTGGACAGTTTCTCCATAAATATGATGTGGAGCTCATGTGTAAACAGGAAAAATGTATTAAAAATTAAGGAGACAGACCTTGTCAGATTTCAATAAATCATTGTTTCTAACGATCAGGATTTGACGATCGCACTGAGGCGAGAAACTATATATATATATTAAAGACATTTTTTATGTTTAACGTTGTTATTTTAAATGTCTTTAATAAATAAATTGTCGGACCTTGTCCATTTCTTAATATATATATATATATATATATATATATATATATATATATATATATATATAACATTAGATAGATAGATAGATAGATAGATAGATAGATAGATAGATAGATAGATAGATAGATCATGTACGCTCTTGCCTTCTTCAGGGTCTGTCTATATTTCTGAGATGAGGCACTGTAACTATTTACACTATTTACGTTGTTCGGACCGTTGTCCCCATCTTTCTTGTCATCTTCACGACGTTTCGGTCATTGTATGCTACCGCCTTCTTCAGGATCTGTCTATATTTCTGAGATGAGGCACTGTAACTATTTACACTATTTACATTGTTCGGACCGTTGTCCCCATCTTTCTTGTCATCTTCACGACGTTTCGGTCATCGCCTTCTTCAGGATCTGTCTATATTTCTGAGATGAAGCATTGTAACTATTTACATTGTCCAGACTATTGTCCTCATCTTTATTAATATATTCACATCTTTTCGATCGCTGTACAGTTCGGCCTTCTTCAATATCGTTCTATATTGCTGAGATAACGCACTGTAACTATTTATACTATTTACGTTGTCCGGGTTGTTGTCCTCATCTTTATTGTCATATTCACGACATTTCAACGGTTCTAACCTACGGCCTTCTTCAGGAAATGATGTTTCTCATACTGTAAGCTAATCCCAGCCCAGCATAATTTGCTTGTTCCATTGAAAATCATCTAGATCATGTTTATTGTGGGAAAATTGAATTAAGCATTAAATGAAACAAGTAAACGGAATTCAATGCCATTTCTTGTTTTAATGATTTATTACGGTGACTTGAGACAATTTTGGCAGTTTAATAATTAGTTAACTCTTCGTAATCATTTAACCTGAGAGAGGGCAATAAAGCCACTAAGACGCAGCTGTTTTAAAGAGTATATAAGAATATAAAAAGTGGAAAGACATTATTAAATAGCGAAAGCAATAAAAGAACATGAATTAAGAAGACAAAAGAACGATTGGCATTTCATTGAAATTTTGGAAAATCAAACTTGACTGGAAAATAAGATCCGAAAGGATCCCCGAATGACAAGTGCGAGAAAAGAAGCTGCTAGCATAGAACTTACGGTTATATCTCGCCATTTCAACTTAAAATTATGAGACCTTGCCGCCAATCTAGTACTGCGTTTAAATTCATAAAGTCTAGGTATTATCAGAACAATTACCATGAAAGTATTTATAGGAAAGATACCGGGAAGCGACATTATGACAGTGGAAAAGTGAATGAAGTTGAGCTGCTAACTTAGGATTGATAACATTGCAAATTCTCATTTGGATTTTATCAAGGATCTCTAAATATATAGCAGGAGCACCAGCAATATTCAAGGCATGGATGAATGGTAGACTTATAAATATGTAAGACAGATTCCAACGCGAAAAATTGTTTAGCGCGACACAGTGAACCAACTTTCCCAGCAATTGATTCAATATAATCTTTCCACTTCATGTCAGAGGAAAATATTAACCCTAAAAGGCACAATGAATTTCTCTCCTGCTGAAGGAAGACAGGATATGTTCTCTCAGATGTTTAATAGAAGGCTATTTCGTTTTGGTGGCGTTAAAATTAACAAGTTATTCCTTGCCACAGTTAACAACAAATTCTAGGTCCATTTTGAAATCAGCTGCCAATTTGACCTTATCGAACCAATCAGACTCGAATCCTTATTTGTGATTAAATTAGTGGTGAATTGATTAATCTGTTTGTATTGGAAACTATGGCAGACGAGTAAGTCTCTCTTACATACATGACATCAAAACCTGTTTATGTTGAAATTGGCGACCATCCAACAAATATAGACAGACACTAAGTTTAACTTTGAAATAAGGCTACTATCCAATTAAACTCTTTGAGGATTAAATTCGCCATACTTTTTTTTTTACTAATGTTCATCCAATACAAGGCCCAAGAGCCACTCAAGGTATAATTTTACTGTGTAGAGTTCTATTAGCGTAAGAATGTGTTATGGAGTGGTTTCACAGTGAAGGATTGTATTTGTACTAAGTCGGTCCTAAAATAGGTTCGACGTACAAAACGTTAGGAATTTGATATAATAGGTAATGACGCAGAATAAATCTAGTTGTGGTCGCTGATACTTTTAGTATTCGACTAACGGCCGTCCGGCATCAACTGACTGACCGAACCACTGAGCGACGGTATTTATTCCCCCCCCCCACGAAGGCATCATGTGGCACAAGGCCGGTTTAACGTGGGATCTCCGAGCCCGTGGGCTCGGCAAAAAATATGCCCTTTGAACCCGTATAAACGGTTTCAGGGTCGGTTTACCTCCCCGAAAGAGACTCCGCCCTTCGGCGTAGCCTCGTTCGGGTTCCTTCCCGCCCGAAGGAAGAGAGTTCAACCGATCAGCCTGACTGACCCACAGAGCGACTCCCTTGTTACTCCTACTACTCCTACTTATTATATATGGGAGAGTCTATTAACTATAGAATAGGTGTGTTCCACTATAACAGAATGGCAAGATAGCAGGAAAGGTAGACAAATTTATAGACTTGAAGAGGTCAAATGGAATAAAAAGAGTTAGTCGAAGACGTTAGGAAGTTGGTAGACTTTAGAAGGAGCAAAACCATTCCTAAACTGGAAACAAAGGATGGAACTTTACACCTGTTCAAAAGACCGGATGATAGACAAATCTATCGACTCCTATAGAGAAAGAAGAAAAAATTACTGAATAAAATTTCAGATTTCAAGCAGAGACGTCAGATCTACAGAGCAATTGTCTATAAGACAAAGACGATTTTCGACTGACAAATTTGTTTCTTTTACCTACAGGTGAAACATTGCGAGATGAAAGCTTTGAAATAATAGTATCATACAGGAAAAACGCCAAAAAGAATATCATTCACATGTAATATTGTCTATAGTGAAATCTTTGAAACTAAATTTATTTGTATATTTTTCTTTTCTATAAAATTCATTAATGCGTCAACAGTTATTTTAAAAAAGGAAATCCAATTTTCTTTTATGATTGCAATATATAAAGTAAATCATTGTTTTGTTTTATTTCAGAATTTTTGAGACGAGCAATTATTATTATATGCTTTGCTATTTGGACTAACATTCTCACTTTTGGCTGATATATTCACAACGTTTCGATGAATTTACACTCCGATCTTCTTCAGGTGTCTGTTTTATGTGCCTTTCTATTCGGACGAGCATACTCATCATAACTGATATACTTAAAATGTTTCGGCGGTTTTACCCTCCCAATTCAGTCCACAGTGTTTGAATTTTCTCTTTCCGCTTTCCATGCTTAGTGGAGATAAACCCTATTATCTAAAGGAGATAATCCGTATCAATTAATAATCTTATTTGTCTTATTTGCCATTGTGTTGTTTTCTTCTTCCACTGAACCAGAGAATGTGATCTTTCAACATGACGAGACCCAGAGTCCCCTGTATATTTTAATCAGCGTTCTTTCCCCCTACAGCCTGTGACTCTTCAATATTCATTGTATTTTTCAGATGTTCCAGGACCATTTCCTGTTCGTTTATTTTCATAGAACTAATCTTCACGAGGAAATGGTGACGTACACATCACGCAATCAAATGATACACACTTGTAACAAAATGGAAAGTGTGCTGATCTCACAAGCTGATGATCGGCTTGTTCTATGCTAGACGTTTCATCTATACAGCAAATTGTCAGAATTGGTTTAATCCAAAAAAAATCGATATACGCGATCAATGATTGGATCGAGACAAAATTGTGTTTCTTGATTATAGAGGAGATTTTTTTTTGCTGAAATTAAAATGTGATATAAACCACTTAAGCGTTTTGGTTTAATAACAGCCTCTTATAAAGAAAGAATCCATAGAAATTCATCTGTTAAATAGTAAACAAAATTTAAAAATCGTAACTCGGTTTAAATTAATTTACTGATAGCAAAAGATATTTAAATAATACCTAATCTATATTATAGATTAAGATTTCAATCTCTGTCCATCACACACTGTGTAGGACTTTATATTTTCATGTACTATATATATGGGTATGTGTGTGCTGTGACATGTAGTTGGAATAATGCATTACCTTTTTACACGCTCTGGACAATCCTTGCTCTGAGCTGAACAATAAAAAATAGGACAGGCAAAAATCTATCCTGGGAATCGTTATTGCAAATCGGCCTTTCTGAAGTAGGACTATCCGGGGTGAAGACCGAGACTTTCAAGTTCGACCGTCAACATGAATAGGATCATCGACGTACTGTCAGGAGGGCCCGATTCGCCCAGCTGCGTCCACCAACTACACTCTACTTTGACTCCTGCTCACAACACTTCAGGAGTCACAGTCCACTCCGCTACGGCCACGAGAGGAGAAAGTGAATAAGGAGAGAGGATGAGAATCTTGATGATCGGATGCCAGCGGGTATAATAATCTGATTATGAATCTGTTGTGCGAAGTTTAACCTTTTAATCAGTCTTATTATAAAACCCAGGTTGTGTGTGTGTGTGTGTGTGTGTGTGTGTGTGTGTGTGTGTGTGTGTGTTGTATGTGTGGATGTGTGTGTTTCCGTTTACATTTTCAAACCGATTTTTCAACCAAAACTTCACAGGACTACGAAAAATTACCTTGTGGTAGTTCTGACAGCGCAAAAAATTGGAAAAACACAATTGTTTTTGCACAAAATCAATTTGAAAACACGATTAAGCGGCATCGCTATCGCGAGAATGAAAGGGGGGCAACTCATATCGAGTTATACTTATTATAAAACCCAGGTTGACAATTGTTTATAATAAAATTCTATTCAATCGGTAGACTCATAACGATTGAAAATGTTTTTGTTTGAGTTTGACCAATTCGTAAAAAGAAAAAAAAAACTAATTAAGACATGCGTGTCCGTCAACCTTAAACAATAATCTTTGTCAATTTTATTTTTTAGACTTTATGATGGTCGATACTTGATTTATCTCTTACTGTTACATCCCCGGGCAACGCCGGGCTCTACTGCTAGTCATTAATAAAGTTTTAAATATCCCGACAAAAACTTTATTAAAGGAATAGCATTATCGAAAATAGAAAAAGATGTTATGATTAACCTTTAAACTGCGGCCATCATTAACTGATGATTCATTGACGATCAACGGACATCATCAAAGGATGATTTAAAATTATTTCAAATGGGACAGGCATGATTCGTTCATTCATTATTTGCAATGAATCAGGCATCAGTCGTTCATTCTCTGTTTAGTAAACAGTGAATGAACGAAAACATCAGGAGGACAGCAGATAGCGATTGTCATTGCATTTCAATTTTTGCAGATTATAGTTGGCTGGAAAGTATGGAACCGGAAGGAAGTTCCACAAGCGTGAAAAGAAACTGTTAGCATTGAACTTATGGTTACATCTAGCCAGCTCAACTGTAAATTGATAAGTAGAAGAAGAAGCCAAAGACAATGTTATGACTTCATGCATACTTTTCAAGAAGAGACGAAAAATAGTGAGAACTTGATACGAAGTGTACACAACTTCAGTAGCATTTTTCCAAGCGTAGCTTAGATGTGGCACAAGGCCAAAAGTATGGTGCACCCAGTGAGAATCGAACTCACTACCCAGTAGGAATTGTCCTAGCGAAACAAGCTTGTTAACCATTACACTGCCTTGAGGTGCCCAATACCACTCTAATATGCATGGAAAGCTTCATACTGTTAAAAAAATAATGAATTTAGAAATCTAGCATAAATTACTTTCCATTTTTTATTTTTATAATGTGAATGAGTTAAAATATATTTTTTATAATTATTGTATATAACTAAATCGAAAATAAGCATAAAAAATACTCTTTCAAAATATGAATTTTCTTATTTTTTACACGTTCGGCGAGAACATCTGTGTAACGTTTTCCTAGTAAAAAAAAAAAAAAATAGAAAAGGCATTTATATGAAGCCCGTCTAACTTGACACATGTCCCTAGAAAAATGGCAAAAAAAAAAAAAAAAAGATGCCCAGAAGTAGCCGGTCGGACAAGACAATCTCAGCTGTCAGGAAGAGCACGCCACTTAGTGCAATGGAGATGTACGGACAGAAGGATGCGTTGTACCTTGTGTTAAGGCTATTATGAATATCCTTGTAAGCCTCTGCCGAGAGCGAAGGTCGGTCTGCCGAGAAAGAGGATTATGGGATGCATCATGAACATAAAACAAACAAACGAACTGCTTCCGTTTGTCTTTCTCCCTCACTTAAGACTTTTTTCTTTCTTTTTTTTATCTTTACCTATTGTGTTAAAAGTAGTTTGAACAAAATAAGATTACCAAGCGAACCGATGTATAATAATGCTGAAATATAGCTTAACCTGACCAACATAATATATATATATATATATATATATATATATATATATATATATATATATATATATAAAATTCATATACTCGTTTCCTTATACACGAACACAAGAATACACGTACACACACACACACACACAAACAAACACACACACACACATATATATATATATATATATATATATATATATATAATTATTTATTTAAAAATATGATTCCAACACGCTACATAAGAGTTCTCATGTTTCAAAACAAGAGCCGAAAACTTCAATATAATTATTTGAATTAAATTGAATTAAAGTACTAAGCTCTCTTATGTAACGTGTTGGAATCATATTTTTAAATAAATAATTATATTTATGCTCTACTTTTGTATCGAGCACTATTTTTTAAAAATAATAACAAAAATGCTAAAGAACTTTGGATTATTTACCTAACGAGTTCTTTCCTATTTTCTATATATTTTCACACACACACACACACACACATATATATATATATATATATATATATAAATATATATAATATTTATTAACAATTATAACAAAAACATTTTATAAACCGCTACATAAATGCAATCATGTTTCAGCACTATAAGCGCTTCTTCAGGAGGTTTCAGCACTATAAGCTCTTCTTCAGGAGGTGGTGGTTAACTAAAGAATAAACAATTATTTTAGGATTTAAAAGAAGGAAAGTGGGGAAAGGGAAAAAAATAAATTTCTAATATCTAGGGGTGACCTAGATTAACTAATCAAATGCCGGACCTATGATAATTTCGAAGTTAACTTTCGTATTGGATTCCTATTGACTGCACAAGTTATTTAAAATCAAACTTAGATGTTAATAAAATGATGTTTGTGAACATCTAAGTTTGATCAAACTTAAATGTTAACAAAATATATCGAGATAAATGTCAACAACTCGTAAAAACATCCTCCTCTATGTAAAAAAATGCTTTTCTGCTATATTTTGACCAAAAACTAATATTTGTTTCAAATCAGATTGATTAAATCTTAAATCAGCTAATCTTCTCAAATTTTAGAAAAGTATATTTTATTTTTGAAAGATTTTTGACAAAGATAATATAATAATGTGTTAACAGATTTGTAAATATGGCAATAAATGCCGATAATCATCCATTTTTAACGATTTCGAAAAAAATAATTCCAATCAATTTAAATTAGTCTGGAAATGCTGCAAAGTATTTTTACTTGTTAAAAATATTAAATTTAATCTATTAGGTTGGAATTAATTTCTGGTCAAAATTTAAATTTAAATTGTTCAATATCTTCTGAACGTTTTCAGCTTTCATAAGACTTTATCAAAGAGGTTTTTTTTAATAGAGTTGTATCTATGCATTGTGTTTTCTTTAATAACTTTCGAATGTCGCTTCTTCATGCATCGGTAGGTGTCATGACGGTTTTCTTTAGCATTGCGACTTCACCCGTCACTTTACGGTAGCGTCTCATTTTAGCAGTTGAGAAATATATCCAGTATATTTGTAAATTGAATTCAATTTTATTGATGTTGGATTTTGAAGTTCTATGGTTAAGGCTTCTAGTATTTGTAATCGTTTTTACTGTTTATTTTGTATATCACTTTTGAGTGAAGATTTGTCTGATTTCTCGTGTTGTGGTTTTATTATCATTTTTCTCTTAAATTTATTACTGGATATTTTTATCTGATTTGCATCCTCTTGTAGTTCTAACATTTTCTACTTTCACTTTCACTTTCACTTTCACTTCTTGCACAAATTTTCTTTCTCATCCTGTTTTTGCTACTTTCTGCATCTTTCTCTTCATTCTTCTTTCTCCTTTTTCTCTTCCCTTTTCTTTTCTCTCTCTTCTTTCTCCTTTTTCGTTTTCTCTCTGCTTTTGTCATTCCTTTCTTTTTCTTTGTCTTCTTTCTGTTTTATCTTCTTTATCGCTTCTTTCTACTTCTTTTCTTTTTTCATTATTTCTTCTTTTTCCTCTTTACCCATTAATCCCAGGAATCAGATGATGTCCATTGACTGGTTAATATTATAACACAAAATGTTAATCTTCTCGATCAAACTCAATGATCGTCTCATCTCCTTTGTTCAATATTTTCAAATATATTTTACTCCGGTAAAAATAGGAACAAAAGACACGCACCTGCGCTTCACGTCTATTTTTTTCCTTTATCAGAAAATTGTTCATTTACTGATTAAATATCAATATTTGCGTTTATTTTATGCATTCATTATTCATTTTTTTAATCATTTCCCCCAAGCAAGGCAATAAAGACTCTAAGACGCAAGGGTGTGGGAATATGAGAAAAGAAAAAAAGAAACAATTGTGAGGCAATATCAGAAAAGGAAAAAACACTTTTACGGTCAGAAAATAATAAATGAACAGGAATTTAAAAAAAAAAACAGTAGATAACGATTGACATTGCATTTAGATTTTTCAAGATCAAATTTAACTGGAAAGAACGAAGTTGGAAGAGAGTTCCACAAACGAGAAGTGCAAGAAAAGAAACTATTAGCATAGAACTTGCGGTTGCACCTAGCCAATTTAACAGTAAAAGGATGAGACCTAGCTGCCAATCTAGTACTGCGCTTAAATTCATAAAGTCTAGATACCAAAAAGGAAAGCTCATCAGAACAATAACGATGAAAATATTTATAGAAAAGGCACAGGGGAGCTACGTTACGGCGGTGGGAAAGAGACTGAAACCGAGATACCATGTCAGAACCTATAACATTGCAGATTCTTCTTCGGATTTTATTTTATTTTATTCTACATCTTAAGAATTGTAAAAGACTGGGCTGACAACCATATCACGTTTTTATCAGCGCAGTTAAAGAACGTCAAGCCTGGTCAGAAACTAGATGGGTGACCGCTTGGGAATACCAGGTGTTGTAAGCTTAGGTGTGCGGGTGGTGTAATAAAAAACGGCTCAAATTGGAAATCACATAGCCGAATTCCATTCCAGACGGGTTCTTTATATTCATTTATGTGAAAATACCATTGGGAAAGGCATGAATCCACCACCTCTCCCCCCAACAATGGGTTCAATAGTATCACTAAATCATTATTATCTCCGAAAAGATTTCTTACAGTTTAAAAATATATTCTGGCTTTAAATAACCATCAAAAGGTTGATAATCAATTATTGTAAGATATATGCTGTGTATTACGGTGAGTCATAAATAATGTTTGTTTTTTATTTATCAACTTTTTTCTTCAAAAAATAAAATAAAATTACATTTTATTCAATTATATATTCACCGTTAATTGCCACTTATTGCAGATTTTAAATATGTTTCGCTGGTTTTGATTTTTTAAATCAATTCATCGAAAGCAAGGTGATAATGCCACGAAGACGCAAGTTGCTACCGGGATTGAAAGAGAATGAGAAGATTTTAGAAGGAAACGTAAACCTAATCCTCAGTAGGAAACAAGGGATACACTCCTACTCCTGTTCAAAAGACCGAGGAGGCACGGTATGTAGGTCGTCTCCGTTGCAGAATGGTGACATAGCTAGCGGGAGTGTCCGTGTAGAAAAATGAATCTGAAACCTTGCTCTACCCAGCACGACTCTTCTACTCCCAGTATTTCTTGTAACCTATGGGAAGATAACGCATTACTTCTGGAGCACCCCATGTTGAGAATCACTTTTTGAATTTTTGAATGCTAAACCCTTTTCATTGGTCTTTATATATATATATATATATATATATATATATATATATATATATATATATATATAAGGCAGTGTGTGTGTGTGTAACGAATGCACGGCCGCAATTTTCGATGGATTTGCACCAAAGTTTACATGCACATGCTCCAAGTTAGCGGGAAGGCCAAGACCGACTTTGCATTTCCCAACTCCCATTGATAGTGGAAATAATCAATTTTTTCATGCTTCTACGGCAGCTTTCATGTAGTTTGCGGCCATTTTCTACTGGCCAGAGTGAGAGCCTGTAGCTGGCTGCCACGAATAGGCAGGGAGATTCTATTCGCCAGCGTTAGAGCCAACAGCTGACTGACACGAATGTTAACTAGCATGCTAGCATGCAAAAAAATCGATAGCTGCATTCGTCACAAGTGGGAAAAATTTAAATCTGCATGGCACTTTACTCCAATTGGCTCATTCTTGCTTAAACTCAACGTTGATTCTGATTCCGCAGAACTGGGTTTGGGTGTGAAAAAAGTATTTGTTGTTAACATTCTTTTTTCATTCGGTTTTTCCAGTTACGAATCCTTTTTTTAAAGCTGATCGTTTTGTGTTCATTTTGTTTAGTTCTTTTTTTGTAAGAGATTTAATGTTTAGTATAGAGCTTAGAAAAAATTCGCAGTGTGAGATAGGCAAGAAGTAAGGCATGTAGCAACATCAGCACAGCAAAGGGCACTCCTTTAAAGGCAAGGAAGGGCAAAAATATTTTAAGTCAAGTGATAGCGATTGCTGTATGAGTCGTACGATTTTTAAATCAAGCACGGGCAACGCCAGGCCATGCTGCTAGTTTATATATATGTATGTATACGAATGAATTCCTTTCGCCTTCTCCAGGGCGACAACCAATAAACGATATGAAGGAGTTAAAGATTATGCTTGAAATACATCTTCATTATGAAATACCTCTCTCACTCCATTGCAGTAGCCCACTCTTTTACAGCTCTCACTCTCACTCATTCAACCCCTCTCACTCATTCTCTCCTACTCACTCTTTTTATAACTCTTATTCACTCTCTCACAACCTTCTCTTTTAGTTCGAATAAGAAAGTTGTCAGAGTAAGAATGAGTGAGAGAGATTGAGTAAAAAGAGTGAGTTAGAATCATTCACTCACTCCATTGCAGTATCCCACTCTCTCACAGCTCTTACACTTTCACTCACTCACCCTCTCTCACTCATCCTCTCCCACTCTTTCTATTACTCTGACTTTCTCTCTCTCTCTCTCTCTCTCTCTCTCCCACATGTCTTTCTCTTATTCTTACCCGCGCTATTTCACTCGCTCTCTCTCACTCACTCCATGACTCTATTCCACTCTTTCATAATCTCTCTCTCCCTCTCTCTCTCTCTCACTCACTCTGTTTTACTCCCTCTTACTATCACTCGCGCTATTTCACACATTCTCGCTATTTCTTTCATTCACTCACTCTTTCACTTAATCACACTATTCCACTTCCTCTCACTCATTCATTCTCTCTCACTTTCTCACTTATTCACACTCTTTCTCACAACTCTCTCCCTTGCTCTCACTCGCGCTCTTTCACTCATTCTCACTCACTATATTTCACGCTTGCTCGCTGACTCTCTCCCTCCATCACACTATTTCACTCCCTCGCAATCTCTCTCACTCTCTCTCTCTCTTATTCTCACTTACTCACACAGACAGCCACACCCTTCACTCACTCTCTCTCTCTCTCTCTCTTTATCACTCTCTTTTTTCAAACTGCTCATCTCTATCTCAATTTCTCTGTAAAAAAACATCTTCCATATTCGCGTCTTCTATTACAGTTTATCTGTTCCTTAAATTTTCCGGCGCAAAAAAAAATTCCTTAAGAGACTCGTTTTTCCCGCACTTCTCAGTATTGTCTTTCCAATTTGAGGCTAAAGGAAAACTGTATTTTAATTGAATACCTAAAGTAAAGCCTGGAAAAGCGAATCTTACAATGCCGCTTTTCTTCGCATGCATCGAAACAACAGCTGTCGGTGTCACGTTTTCACAGCTGTCAGTACAATCTCCTACGCACATCTCGTGGACCATGCGAGACCAAAGGCTCACACAACACAGAGAACAGTAAGGATTATGAACAATTCCAGAAAAGGGAAAACGTAGAGAGCCCTCACTTTTCCCAAACCAACACACCGTAAAAGAAAGCTGTTAACTGAGGACCTTCTATTATTTAAAATAGATAAGTACATAAATAATTAATCTAATTAAAATAATATAAAAAATAATAATTACATTAATAAATATATATAAACAATATTATTATTAGTGAATACTTGTATATGAGTAAGCGCTCCGTTTATATATGAGGCACGGGCAGCGGCTCGGATTGAGAAATCAGAGAGCCGAGTTCGAATTCCACTCGAGTCCATTACATTCATTTACGAGCTATTACCTTTGGGAAAGGTATGAATCCTCTTTTTCTCCCCATCTTCCGCCTAGCTATGGTAAAATAGCAAGACAAACTGGGTTCTATAACCTTGGGTGGCAACCGATCTAGGAGAAGGTAACTCTGAATTCAAAACCGGCCTGGAGAGGGATAATCTACGTCAGCTTATCTTGCCCCCAAAACAGCACTTTTATCTACATATACATATGTGGTGCCCCTAATGGGTCACAGGATTCGCGATCATGCGATCCGTTTATATATTAAAGTGTATATTGTTTTATATTCACCAACCGGCGTGAAATTTCGAGAAACCTTATTACAGAAAAAAAGTGCGTTCTTTGGCAGGAATCGAACCTGTAACTCTTTGGGTAAAGGTGAATATAAATAAATATATTGTTAAATATATACTCAAATACGACTATCCACTAATAATGATATTTAAAGTGCTAAAAATCTATAAGATGAATAAATCCATTCTAATATATAAAACTAGCAGCATGGCCAGGTGTTGCTCGACTTCGATTCAAAAATCGTTCGACTCATACAGCAATCGCTATCACTTGACTTAAAATATTTTTGCCCTTCCTTGCCTTTAAAGGAGTGACCTTTGCCGTGCTGATGTTGCTACGTGCCTTACTTCTTGCCTATCTCACACTGCCAAATTTTTCTAAGCTCTATACTAAACATTAAATCTGTTACGAAAAAAGAACTAAACAAAATGAACACAAAACGATCAGCTTTAAAAAAAAAGGACTCGTAACTGGAAAAACTGAATGAAAAAAGAATGTTAACAACAAATACTTTTTCACACTCAACCCAGTTCTGCGGAATCAGAATCGACGTTGAGTTTAAGCAAGCGAATGAGCCAATTGGAGTAAAGTGCCATGCAGATTTAAATTTTTCCCACTTGTGACGAATGCAGCTATCGATTATTTTGCATGCTAGCATGCTAGTTAACATTCGTGTCAGTCAGCTGTTGGCTCTCACGCTGGCCAATAGAATCTCCCTGCCTATTCGTGGCAGCCAGCTACAGGCTCTCACTCTGGTCAGTAGAAAATGGCCGCAAACTACATGAAAACTGCCGTAGAAGCATGAAAAACTCGATTATTTCTACTATTGATGAGAGTTGGGAAATGTAAAGCCGGTCTTGGCCTTCCCGCTAACTTGGAGCATGTGCATGTAAATTTTGGTGCAAATCTGTCAAAAATTGCGGCCGTGCATTCGTTACACACACACACACACACATCCTGCTTTTTATAGATAGAGATAAAAATGCAACATTTACTAACTTCTGATATTAAATTACTTCATTTAAAGTTTACCTTTATTTAGACAGTTGGTTTCATAAATATTTTAGACCGTTCTCAAATTTAAAATTTTGAAAATTTTTGAAAATGTTTTTTTCTCTGCTTTATTTCTGTTCATAAATACGTGTTGCAAAATAAAATCCTTACTTTGAAAAAATCTCTCAGGAGAAGAAACGCGTTGTTTAAAACTAAAATATTTATTTTGTCTTTATTCACACACACAAATACACACACACATATACATATATATGGTTGCTGTCGACTCGCAAAGCGAGTATGGCCATCTCTGATATGTCCAGTCCTTCAATTAAACTCAACTCCACAAAACTACATTCATGGATTGTTTGAATGACAGAGGCCCATAAAGCCAGCTATAAAATTAAATTAAATAAATTATTAAACTGCGAAGTAAGTTTTTTGCCAACGTATTTTTCCAAACAAATCAGTTTATTCAAATTTCATCGATTGGATTGCTAAATTGAACGAAACGTAGAGTTTGTAAATCTCGACAAAAATGTTCGCCATAATTTCAACAATACGAAATAGTGCGAGGATTTTAACACGCTGATATAAAAAACAAAAAAAAAACAAAAATATATATATATATAGTTAAATTCCCAGATGAATTCTGTGGACAAGACAGATTGGTATCAAATGACAATTGGAAAAAAATCAACGCGCTTCGTCTTCCGACTTTTTCAAGGCAAAAATGATATCGAAATTAACCATTAACCAGAAAAAAGGCTTAGACACAAGCGTCTATCTTTTTAATTTTGAATTATAATGTAACTATAACAACAAAAACATAAAAAAAACAAAAAAAAACAGTCTTTGCCGCCAAAAAGAAAACAAAATGACTTACTTAACTAAGGGTTCAAAAACCAATAACTTTTCATCCTCACCGATCGACGCTTTCTCACTGCGGCTCCTTGATTTGAACGCCTCTTGGGACTTATGTTCACCCTTGACCTCAAGTAAAATATATACGACACATTTCTATAGATCCTGGGAAAAAAAATGTCCGGCTACTTCTACCATTCCAGAAAGTACCTGACTCCTCCTGCCATGATCTATCTTTGGTAAACTTAGTTCAGACGAAAACATCTCCCATCCTACATCCTCTTTCCCCATAGTTGCAAGCCTATCGTTATTCTATCGTTACTTTCATGGCGAATATTCAGACGAGCACCGTTCTTTAGTACCACCAGCTGCGACTTTTGTTAAATCGCCCTCATTCCTTACATATCTCATTAGTAAGAAGGACGTTCCGCCCAGAAAAATTCTTCCTAAGAACAGTTACTTTACGGAACAGACCTGAAAACTACATTCTTAATCTATTGTCAATGGTTATCTAGCCGTTTTTCTTATGTTCATATTACACACCTCATTCAATTAAGCTCTAACTTTAATGGCTCTTGAGCCTTGTGAACTTTAGTTAAAAAATATCTAAAACAGAAATAAATATTAAAAAATGAAGAAGAGAAGATATGTCATTATATAATATAAAATTTTTTTTTTTTTTAAATTAATTGATGAATATATCTACTCTGAGTGAGAGGAAATCATTTCAGGAGACTTGATAGTAAACGCCAGTAAGTTTCCTGAAAGCTGGATTTAATTTTATGAATCTCAGAGTAGAAACATTAAAAATTAAGCGCATATATTTATTTAATTTGTTTTATTAAGGCTCTATTTCTTGAAATCGAGGAATATATATATATGTGTGTGTGTGTGTGTGTGTGTGTGTGTGTGTGTGTGTGTGTGTGTGTGTGTGTGTGTGTGTGTGTGAGAATCTGACGGAATGATAAATATATTAGACAATATGGACATTTTCAAAGCGTATATATATATATATATATATATATATATATATATATATATATATATATATATATATATAGTTAAATTCCCAGATGAATTCTGTGGACAAGACAGATTGGTATCAAATGACAATTGGAAAAAAATCAACGCGTTTCGTCTTCCGTCTTTTCAAAGGCAAAAAATGATATCGAAATTAACCATTAACCAGAAAAAGGCTTGAACACAAGTGTCTTTTTAATTTTGAATTATAATGTAACTATAACAACAAAAACATTTCGATTTCATTTTTTGCCTGGAAAAGTCGGAAGTCGAAACGCGTCGGCAAAAATGTATGATTTTTTTCCAATTGTCATTTGATACCATATATATATATATATATATATATATATATATATATATATATATAGTCGACTCTCCCGTCGAATATGATGTATGAGGGTCAAGCAGATCAGTTCCCAGGAAACCGACAGCCAGACACCGGCACATGAGATTTGATTACAGTGGTGAAGGTTTCGTGCAGGACCATCCACACTTTTTGAAGGGACGAATACAGAGACCTGGTGCACCGAATGCCACAAGGTTCCCAAAAGACCCGCCGCAGGTTTTGAATTCAGAGTTGTCCTTCTCCTAGACCAGTTGCCATCCAAGGCGATAGAACCCAGTCTGTCCTGCTATTTACCCATATATAACGGTTTGAAAAATGTCCATACCGTCTAATATTGAAACTTCTTCCCTTTAAGACAAATACTTTCCACCCTCTTCTGCCTTTCGCCTGACAGAAAGATTGAAATCGATAAATTCTGTATTAAATTTTCGACTGGTGTTGTTTTTTTGTTGTTGTTTTTTGTTGTTGTTGTTTTTTGTTGTTGTTTTTTTTTTTTTTTGTTGTTGTTGTTTAACTTTCACAGTTAAATTTCTATCTCTGACACGAACTCAGTCCACACCGGGATTGATAAGACAGACGACCTATATTTTCGTTTGCCGAAATACACTATTCCCCATATGAGATGATTTCGGATTTTATTGTTTATTAATTATATATATATATATATATATATAGTTTTGCTGCAATTTTATTTTTTGTTAGGATACAGCTGTAATTGTTACAAGAGGCACGGTTTTTAAGTCCTGCCTTTTAGTGTCATTTTAAATTTAGATGGATGTAAACTCACAGACAACCAGAAGGAATATTTCAAATTAGGATCAAACTGGCACGTGCAACCGAAATTTGAGCCACACACAAAGAAAACGGAAATCTTTCACGGGCCAATCTCCTACTTGAAACTGAAAACTAATTAACAACCATCCACATTTAAAAGATCTAAAAGCCAAAGAACTTACAAACTGTTCCTACCACAACAGTGTATATATATATATATATATATATATATATATATATATATATATATATATATATATATATATATATATATATCAGGTCATCCCATAAGTTCTGCCCGAAGAAAACAAGTGACAAAATGTTACATTTAATTACAGATTCAATCAACAATGTAATTTCCCTGATTATCTATAACTTCCTTCCATCTATTAACAAGCTTACTAATTCCATTACTGTAAAATTCTTTTGGCTTTGATTCGAAGAACTCACAAATGTGAGTTTTAACCTCTTCCTGTGTTACAAAAGCTGTTTCTTCCAAATGATTCTGTAAGCTACGAAACAAATGGTAGTCTGAAGGAGCAAAATTGGGAGAATAAGGTGGATGAGGAATTTTCTCCCAACCAAGTTCTTCGATCTTTTGTGACATGATTCTTGCTGTGTGGGGTCGCGCATTGTCCTGATAAAACATCACCTCTTTTCGATTCACTAGAGCTGGTCTTTTTTTCCTCAAAGCTTGGTTCAAACGCTCTAATTGCTGACAGTATATTTGAGCATTAATTGTTGCATTAGGCGGTAAGAATTCAAAGTGGATTATTCCTTGGCGATCCCACCAGATTGAAAGAAGAACCTTTTCCCCATGAAGTCCCCTTCTCGGATGTGGCTGGGGTCCTTCTCTTTTACTAAGCCACTGTCTACGACGCTTAACATTTCGATAAAAGATCCATTTTTCGTCGCCAGTCACAAGTCTATCCAAAAAAGGTGAAACAAGTTGGCGAGAATGGAGAAAAGAGCAGATGTCAACTCGGGATTTGAGGTTGTTTTCAGACAATTCATGAGGCACCCATTTTCCAAGTTTATGAACTTTTCCAAGTTGTTGAAGATGACAATGAACAGTTGTATGATTTGAACTGAGAACCACTGCCAATTCCTCAACTGATAAAGCAGGGTTTTCTTCAAGGTCTGCTTCAAGAAGCTTTTCATCAAACTCAACTGGACGTCCGCTTCGATCTTAATCTTCAAGGGTGAAATCTCCACCTCTGAATTTTGCAAACCATCTTCTGCAAGTTATTTCATTTACACATTCCTCTCCATAAACTGAGTGAATGTTTCTAGACGCTTCGGCTGCTGAGTTTCCTTTCTTGAACTCATAAAGCATTATGTGCTTCAAATGATTTTTGGGTACTTCCATGTTAGCAGGGTTTTAATCAAACAAAATTTAATTTTATTGTTCTCTGAAATAAAATTTGATCAGTTTAAATGCATCTAAACATAAAAATAATGTTCAGCTCCATTAGACATTAAAATCTTTAAATTTCGTTCATTTTAACAAAAAGTTAAAATTCGGACAGAACTTATGGGATGACCTGATATATATATATATATATATATATATATATATATATATATATATATATATATATATACACCCCCAAATCTGTGAATAAAATAATAATTATGGCCATTGGTCTCAATCTGTGGTTGACAGGGGCAAGAAATGGCTGGTTAACTTTAGTGTCTCAAAAACAAAACTACTCTCTCTTTTACTCACCACAGAGAACCTTCCCTGCCTCCCATTAGAAAGTCTGATGCTCAACTCCACGTGAGTGCCTCTCTACGCCTGCTTGGTCTCTCACTGTCCACTGACCTAAGATGGAACAAATACACTGAATCAATAGCTTCATCTACCGCAAGGAAATTTGGTTCTATGAGTCGTGCCAGAAAGTTTTTCTCGCCCGAGTCCATCCTTCAACTCTATAAATCAACCATTCGCCCTTGCATAGAATACTGCTGCCATATATGGTCTGGAGCCCCCGCTGTTCGTCTCAAGGTCCTCGACAAAATACAGAGACCAATGTGATTGGTCCTGATCTGGCATATCGTCTACATTCACATTCTCACAGATGTGTCGCCGATTCCCTCTGTCTTTTCTACAAATTCTTTCACGGTAACTGCACCGACGAGCTACTTTCGCTGGTTCCCAAACTGCATGAATTTAAGCGTGCTACTAGGTTGGCATCTCAGTTCCACCCTTTCACTGCCAAAACTATTAAATGTAGTCGTCTCTTCTGTTGTTCATGATGACGGTCGTCTTTGAGTATAGAATCCAGAGGTTAGCAGTGAATATTTCGAAGACAGTAGGAAAGCGTTGTTCAAGTTAGCAGTGGATATCCGGTAAAGTAGCAGAGCGTAGTTCAGTAGTTCTTCCTTCTGTTCCTCTTCGCCTGACAAGCTGGCACTGGACATTCGGAGAGAGTAAACAAAAATGGCCGCCTTTATACACGACGGATTGAATATTCTACGTCTTCTGATTGGTTAAACCTTCTCTTGGTGGACTATAAAATGAGTCAAGTCATTTTGACTGGCTCACTAGTAGATACATATACACAAAAAACTGCAACATCTACTTCAATAGCTTCATGTTTCGCACTTCCCATCTGTGGAATTCCCTTCCTATTACTTGCTTCCCTGGTAGCGATAATCTTCAATCATTCAAATGCAATGATAGTTGACATCTTCAGACGCCTTGATCTATTCCCCGTCTTTCTCTTCATCCTTTCCTCTATCATGCCGCTTTACTCTTGCTCCCATTCTCTGTAACCCCTTGTGTGCTAGTGGAAAAAACTAATTAAAATATGCCAATAGGATCGTTGAATTTATTTCTAAGTAAGTATATTTCCATTGTTTTAGATTGTAGAATAATTTTAGTTTCATTTACAATTCTTCTCGCAATAACAGTGATGGGGGGGTTACGTTTTACTCTTTTGTCTGATTTGCATATGGGTCGGTCTATATTTGATAACTTGAGATGGCATTTGCTTTATCTTTCTTACTTATATTCTAAAACAAGAACCATCTTCAATGACATGCCAAGAACTGTACACAGTAAAACACCTACTAACAAATTGTAACAACTTCACCCAAATCCGTTTAAAATACTACAACCAACATGATAGAATATTTTCAAAACATTAATCCATATAATAATATCCTACAATCTATTAAAGAAATTAAAATGTATTCTAAAATATAACTACCATATAAAACACGCACATGCCACCATCTCTAGTAATTATGTTTACACAAACATGCATATAAACAAAAGCTGGGTATCATCTACCATGTATTCAACTGTGAAAGCAGAATAACATATACCATATTTTTATTACTCCAAAGCATTAATATTCTGCATTAAATGACCCATGAATGAGTTGATATGCTGTTAAACAGAAAAATCAATTGTATATTGAGTTCGTTTATATATAGTGATTTTTTTCCTAAGAATAGCTTAGATGTGGCACAAGGCCAGAACTGTGGGGAAGACATCGAGGATTGAATTCGCTATTCAGTTTTAATTGATCTAGCAAGACAAACATGCTAACCATTACAGCACGTTGAGGTACCCAGTTATTTTCTAGGCGTAGCTTAGGTGTGGCACAAGGCCAAAAGTATGCTTAAACAAAACAACTAACCAAGCAACATGAAAGAATTCTCTCATGACATTAATCCATATAATATCCTAGAATTTCTTAAAGAAATCAAACTGTATTCAAAAATATAACTACAACATAAAACACACATATCACCACATCTAATAATCATGTCCACACAAACATGTATATGCATAAAAGCTGAGTATTATCTACCATGTATTCAATTGCGAAAGCAGAATAATATATATCATATTTCTATTACTCTAAAACCCTAAGAAAATTAAATTTCGGCATTAAATGACTCATGAAGGAGTTGATATGCCGTTAAACAAAACCAACCGAAGTAAAATTTACATTTTTTATTATTTCACCTCAAGCAAGGCAATAAAGTCACTAAGGTGTGATAGAATATGAGGAAAAGAAAACATTATTAAGAAGAGAGGACAATAAAAGAACAGGAATTAAGAAGACAGAAGATAACGATTGACATTGCATTAAATTTTTAAAGATCAGAATCTTAACTGGAAATCAATAAGCTGGAACAGATATCTACACGCGAGAAATGGGAGATAATAAACTGTTAGCATAGACTTTACGGTTACATCTAGGCCTTTCAACAGCAAAATGATGGGACCTAGTTTCCAATCTAGTACTGTTCTTAGATTAGTAAAGTCGACATGCTAAAGAGAAAATGTCGGGATACTAAAGTCGAGATAGAAAAAGAGACAAAAATATTTCTAGAAAATGGACAGGGAAGCTACGTTACGGTGAGAAAGTGACTGAAGCTTGAGATGCCTGCTCATGACCAATAATATTGCAGATATTTGGTTTCTATCAAGAATCTCTAAATAAATAGCAGAAACACCAAATCAGTAATATTCAATGCATGGAGAAATGGTGGACTTATAAATTCTAGCAAGAAAAGTTGTCTAGCACGACACAACTAATCCAACTTTCTAAGCAGCAGAGATAGCATTTGATTTAATATAATCATTCCACTTCATATCAGCGGAAACGTTAGCCAGAGAAAGCTCAATTTATCATTATCCTGGAGGTTAGCATCAGCCATGCTGATATAAGTTTCTCTAAAATGATTAAAAGAGAGTACTTTCGTTTTGGGCACATTAAAATGAACGCATTCATATTAGTTTCCTATCGGTGAAAGAAAGTAGTCCGAAAATTATTATTTTTTCATTTGATTTATAAGGCTCATCTGATGCTTAAACCTTGTTTCAGGTTGTATTATGTGATTCAACCCAGATGATACCAGACAGAGAGGCCAGTTGCATCGACTGATTGAATCGAGAGAAGACCTGCTAGCTAATGAATGCAGATCTGCAATTCATCCGATGGTAATGGCTGCCTCTCGCCATGTATACTAACTGCGACGAGGGTGTGTACGCATGGGAAAAATCATATGAAAGACATATGAAGACAAACCTGGGAAAGAAAAGGAGAGTCACTTAAATTCACGCAAGAATGTAGGATCCACGTTCGGAGAGGGTCCCAAGGCCAAACACCCACTGGCCGATGATGATATACCCGTGCTAGTGCAGTATAAATTGAGAAAATTTCATTTTTATGTAAACAACGAAAATTTCATTTTTATGTAAACAACAAGAAAAAAGTACTCTCCAATTTTTAGAGTCCCCCCATCCCAGCATAGGCATGAGGGTTACATTCAAGTTAATTGGTGATCCTATAAGTTAGTTTGTTAGTTCATTCATATAGCTCTGTATGTCTTTCTAAATCGTTTTAATTAAAGTCGAGAAGTAGAAGAAAGAGAAAATTGATTTGACCAAACCGATTAAATATATATATATATATATATATTTATACATTCTTTTTATAGATACAAATATTTAAGTGAATGCTCTGTTTATAATAAACAGCATTAAACAACATTTTCCGGCCTGAATGTCCGAGAAATTTTTCAAGTATTCGTCTTCCGACAGGAATCAAACCTGTATCCTATACGGAATCGTCATTTAGCCTGACGTGCCTTAACCGATCAAGCCACAGAGGATCGTTCGGTTAGAAGGGTCAATTTTACTGCTTTTAAACTACAATCTTCCATGTCTTTCACGTACATTCATATCTGCTCATGGCGAATCCAAATGTAAACAAATGACGTCACACAATATGAAATGGAACAACTCCGACAATTATTTTAAGACATTTTTTATGTTTAACATTCTTTTTATAGATACAAGTATTTAAGTAAATGCTCTGTTTATAAGAAACAGTATTAAATAACATTTACCGGCTTGAATGTCGGAGGATGAATATTTTCTTTGAAAATATCTCGGACATTCAGACCGGTAAATGTTTATTAATATGTGTGTGTGTGTGTGTGTGTTTTGCATATATATGTGTGTTTGTGTGTGTGTGCATAATACGAATTTGTAATTGTAAGGATAATTCTAAGGAGGACCGTAATCAAAAGAGAGATCAATGTAAATTACAGAGCAATATAATAAGAAATCGAGAAAAACCTTAAAAATCCATTATCGATTATAATTTATTTCATGATTGTTTTTATATTCATCTTTTCAAACCGAAAGTTTTTTTTACAAATGGAATCAATCCATCCAGACAGATATATCAGGATAAAAAGGAGAAAGGGGAGAAAAGAGAGAAAAAAAAAGGAGGTGGAAAGGAAAAAAGAAAAGGAATTTTTTTTTAATAATAATAAATTTCAAATGTAAAAGCTTTTAAAAATTAAGAGAAGAAAAAAAGAAAGAGGGAGAAAAAGGGGGGAGCCGAGAGAAAGAAAAGAAAGGAAAGAAGGAAGAAATAAATGATGAGCCAATACCAAAAATTTGGTCTGAATATAAAAATATTCATAAAATAAATTATACCCGAAATGGATTTTTAAGGTTTTTCTTTGTGTATTTAATGCAACTATGCTGAGCAGACCTTAGTTACAGTTTCTGAGAAAGAGCGTGTTATCTAACGTGATCAATCTGAACAAGGCCAGCACGTGTAAACCCTCGGTCACGATGACTTAGGATTTCGTGCTAGCACAGGTATCGACGTTCCCCGTCCACCCAATTTCCCTCACAAGGCTTGGGTCAACCCTTGTTGTGGTTTTCAGGTACTTTCCAAAGGTGCCGTACGCTGGGAACGCCCCCTCTAGATCACCAACATCAGGGAATCTCCTTGTCCTCATAAGCAGAAATGTTATTGATCATTTCAGAAAATCACTTGTTCACCTCATTTTGGGATTAAAAAGGGGGGGGGCGAATAAATAATCCTGTGCAATATTTTGTCGTATATCTGAAATACGTGTCATTATTTTTAGCTTAAATTTTGCTGGTGACATATTGAAAGTATTAACTTAATTTTCCACCATCACACAACAAAAGGCATGAAGTCATCTTTTCGATTCGCCCCCCCACCCAGCTATTACTTAACTAACAGCGCAGACTGGATTCTATAAGCTTGATTGTCTAGAAGAAAGACAAATCGGAAATCAAAACCGAGTGATCGATAAATCGATCTCAAAAAAACCTTTTGCTGAAGCAATCAGTCAGTCATTTATGTGCCATTCATGATACACGTTTAAGCGATCATGTATCTTTCGATACATGACTGACGAAGCAGATTTTTCCTGCAGTAGGTTGCCATTCTTTGCTACGGTAGACCATTTGCCATCCAAGGCTATAGAACCAGGTCTGCCCTGCTATTTACCCATAGCTGGCGGGGGGAGAAGAAAAGGATTCATACCTTTCCCAAGGTTATTAGCACGTAATTGAATGTAATGTATTCGACTGGAATTCGAACTCGGCTCTCCAATACCTCAATCTGAGCTGCTATCCATTACTTCACCGTATTAGTGTGGTTTATTTGTGGCTCTACTCCACTACGAAGGAAATGGAGAATTTTTTTTTATTTTTTTTTTTTTTTGCGTGGCATATTTGAAATGTGTCCTCTTTGAAATACGGCGTTCTTCCGGTCTCAGAAAGCACACACACTCTTCAAGAAGGCTAAAGTATATACGTTTATGACATTATTATAACGGGTAATGGTGGTCTACACAGCAAATAAATGCTGTAAACACGGGCGTGTTCTTGTACCACTGACACCACACGAATTCGTGAAAATGCAGCGTAAACAATGCTTAGCACCGGATGTCGTTCTGCGCCATGTTGTGACTCCAGCCATAGACATAACAGATCAGTTGCTTTAGTGCCGACCTGCTGTTTGCAAAAAATGAATCATCTCTGACACTTCGACGATGTTTACATGATTTGGAATATCAGCGATAACCATTTCTTGTATCTTGGGAGGCATTTAGCCGAAAACCAAGCGTCTTTCTGATTTGCATAAATGATCTACCTAGGAATATACTCAGATCATTTATGACGATGACACGACGATATACAGGTTCATCTCCCAAACTTTTAATGATCAGAGATTGGCAGCTGACCACTCTTCCGATCGGATACTAAATTCCAAGTGGGAGAAAAACTGGCTGTTTACATTCACTGCATCTAAAACTAAAACTGGTTACATTCCATCATCACCGCCGATCGAACTACCGCCAGTTACGATGAACGGGTATCCCCTCGAGAAGATGCCGTTCCTTGATAGACAATTGGGTCCCAAACTCATACCTGACCTCGGGTGAAACTCGTACATACGATCCATCGTTAAAGATGCAGGAAAAATGGTCGGTACCCTGTACCACACCAGTTAGTATATGACTCCTCGTGCTATCATCTACGTTAATAAGAGCCAAATCAGGCCGAAAATGGAAATATTGTTGTCATATTTGGGCGGAAGTTGCCTAGTCCTCACTTTTCAGCTTTGATAAAGTTCAAAAGTGTCAGCGAGTCCATGTTGGAGAAGAATTATTTTCCACTCTCCAATTTTTCTCTCGCAGGCGGGATGTGGTGACCTTCTCATTGCTCTGTCGCTACAGCCATGGGAATGTCTCAGATGAACTACATTCCTTGGTTCTGTCAGGCCTAACAGTTCCGTCTAGGACCCGCCATGCTATTTACATTGTAACAAACCACCCTCATTCCTTCCGTATTCCATCGGTGTGAAGTAAGTTCCACTCGAACAGCTTTTTTTCCGTGAACAACTGCTCTATAGAACCGATTCCCAAGAGGACGTTTCCCCGATCACAATCTTAACCTGTTCAAGTCTTGAGTTAACCGTTATCTTCCCCTACAATCCGTTTAAACTACCCCTTAATGTAACCCTCTACCACGAGTGGCTCTAGGCCTTATATAAGGTGAACCTTACCGTAAAAAAATGTCCGGTTGCATTGTAGGCTGTTTCAAATAAGACGTTGTTTCGGTAAGCAACGCAGCACAGTTATTGGTTCCCTGATATGATTGCCGAACTCCAATAAGCACTAATCGTCTTGCAATGATAATAACTCATTCGTATCGACAACCAACTGTGGGTCAATTAGTCTACCACGTGACAAGGCTGAAATGAAATAAGAGAATTTATTTTACGCCATTTATTTGAAGGATTATCGAAATTTCAAGCAAGCACTCAGTAATAAGTATAACATTTAAAATGTAAAGGTAAAATTTACTTAGAGATACAAAGGACAGGACATTTTGGAGAGGCATGATCGCCCATATCCTGATGTGTCACGGCACAATTAGAAGTAAATACTATTACTTATTTGTGTCACCTATGACACTTTGTGTACGTGAATGTATAGTCATCAACAACGCATACTGACTATTTTAAAATCACCACATATTCTTGAGTCTCCATCTGATTTTCATAAAACTACAACGCGAGAGTCCCATTTAATGTCACCTGGAGAACATAGTTCAAAATTCCTTCCTCTACCATTTTCTTTAACTTAGCAACTACTAAATATAGAAAGTGAATAGCTAAATTACGGGATTTAAAATAAGAAGGGCTACTATTTTCATTTAATTGTATACTCGTTTTATACCCCTCTCGTTTTTACTTTTTCTGAGTTTACAATATTGATTAATTTCAACGTACCCAACATCTTTTCCTAGTAACCCATGATTATTTTTACATCCCACTACTGTAATAGAAATAATTTCAAATCGGTCACAGGTTTTAAAAGTCCCATTGAAGTAGTCCAAAGTTTTAATAAAAGATCAATTGACTTGACTTAATTTCAAATGACTTTTTCTCAATTTCGGTTTACCCATTTGTTCCCAGAATTTCCTTAGGATTAGATTGACCTCACTCCCCGTATTCACTTGCATTGGAAACGTCATACCATTTAATTTTTTTTTTCAAAAGAATTCTTTTCCTCGTCTTTTATTATTGAAAAGACGTCATCAGTTCTTTCTTTTTTCCAATTTTTCTGTATTGCCTATTTTCTTTTTAATTTTGCATACGAACAGATTTTTTTCTTCCGCAGTTATGGCAAATGTTTCTAAAAGCAATCGCATTTTTCTGTCAATTTCAAGATCTTACCTACAGGATTTGCATTTATTGCGTTCCTTTTCATACTTTACATTTCAATATTGTTCTCTATAGCATTATACTTTTTAATCAATTCCAGCCGTTATATAACTTCCACACATGCCATTAGAGATAAATTATTCCATTGTAATTGTTCCAATATCTTATATTTATGAGCCATACCTTCGATCAATTATAATGGAATCAATTCGTCATGTATTGTCAAATCTTGAGTTCCCGGTTTCTCAAATTCGCAGAATCTGCTAGTTTTTCTTAATCTGTGAAGATATTGTATAATTGATTCATCATGTTTCTGTTTAATGGGTAGAAACTTGGTTCTTTCGGCTATTACGAGTTTTTTGGGTTTTTTTTAGGTTGTAAATTTCTTTTTATCATTTCTAAAATTTTGGTTAAAGTCAAATTCTCCAATTGTTTGGGGGTATGTCATAACAGAAATTTTCATTATAGTTTCACAACCTGCCAAAGCTAGGAAGAAGTCAGTTATTTCATTTTTCTCCTCCTCTTGACTTGGTACATTTCAATTTGTTAGCGCCATCGCCTGGGCTGCAAGTCTTGACAAATTCTGGTTCGTCCAAGAGACTTAAACATCTTCTCGGCGACGCCATATTGTTGAATGCTGTTGTGATCAACAGTCAACTCCTCACCCGCGTCTGACTCTTTACCCTATACTTTATTTCTCCTATAATCAACATACGCAAATAGGTGAAATATGCTGTGCGCTTCGTTACTTATTGCGGGCGTTAGTAACGTCGGTGTTTGAAATTGGTCATAACATGTTGTTTCCTGAAATATCCCCCCACAAAAAAATACATGGCTGACTCTGGATGTGAGTCCACGTACAGAAATGTAATGAAACGACAAGAACAAATATGTGTACAAACAAATAATAATGTATTAACAACAAAAGTATACAAACGACATAGACAATAATGTGTGTAATAAATGAATATGTGACACCCTTTTTGGTCTAAAGTATGTGTAGTGAGTGAATGTGTTTACTTAAAGGTGTCTGTGTTCATGCGTTTCCCAAAGGGAACGCGTTCTCCGCGTGAGGTTAGATGTTGACGAATAAGCAGATAAGATCAGAAGAAAAGGAGAAAAATATTGCAGAATATTTATAGTCCAGAGAGCGTCCCCTAGTAGCAGTTTCGAAAATTAGGAGGGGTTAATCCGACAAATCCTATTTACCAATCCCATTAAAAATTCAAAATCGGGCAAAAGTTAACGGAAACCTAAATTTCCCAATAAGTTATAGTAATTCACAGATAATAATGAAAATTTGTCCATGGACAGGCATGATCACCTATGCCCTAGCATTGTCATAAGTTTCAAGGAAACTAGTCAAATGTGAAAGAACTGTTACCAAAATCCAGCAGGAATTTGCAGAACGGCTTCCTCAACTTTGAACTTCAAAATGATTCACGGTACGTTCTTGACCCTTTTGGCATTTACGTTTGATTATTAAATACAAAAAGGTATTTTTAAATACTTGGTGTTACGCTTTTTGTTTTTGTGTTCTTTTTTTTCAATTCTGGTCTGCTACGTGTTTCGTTATGGCGTTCTTATATGCAAACATTTCATTAATTTAATTACGATTTCGTAAATCTGGAAAAATCAATAAAATGAAACATCTTTCTCTTTCCTTTCACCAAATGTTAAAATAAATTTAAACAAATAAAATTAATAAATTACTAAAAATGCACTTACACGACCGTTGTGTAACTGCCGGGGCTCGAAAACACAGGAACGCCAGTTTTTCACATTGCCCACGTATAGATGTTTGAGAAAAACCGCGTGCTTTTAATTAAAAGAATTCACACGTTTTTTTTAAACATTTTGTTTTATAATAAAGAAAAAAATTGGATTTTCAACTATTGAATTTTTAGCCTGGTTTTATGGAATTATTATTATTATTATTATTATTATTTTCTTTGATTACTGTTTTATATTCATTGCCTTCCGGGTTCCAATCAGAGACCTAAGGTCAGAAATGGCATCATGACATTTTCCACTGAACATGAAAGAAAAGAAAATGAAAATTAAACAAACTAAGAACCTACACATTTTACATTGATAAAGTGAGTCTATCAGAAAATTTTCCAATCCAACCGAGGACTCCAGTCACAACTGGAATTATTGATGTCATCATATGCCACATTTTTTTAAATTTTCATTTCATTTGAAGATCTTTAAAGATACATTACAATCTGAAGCAATTGCCATGTCAATAAGAAAACACATTTTTACCGTCTTTGATCCCGATGTCAAGCAGGTGCAGAAATTTAAATATCTGGGAACTGTTCTGACAGAGGACGGTAAGTGCGAAGCTGAGATCTAAATGGATAATTGAGATGGCCAAAGACGCTTTCCCAAAGCTAGGCAGAGTATTACGAGACAGGGGGTGGGGATTTCGTTGTTAACAAAGAAAATAGTTCTGAACTGTTACGTGATATCTATCCTGCTTTACGACAGCGAATGTTGGACGGTCTCCTGAAAGATGAAGAAGAGACTCGAGGCAACGGAGGTATGTTTCGACAGAAGGATGCTAAGGATACCATGGACCGAACATGTGAGCAGCGATGAGGTTTTGGAGTGGATGCAAACAATGAGGAAACTTATACTTAACATCAGGAAGAGGTAGCTGAAATTTCTGGGATACGTAATGAGAAAGAAGAGCTTGGAGAATCTGATACTCACATGGCGGATAGAGGGGAAAAGAGACAAGGAAAAGCAACGCGTAACATACTTAACGGGCTTACGTAAGTGGATGACAAACAGCTTCTGGAAGTAGGAAAAGTACAAACATATTGACAACTACAAGTGATAGGAGGAAGTGGAGAGCCATAACCGCCTACGTCCTGAAGGGACACGGCACATAAAAGCAGAAGATCACGATGTCGTGGCGATTAGATTTGATTGTTCTGTCTATGTGTACTGTAAAGTCCCATAAAATTCTTACTATGTCTGTAACCCGGTCTGGGTAATGTTCATACCAGTTTCTTGCAGTTTCCTTCCCATAAAAGTTGCAGATTTACCAGTGCAGATATTAGTCCATTCTATCATGCAGAGTTTTATATTCGGTGGATATATTATGATTTTTAATAAATGAAATAACAAATTAAAAATAGTGTCATTAATAATAATTATTAATGATACTATTTTTTTATTTGTTATTTCATTTATTTTATTTTGCAACTTTTTATTCCTTTCCATACGTAAAGTCTTATCGTAATAATTTCCAAAGTGGACAAAAGCAGATCTATCCTATCATTTAAAAATCCCCAGGTGGAAAGATCATTGAAAGGACTTACAAAGATCCCTAGCAACTGCAAGATTGCTCTGTATCTTCAAACAGGATGATTGATACTTTCTGTTATATAGGAATAAAATCTCGCTGCCGACACTAGAGTTTAGACATAGATCTCCCAATGAGCAAACACAGGCGATCCCATTATTGAATTAAGTAGACAACGTGACCATAGAGGAAATTCATACATGTAGGAAGTAGCTGACGACTAACGACAGTTATTTCTATTCTGTCCTCTATTACTATTCGGATCGCTATTTCTACTCTATCCTCTATTACTATACGGAACGCTATTCTCTATTCTATTCACTATACTATTTCTCTATTCGGATCTTTATACGGATTACTGTTCGAACGAGTACTATTAGTGCGAAGGATATTCGAAGGCGTCTGACACTAGCATTATTCAACGGTGTACTATAGTTGTACCTGCGATTACAAAGTCTCTACTACAACGAGAATTACGAAAGTGACAACGAGTATTCGTTGACATCCCAAAAGTAGCAATGAATGTTCGTTGACATCACAAAAGTTTCAGTTATTTCAATCTACTTACGGCTCAATACCAAATACAGGAGATGCCGCTGCAAAAATTGATTTGTCTTTTACAGCTTATCAACCCTTTATGACTTATTTAAAACAGAAAGATATTTTGGGGATTGTGAGAATAATTCTGTTTTTGGTTTGTTTGTTTTTTTGTTTTTTTGCTAGAGAATATTGCAGTAACACTTTTTAGAATAACAATATTTTCCTAGATACAAGTCCTACTATTTAACCCATAGCTGGAGGAAGGTGATGCATTCACACTTTTCCTAAGAGTATTTGCGCTTAAGTGACTATAACGAACGCTAGACGGATTCGAAATCAAATCTCCGATTTCTCACTCTGATTTGCTATTTACACCATACGCACATCCGCCGTTACAAAAGAGACAAAACTTCATCTGAAATATTGGTCTTCAAGCAAGCATCCTGCAAATAAGTTAATAAAGAACACGATTATGCACCAATAGTTTTAAATATACAACAAAACAATATGCCAATTGGATTCAAAGAGAAATTATACAAGATTATCTATATGAACAACCTATATTATTTATCAGCAAAGCAGCAGTAACAAACCGAGCCAAGAGGGTCTTGAACAGGATCTTCAAACCTGGGCGATATCAACCACCGGTGGGCGATTTCGCCTACTGGGTGGGCGATTTCGCCTACTGGGTGGGCGATTTCAGCTATTGGGTGGACTATGTGCAACTGAACAGAAAATGATGAATGATTCGAAATTTTGGTGGACGATATAGAATTTTGAGTTATAAAAACGTACTTCAACATTTTCTACGCAAAAAAATATCTAAAGCAGATATGCAAAAAAATTGTATACAAAAACAGGAAGCTAAATGGAAATAACTGAGATACATTTCTAGATACGATATAATTATCACGGTAATCAATAAATATTTTTTGTATATCTATAGTTTTGAGAAAGGCCATTAACCTTCAAATAGCTTTAAATATAACAAAAAATATTCGCTGATTTTTTATTAGTTGCTAGTAGTGTATATACTTCTTTAATTTTATAATTATGAACAAAAACTGTTTCATTTTTGTTGACTCTTGCAACGCTATCCCAAACTATAAAACTAGGCTTGACTATAAAACTAAATTTTATATATTGTTTTCAATGGTCAAGTTTGCTTTCGTTTATTCTTTAACACGGTAGTAGTAGCAAGTCAGTGTTATTTATTACCTCCCTTTGGTATTTTTTTTACTACAACATAAAATCTGTTTACGAACCAGTAACAAACTTTTACCAAACAACATTGGTAAGCTTTTGAACTATACAGGCGGGTGAGGTGAAATTTTTGTCAATACCAAGATGAAGGTTTATGCAAAGTTTTCCATCTGTGCAGCCTCAGAATGTTTCTAGGTATCAAATAAAAAAAAAACATGATCCAAACAAGAATGTCCTGGATCAAGCAGGATTATCAAACGCGTTCACCTTGCTTCCCCAAAGACGCTTGCGCAAGTTGGCTGTTATAAAGTTAATACGAGAGTTTAAAACAAAACAATCAAATCGCAAAATCCAGAAAGAAAGGTCCAAAGTCGAAAATTCTAATGAACATAAAACCGCTAAAAATCAATCGCACCGTCCAAAAGTTACAGTAAAAACGCTCCGATCGTATTCAAAAATAAGTAGCGCCACACATGGGTAGTGGGGCGATTGCAAATGGCCGCTCATCGCAACCACGTGTGGCATCGTCGCTCCTTCGCGACGTCGGCCATGTTGAATTTACACGCCAAACAGGTACACGTCCGCTTTGCCCGGTGTGGTAAATGTATTCTCTCACTACACTGGCTTATATCGGCCGCATACAGGACGGTCGTACACGTAACGATCTCACTGACCTGAGGTACGACTAATCTTTCGTCACAAAGTTGTTCACAAATGCAGCATAAAGACAGGCAGCATCAAGCTATCAGCCTGAGAAACCTATGCAACAGATCGCAGTGGCTGGAGGCATGATGTCAAAGGTGATATCCAGATGAGTGAGAAGATGTGCCAGATCCAGTCCGAAGAGGTTGAGAGAGCGCAGATGGGAGGGAGCAGCAGCACCTATAGAATGAGAGACCGCTTTCAGCATTTGAAACACAGCCTGCATTCTAAGATCGGGCCAGCACAGGAGACCCAAATAGACTTTTTGATATATCGGCTTCACGAATTTAAGCGCAGTACTAGATTGGCAGTTAGGTCTCATTATTTCACTGTTGACATTGCTAGTTATAACTGTATAATAGTTTCTTCTCGTTTGTGAAACTCTATTCCGGCTCCTTACTTGATCTTCAAATCTTAATTATTCTTCTTGTATTCTTCTCTCTCACCATAAGTTATCCACTAACAGTTTATTCTCTCGCACTTCTCGCTTGTGGAACTTTCTTCCGGATTCCTGCTTTACTGTCAACTATCACATTCAAAAATTTAAATGCAATGCCAATCATCATTTTTTGCCTCCTGGACTCCTGTTATTTTATTGTCCTCTATGCTTCTTTAATTCTGTGCATCTTAGTGTCTTTATTGCCTTGCTTGGGGTGAAATGATTTTTTACAAAAAATCAACCACGGTCTAAACTAACTCCTGCTATTGTTTTACGAGACGGGGATGTAAACATTTTTAACTTATATAAATCTGCACTTTGAAAATAGTAACTTCGACAAAGATTTTCAAACAAATAAAAAATATACTATAAATGTTTGATTGCTGACAATATACATATAAGTATTCCCTAGCACGCCCACCATGCAACCAGGTGAGACACAAGGTCATGGTTTTAAAAGTGGGTCACTCGGCAGTACCGTGGGAAAATTCGCAAACCCGTTCGTCACTTGCCCTTTTGGAGAGGCCTCAGACAATATGCATAAATTGACACATATTTTCATAAGCAGACTTGTTCGTCCTTTGCATTAATACCTGACACGTGTTCGATTTTGAAGATCATATTATTTTAAAACTCTAAGACAACCTACAAAGATCAATGTGATCCCGATGAATAAAGCTATTTTGGTTTCAAAATCCTAATAATTTTTCCCCGGAAACCATCACTTTTCTCCCCATAGATCCCACTGAACCGGTAACATATGTTTATTGAAAACTTTTCAGTTACAAATCTATATAAATAAATGAGAATGTCAGTGTGTCGGCGGGACACACTATTTCAACTTCACTCCTAGAGGCCGTAACCCAATATATTAGGTTGGTGCAAAAATAATGACGTAATAATGTCGTTTTTGACGTATTTTTTAAGGTCAAAAAACGACATTATTACGTCATTATTTTTGCACCAACCTAATATTATGCCATTTTGGAATCAGGCCGATTCTGGTAGCAAATGTAAAACATTCCAGGCCGGATCCAGAACCGAAATCCTGAAATTTTGGATTCCCAACTTTTCATCACAGCGATGATTTTCAGTGTTTTTTGTACATGATTTTTTGCGACGATTTTTTTTTCTTTACGATAACAATTTTTAAAACTTGGAAATAAATTTGGGAATAATTGAAATTAATCGAGAAATCCAACGAAAGTCACCCATGAAATAAAAAAAATTATTTGTACGGAAAATAAGGACCTACGTACATCAAATTCTCTTTAAAGTAAGTGGCGGCAGAAGAATTATGGTTGAACTTTTAAAAAGTAATATTAATGCAGTACTTAAATGCAGCGATTAATTTTGAGTTCTTCTGTAGTTTATTGTTGCCTATCGCAAACGGCAGCAGTATGCCTCGTAAAAAGAAACCTCTGCCTACAGAGGACCAGATTGCAATCAAATGAGACAAGGTTGCAGTGAGGAAAAAAAGTCCCATGCAAATGAAAACCCAGATCAAAAGACATCTAAGAGAGCTTCCAATGCTGAGGATATACAACGACTTAAGGACTCTAAAACTCCTGAAAAAACCGAAGGCCCAATCAAGAGCACTCCCCAGGAGCTGGTTTAAATGCTCTCTGATAGCTTTTAAGCTAGTATATAGGGTATATTTCTATGTTATAAACAAAAGAAGACTCTGTCAAAGGCTTTCGAGATGTCCAATGCTGCAGCACGGATTTCACCATTTTTATCTAGCGCATGATAGACCCTTTACACAATTATCGTTAATACACGAGCAATTGATCTGGAGAAACGACAGCCGTATTACTTGTCTGAGAAAAAGCCGTATGATGAGAGTTGACGAACCAATTCAGCATTAATTATGGGATGTAGAAGTTTCCCAAAAAGAGGCAGAAAGCTAATAGGCTAATTAGTTAGTTGGGTCAGATGGCTCACCAGAGTTCTTAAAAACTGGAACGAGAGACAACAACTTCCAGCAGACAGGAAAGCAGGAGGTAGCAAGGTATTTATTATACAGTTTAGAGAGAACAAGAGCCAGTTCGGGAGCACACTTCTTAATGACCTTAACAGGCATGCCATCGAGTTCACATGCTTTGTGGGGATCAAGTTTAGAGATGATAGCAGAAACCATATCACTCAACAGAGAATCAGTTCTAAGTGGGAGGGTAGTCAGGGATACTCCAGAAGAATCAAGAGTAGAGTTTGAGGAGAATTTAAAAACAAAGCATTCAGCTTTATCACCAGAGGATTATAGCACCTCATATCGATTGAAAAGGGGAAGATAGAGACTTGTACTTATTTATTACCCTATTACATAGAAGCCAGTAATCATGAGAGCTAAAGTTTTTAGAGGCTATGCGGTGCCTCGTTCACTCGGCAAACAGGGACTTAGCTTCTCGAGGGCTTCCTTACATTTATTACGAGCAGTAGCAAATAGACACCTGTTATGACGAGAGCTGCCACGCTGGTATAGCTGGAAAAAGTGGTTACTGTCTACTATTGCGGCCGAGCATGCTGGTGTGAACCATGGAGAGGATTATGGTTTCATCTGGTACTTCCGAGAAGGGTTGAAAGTGTTCATGCCGGCCTTGGCCAGAGAAGTAACCACAGTGGTAAAATTTTCAATTGGAAGGTTAAAGATCTTAGTCCAAGGAGTGCCACGAAGAAAATCCTGGAATGAGTCCGAATCAGCGTGCTGGTGCCGGAAGGACGTCTTATGGATAGGGGGTTCTTGTTTAATGGATCCTTGGAAGGAGATATAAATGGATACCACAAAGTGGTCCGAGTTATCAAGAGGGTAGTATTGTGAAGGTCAGTAAAAGCAGGAAAAGAGGTAAAAAATAGATCCAAAAGAAAAGCATGTTGCTCGGTTTAGCTAAAGAAACGAGTACCACACGACCTCGAAAGTTGACTTGTCATTTGTTAAAATTTCGATGCAATACATATATTTCACACACTCCGTAATCACCAAAATCTAATTTGTAAAAATGTAAGTAAATTAATTTGATGTTTATTCTACAAAGATATTTCCTCCTTTCTTTCATTGCAATTTTACTGCTCCGTTTTTATTCCTGGTAATGAATTTAAACAACGATTTTTTCTAGCAGTTCTGTTTTATGTCAAATTTTTCTCAATGCTTGACATTTTTTTAATCATTTCACCCATGGCAAGGCGACAATGCCACTAAAACACAAGTGGGAGTGGAAGAGAATGAGAAGACTTTAGTAAGGTGAAAGGACAATAAAAGAACAGGTTTCAGAAAAACAGAAGATGGCGATAATGCCACTAAGATGCAAGTGGTTACTGGAAGTAAAAGAGAATGAGAAGACTTTAGTGAGGAGAAAGGACAATAAAAGAACAGGTTTCAGAAAAACAGAAGATGGCGATAATGCCACTAAGATGCAAGGGGTTACTGGGAGTGAAAGAGAATGAGAAGACTTTAGTGAGGAGAAAGGACAATAAAAGAACAGGTTTCATAAAGACAGAAGATGGCGATAATGCCACTAAGATGCAAGTGGTTACTGGAAGTAAAAGAGAATGAGAAGACTTTAGTGAGGAGAAAGGACAATAAAAGAACAGGTTTCAGAAAAACAGAAGATGGCGATAATGCCACTAAGATGCAAGGGGTTACTGGGAGTGAAAGAGAATGAGAAGACTTTAGTGAAGAAAAAGGACAATAAAAGAACAGGTTTCATAAAGACAGAAGATGGCGATAATGCCACTAAGATGCAAGTGGTTACTGGAAGTAAAAGAGAATGAGAAGACTTTAGTGAGGAGAAAGGACAATAAAAGAACAGGTTTCAGAAAAACAGAAGATGGCGATAATGCCACTAAGATGCAAGGGGTTACTGGGAGTGAAAGAGAATGAGAAGACTTTAGTGAGGAAAAAGGACAATAAAAGAACAGGTTTCAGAAAAACAGAAGATGGCGATAATGCCACTAAGATGCAAGGGGTTACTGGGAGTGAAAGAGAATGAGAAGACTTTAGTGAGGAGAAAGGACAATAAAGGAACAGGTTTCAGGAAGACAGAAGATGGCGATAATGACACTAAGATGCAAGTGGTTACTGGGAGTAAAAGAGAATGAGAAGACTTTAGTGAGGAGGAAGGACAATAAAAGAACAGATTTCAGGAAGACAGAAGATGGCGATAATGCCACTAAGATGCAAGGGGTTACTGGGAGTGAAAGAGAATGAGAAGACTTTAGTGAGGAGAAAGGACAATAAAAGAACAGCTTTCAGGGGAAGACAGAAGATGGCGATAATGCCACTAAAGATGCAAGTGGTTACTGGGAGTAAAAGAGAATGAGAAGACTTTAGTGAGGAGAAAGGACAATAAAAGAACAGGTTTCAGGAAGACAGAAGATGGCGATAATGCCACTAAGATGCAAGGGTTACTGGGAGTGAAAGAGAATGAGAAGACTTTAGTGAGGAGAAAGGACAATAAAAGAACAGGTTTCAGGAAGACAGAAGATGGCGATAATGCCACTAAGATGCAAGGGGTTACTGGGAGTGAAAGAGAATGAGAAGACTTTAGTGGGGAAAAAGGACAATAAAGGAACAGGTTTCAGGAAGACAGAAGATGGCGATAATGCCACTAAGATGCAAGTGGTTACTGGGAGTGAAAGAGAATGAGAAGACTTTAGTGGGGAGAAAGGACAATAAAGGAACAGGTTTCAGAAAAACAGAAGATGGCGATAATGCCACTAAGATGCAAGTGGTTACTGGGAGTAAAAAAGAATGAGAAGACTTTAGTGAGGAGAAAGGACAATAAAAGAACAGGTTTCAGAAAAACAGAAGATGGCGATAATGCCACTAAGATGCAAGGGGTTACTGGGAGTGAAAGAGAATGAGAAGACTTTAGTGAGGAGAAAGGACAATAAAAGAACAGGTTTCAGAAAAACAGAAGATGGCGATAATGCCACTAAGATGCCAGGGGTTACTGGGAGTGAAAGAGAATGAGAAGACTTTAGTGAGGAGAAAGGACATTAAAAGAACCGGATTCAGGCAGACAGAAGATTGCAAGTGATGTTGCGTTTAAATTTTTGAAGATTTTAGACGGCAGGCAAGCAATAAATCAAAAGAGAGTTCCACGAGTGAGAAGTGTGAGAAATAAAACTAAAACTATTAGAATAGAACTTACATTTACATCTATCTCAATAGTAAAACGATGAGAGCTTGTTGCCAATTTCATAATACGTTTAAATTCATGTGATCGAGGTACCAAGTAGGAAAATTCATTAGAAGAGATGCCCTGAAGATAGGTCGAGATGACAGGTCAGGGTCGATAATGTTACAGACCCTTTTTCGGATTTCTTAGGGAATCTCCAGATATATAGCCGGAGTACAAGACCAGATATTGCAACCTAGGGAAGGTTACTGAATAGAATAATCACACGAAGTTTGATAATGAACGATAATACTTACGACAAGAACAACACATATAAGATTCGCCAGCGGCGCGTAGAAGTAGTCAACTGCTAGAAGAGAGTCAAGTGAATTCTACAATTAATCTCCAACTGCAAGATATCTACCAGCCACCCCACGCAGTCATATGTGACACAAGGCTGAATTTAACGTGGGGTATCCGAGCCCATAGGCTTAGCCAAAAATTACCCGTAGACCCCATATAAAACGGAGTCGGGCAATCGCCTCCCGAGATGAGATCCTGCCTCTCAACACAGCCCCGTCTGGGGATCCTCCTTGCCCGGAAGCAGAGAGCCCGACTATCCAGCTGCAGGATATCTACCAACCGCCCCACGCGGTCAGATGTGGCACAAGACCGAATTTAATGTGGAGTATCCGAGCCCGTAGCCTCGGCCAAAATTTCCTGTAAACCTCGTATAAAACGGGGTCGGATAGCTGTTTCGCGAGACGAGACTCTGCCCTTCGACATAGCCTCGTCTGGGGATCCTCTTTGCCCAGAAGCAGAGTTTAACCAACACAGGTGGAGACGAATCTCCAACTGAAGACTAACATACAGTATTTACTACTGTATTTATGCGAATGGGGACATACCCATTATCGTCTGTGGTTATGCTACAACAGTAACATTTAGTGAAGAAACGAATGGCAGATTTATAAATGTGCAAGATGGATTCCGATGAATAAAATTATTTAGAACGACAGAGTGAATCAACCTTCTTAACAGCAGGCCTGGTGAATGATTAAATATAATCACTCCGCTTCATGTCAGTAGAAAAAGTGAGACCAAGATGGTGTCGTCACTTCTTTTAATATTGGCGACAGGATAGCTTTCATATATAACTTATACAAAGCGAAGGATACACAATCATGCTGCCACGAGAGATGCTCAGTATTTATGTCCTTGTGCCAGACTAAGCTAAAGTTAGTAAATATCTATGAATCCATTAATTTTCGCATGTCACTCATACTGAAGACGATATCCGGCGCTGAATACATACCGAGAAATATATACACACTCAATTTGCGTAAGAACAAAGCCCATCGCCCAAACTGACGACTTACTCCCTATGGCAAGTTCATTTTAGGAATAAACACATCAAAGGCTTCTCGTCAGCTTCTAATAAAGTTGGGCTCTGGTAGGCCTGGCAATAAATAAGTTCAAGTCGCTGGTGTACGGCGATGCTGCTTCGTTAAGCGTCCAGCCTCAAGTCATGGTCAGGTTATTTTGGACAGTCCGACATGTTATTGCGCACTCGGCCATAATGACTACAATCACGACTGGCCAGAGATTTCCGATTGCGCAATATATATATATATATATATATATACACATACACACACACACACACACACATATATATATATATATATATATATATATATATATATATATAAACGCATATATTCAAATACAGACTCTGTCGTTCTCTTTCTTCATATATATATAGATATATATATATACGCACACACATATATATATATATATATATATATATATATATATATATATATATATATATATATATATATATATATATATATATACGCATATTTTCAAGTACAGACTCTATCGCTCTCTTTCTCCGTATATATATATATGCCCATAGTGAACGCGTCTATTCATCTTTTTTTTTCTTTTATCATTCATATTTTTTATTCGGATATTTATGACCACGAACTTGCGGCAAGATTATACAAGTTGATGATTTTTCAAAGTAGATGAAATCTTAAAATAGTTATCTTCCTTGCTGTCCGGGCATGCGCCATTGTTGTCGACTCGTTTGAAGTTTCTAAATCCAGATTCACCTGTCTCTTTTCCAACCTTCCTTTCTTTCTTTCTTTAAACATTTCTTTCTTTCTTTCTTTAGTATCTTCATTTCAATTTTTCTTTTGTATCTTTCTTTCTTTCTTTATTTATTTATTTCATCCACTTGTTCCTTCACTCTTTCTTTTATTAATTCTATCTTTCTTTTACCTAATCTCTCCCACTTTCTTTCATATTTCCTTTCTTTCTTTTTTTCCTTCACTCATTTTTTTTTTTTTTTTTTTTTGCCTGCTTTCAATCATTCTTTCAGCCATTTTTTTCATTTCGTTTTTTTCTTTTTTCATCTATTCTTTCTTACATTTTCTTTCTTTCATTTTCTTTCTTTCTTTGTTTATTTCTTGTACCTATTCTTTCTTTCTTACTTGCTTACTTTCAGCCATTCTTTCAACCATTTTTTATTTTTTTCTTTCTTTCGTTCTTTCTTTCTTTTATAAATTCAGTCCCTATATTTTTTTATTCCTTTCATCCTTGTTTTCTTTTAGGCTTTTATTTTTTCCTTTTCTTCTTTATTCCAATTTAGTTATTCCAATTCATGCAGTCACACACACACATTTTTAATATATTAACTAGTTTCTACTTTTCTCAAATTTTTCGTTATTTTCTGTGAATTTTCTTTCTTTACTTCATTATCTTTTTCATTTTTTTCATGCTTTTTTTTTTCTTTTTTCCCTTATTTCTATTCTTTCTTCCCTTCTTTTTAATTTTCTTTCCCTCGTCTTTTTTCTTCGTTCCTGTTACCTCACCATTCGTCTATTCAGCTCTATTTCACACACACACCCCCACCTTTCATATTCACCCAACCTTTTTCTTTTATTTTTATCTCCCCCACTTTTTTCACCTCCTTACATATTTTTTTTTTTTTTTTCATCCTTTTCTTTCACTGCGTTATTTCTTCGCTCTTTTCTTCGGCCCCACCCATTCTCTTCCCTTGCCTTCTCCTCCCACGATGATTGGTAGGCAGACAATAACAGCCTGTGGTAAAAGACACGCTGGACTGATCAGTTAGCACGACGCTAAACAGCCTTACAAGGCTCAGGCCAACTCGACGACGGCTTCTTTTTCATTCCACTGCGTAAAAAAGATCAGCTGGAAAACATGTTCTCTTCAGAACAAGTTATGAGAGACGGCCAACAATTTAGAATGTTTAAATATGCCACGTCTCTCTTCACAAACTTACACACGTGTGTGTGAGAGAGCGAGGGAGAGAGAGGGAGAGTGTTTACATTCATAGTCCGGTTTCAGATAGCACACACGCATATAATATATATATATATATATAGATAGATAGATAGATACACCTCTCCACATAGAGCTCCACTCTCTCTGTCTCTCTGTCTCTCTCTCTGTCTCTCTCTCTCTCTCTCTCTCTCTATATATATATATATATATATATATATATATGAACAAAAATGAAAAAAAAAGGAAAAACTATTCTTAACTGACGCGTTTCATCCTCTGAGGGACTTTACCAAGTCAATATATATATATATATATATATATATATATATATATATGTGTGTGTGTGTGTGTGTGTGTGTGTGTGTGTGTGTGTGTGTGTGTGAGAGAGAGAGAAAGAGAGAGAGAGAGAGCGAGGACGAACCGCGTTGTCTATAAAATATAAATAGTTTTTCCTCGTGTCTTTTTTCTTCATTTTGTCTCCTCTACAAATACACTCTGAGAATATTTTCACACACACACACACATATATATATATATGTGTGTGTGTGTGTGTGTCTGTGTGTGTGTGTGTGTGTGTGTGTGTGTGTGTGTGTGTGTGTGTGTGTGTGTGTGTGTGAAGAAATATAGTTTTAAGGTATACTATATTTATGGGATAATGTGCTCAATATCAGAGACAGAGCGTATGTAACTTTAAAACTGAACATTGAAGTCAACACTCAGTTCCATGCTAAACGCAATCAGGCCTGATGATTGCGTCTAGCATGAAACAGTCTGTCGCCACTGAGTGTTGACTTCAGTGTTCACATTTATATATATGTGTGTGTGTGTGTGTGTGTGTGTGTGTTTATGCTGATGCAACTACACATGCGCACAAAGGAAATGGTGACGACGCTGAGAATTTTTCATTTATTTATTGAGTATTTATTATATTTTTAATTTGATATATGATTTAGTGTATATAATCTAGCCGATTTCATTTTAATCCTTTTTTTATTTGTTTCTTTTTTAGTGACATTTGTTATTAAATATCCCACATTTTGATGGAAGCATGAACAAAAAGAAAAGTAATCTAAATATAATCGTCCAGATTATATACCGAAAACACATAAATTTTTAAAAAATGTAAAATTTAAATTCTCAGCGTTTCCCTTTTCTGTCTGCGCATGTGCAGTCGCATTAGCGTAAATATTCCATTAGTCCGATGACATCCTAAAGGACGAAATGCATCAGACGAAATCTTTTCCCACTTTGTCATGATTCTTTCCCTAATAATACATACATATATATATATATATATATATATATATATATATATATAATAAAAATGAAAGGAAAATTTATTCTAGACAAGCCGTCGCGTTTCATCTTCTGATGGACTTTATCAAGCTAATGCCTTGATAAATTCCAGCAGAAAACAAAATTAGGCGTTTAAGATGTTTTCCTTTCGTCTTTATTCACAGAGAGAGAGAGAGAGATAGAGAGAGGGGGGGAGAGAGTGATACTAATACTAATACTAATAAAAGCGAAAGAAAACACACACGTACACATACAAACACAACAAACACACACACACACACACACATATATATATATATATATATATATATATATATATATATATGCGTGTGTGTGTTTTCCTTTCGCTTATATATATATATATATATATATAGGGGGGGAGAGAGAGAGAAAATGAGAGAGAAAATGGAAATTGTAAAATACAACAAATATTTATATTTATTTCTATGTAATACATGTATTTTTACAGAGAAATATTAAAATTAAAATTGTGTTACTTACAAATGGGTTTTCACAAAAAATATTTCATTTTTCTTACTTTAAATTGTCATACTTTTTTACTTTTAACGGATTTTAACGGATTCACTTTTAGCTTTTCAAAACTTCTGTAATTGTTTATATTTTCTACGTGTTGACGCTTGTGTTCTGAACAAGTGAAAAAAATCAATGGGTATAACTGGCTTTATATGTCGCTTATAGTAAGGAAAATATAGGCGAATCTATTTTGACGGATGTGCCTCTGGTTTATGGCTTGGAACCATATATATATAATTTAAAAGTCCGTTTAAAATATTTATGCTAAAGAAAATAGTATTTCTCATTAAAATCTTAACTGCACTGTGTGCGTGTAGACGCGTACGCACTGGTATGTGTGCGCAGAGGGTGGAACGAATTTTTAAGATTACTACTGTCTCTATATCTCACAAGATAGATAGATAGATAGATAGATAGATAGATAGATAGATAGATAGATAGATAGATGTTTGAGCAGATTTAGATAGATAGATAGATAGATAGATAGATAGATAGATAGATGTTTGAGCAGACTTAGATAGATAGATAGATAGATAGATAGATAGATAGATAGATAGATGTTTGAGCAAATTTAGATAGATAGATAGATAGATAGATAGATAGATGTTTGAGCAGATTTAGATAGATAGATAGATAGATAGATAGATAGATAGATAGATAGATAGATAGATTAAATGGAAGTGCTGAGACAACTATTTTCAAGGAAATACCAATTCCATAAAAATAGAATTTTCCATCCCTCCACCTCTACTGATTTTGCTTAGATCTCTTAATTTTATATTTTTGAATCCGAAATTGCTGTTTCAGATCTGCGGCAAAATGTCAATATTTTGTTCACGTTTTCAAAACATTTGGCGAAGCAATTTGTGTTTTTGGGATTCACTCAATTTTGCTACAGAAATGAAGTGTCACAACAACCACGAATTAAGTTCAAACATTGTAACATACAAACAAATGACCAATAACCCGAAACGCTCTTTGACAATCCAATTCCTATTTTAGATGCACTATTTTTTCAATAATAGAATCTTCCTCTTAGATCAATGTTTCTTAACGTGGGGTTCTTTTCACCCACCAAGTCAGGCGTACAGCTATTTTGGAAGGTACGAAAAGAAATTTTTTATTACATCTGAAGAAATCGTTAAAAATAATCAGGAATCAAAAATGGATTTTGAAATAAAATCACTTGAAAAACGTTTGGACATCACAGATCAAAACATTTCAATATCTAGAAAATAAATCCCCTGAGGTATCTCTTCCATTTGTGATTGAATATCTTTGCAAATTATGATTTTCGTCTGTATTTCATTCATAGAAAAATTCAGACATCGGCTGGACGTTCAAAATGGCATGTATGTTACCCTCAGCACCAAAATGACATTTATGTTACTCTCAACACCAAAATGCCACATAATTCAAAGTTAATTGGGTCAAAAACAATTTCTGTCTACTTATGGGTTTTTTTGTGTCATATCGTCACTTTTAATTTAAATATTTCGCCTTATTATAAGGAATTCAATAAATGTTTGGATATCCCGAAAGAGTTTAATATATATTTTGAAATCTCGAAAGTGGGTGAGAATGTTTTTGAAATCACGAGATAATTCGAAAAATATTTTGAAATCTCGTAAGGGTGCGGGAATGATTTTGAAATCTCAAAAAAGTTCATGAATGATTTTAAAATCTCGAATCAATGCGAGAGTGATTTTGAGAGAACGAGAAATATTTTAAAATCTCGAAAGGGTGCGAGAGTGGTTTTGGAAAGTCGAAAAAGTGCCATAAAGATGTTAAATCTCAAAAGGGTATAAGAAATATTTTGATACAAACGAATGCGAGCTCCATTGGACAATCACCTTAATGAGCACTTCGCCAAACTTATAATCCGAATTCTGGTAAATAGAAGGCAAAGTAGCATTAAATTGGAAATAGTGAAGAAGAGTGTGGTTTTTGTCAGAGAATCTGGAACAAAAAAATCCTATATTTATGATCAGAATTCTTTCTGAGTGAATATACATTCTGAATACTCACTCAGAAAGAATACATGCAGAAGTATGTATACTTTTGTTTTATAGATTACACAAAAACCCATTTGATAAGCTACAGCACACCAAACCGTTTGACCAGCAAGGGAAACATGAGTGCTACTTATGTACGTGATCTATGTGCATGATTCTTTTAAAATGTGTGATCTACCTTAAAGAAAATTATCTACATGCGCAACTTTACTTAAGTAGCGTGTAAATAGCACACTTCCGGTGTGAAGACTTCCGGTGGATTTTATATATAAACTAGATAAAATTATGCGTTTCAATGCCCAAAATTGCATTTCTGAATGATGTTCAAACTATTTACAGTGATAGTATTATTTAAAATAATAATTTCCTTTAGTTTTTTTTTTTTTAGTTTTTTTTATCTTATGGTATTTTAGTATATTATTATAGTATATTAAATAAAGACTACTTCTTTTTCTTGTTTTATTTTGAATATCCTTTTTCTTCTTCTTCTTCTTTCGACCTTAACCCCGGAAGGAGTCGTTAGGGTGCCAACGTACTAAGCAGTCCACCAGCAGTTCTTCTCCATCTGTTGTGGTTATGTTCCAGTCACTGTGTTTTCGCGAATGGTTTCTTGGTGTGCTCATCGTGTGGTGTGCCTTGGGCGGCTTAACCTAGAGGTGCCCATCCCTCTCCAGATTAGATCACAGCCGATATCTTGCAACTAGGTTGGCTTGTCTTGGTCGCAAACACGTGACGATTGTAGTTCACCTGAGAAATCCTGGCCCTGGTCGGCGACCTGCATCGAGGAAGTCCCAAGCCCAGTGTTGCCGTGTTAATACTACCCATTCACGTTAGTTTAACCCACCAGCTAAAATGGTTTACCGAGACATGCCAACTTGGGGGCCATCTCGTGAGAGATTTAGGAGATGGTTAAATTATATTCCGTACATAAACTATTTTTTATGTTTATTTTAATGTAGAGAATTTTCGCAACTCATCCATAAATTAATAATACATTGTTCTGACAGATCAGACTCGGAAGATGATCACATACTTTAAATAGCATCGAAACTTAATTTATTTGGGGAGGAAATTAGAATAATCCAGAACTTATACTGGGGGACAACCACCTCATTACTAATAGAAGACCAACTAAGTACACAAAATTAGAGACGGGTGTAAGACAAGGATGTGTTGTCTGAACGGATTTATTCAAACGTTACATCGAAACTATCCTAAGAGAACTAGAGATCCTACCGGGATTTATTATCGGTGGACACAATCTTAACAATATAAGATTTGCAGATGGCACTGTGTTGATGGTAAATACAGAAAAGAAAACAACTACATCTCCCCGTCAAGATAATGAAAGAAAGCAGGAAGAAAGGACTATCAGTTGTAAGAAGACAGGATATATGGTTGTCAACGAGAAAAAAAAAGCCTAACATGCGAATTAGGGATTAGAGATGTTTTGACAGAGAAAGGAAAATGTAACATTGAAATCACAATGTCTGTTGGGATGGTAAATTATGCCTTCCAAATTTAAGCAAAGTATTGCGAAACATAAAAATTCCGTAAGAAACAAAGAATGTTGAACCACTGTGCAATATCAGTCCTATGTGGCAGTGAATGCTCGACAATTTCCTAACAGATGAAGAAGAGACTTTTTTTAATATTTCACCCCAACCAAGGCATTAAAGCCACTAAGGTGCTACTGCATAACGAACCCGACTGGATTTAGAACTCGACTCTAAAATTTCCAATTCCGAGCCTTTATCCATTACACCACCGGACCTGACAGTATCTTGTATTTCAAAGCATCCACCCATGTAAGTACTAACCAGGCTCGACGTTGCTTAACTTTAGTGATCGTCGGAAAAACAGTGTTTCAACGTGATGTGGTCGTAAGCCGCAGAGCAGAGAGGGATAGTAAAAAGACAAACATTGTTAAGAGCTAGGAAGGATAGGAAGTTGTGGAGAGCGATGATCACTCACGTCATGAAGGGACATGGCACAACATATACGAAAGGTAATTCTGCTGTAAATTGATGCCAAGGCCGTCATGAAATGTAACTAGTATTTGAGAAAATTTCTGAGGTCTATTTCAGGATAGAAATGCTTAAAATTGCTTTGTTTATCGTCTTTCTTGAGTAATTCATTCTATATTGTCATTTAAGTGGCATGTTAAGAAGCCAGTATTTATTACCAAATGGAATATATTCTAAAAAAAAGAATAATTTGTCTTTGTCAAATTGTTAAAAGAATTCAATTCCAACTGCACATGTCAGACTCCAAACTCGACTGACATATGCAGTTTTTTTTTAACTTTAAGAATGTTTTTAAATTTATCTGACATAAAATTTTTGCAAAATTTTCAAATTTTAGGTGTCGTTTCTCCATTTACTAAATCATGGCGTCACTTTCAGACATTTATATATATATATATATATGTGTGTGTGTGTGTGTGTGTGTGTGCGCGCGCGCGCGCATTTAGGCAGCAAATTCTCTGCTAATTTTTGCTAATTTTTAATAAAATCCGTTCATATTCACGGATAACCTTCCGTCTATTGCCATTAAATGATGTTAGAAATGAGCTATAACTGTGAAAATCGTTTTTATTTTCCATTTCCCAAGTACTTTCGATCTTCTTCCATGATCATCTTCAGGTGTGTACGTAGTAATAGAAAACTATGTTTTGTTTACGGGTGCAAGAAGTAATACAAAACTGTTTTTTGATATCCATTACTGTAATTTTTCTATTTGCTTTCAACTTCAACGATTGACAGTCATACTTAGCTTCCATAATTTTTTTTTAAGCATTTCACCCCAAGCAAGGCGGGAAGCCACTAGGACGCAAGGGTTTACAGAAAATATAGAGCGAGATCAGATAGGAGTGATAGAAGAGGGTATGAGGAGAAGGGGTAGTGGATAGATCAAGGCAACTGGAGATGTCGATTGACATTACATTTGAATAGTTGGAGATTATAGCTCTCAGGGAAACTGGAATAGGGAAGGGAGTTCCACAGGCGAGAGGTGCGAGGCATGAAGCTATTAGAGTAGAAGAGACGGCAACATTTAGGAGTTTCGACAGTGAAAGGGTGAGAGCGGGATGCCAGCCTCGTAGACGCTTGAACTCATGAAGTCTGGGAACCAGCGAATGCAGCTCCTCGGAGCAATTGCCATGAAAGTATTTGTAAAAAAGACAGAGAGAGGCGACGGCGCGTCTGTGAGAAAGTGACTGTAGACGAGATGCCAGAGCAGGGCCAATTATATTGCATATCCGCCTCTGGAGCCTATCAAGAACCCGGAGGCAAACAGAGGGGGCTCCAGACCATATATGGCAGCAATACTTCATGCAAGGGCGATATGGAATTTTTCCTTCTGTGTTGTAATGTCATGCTCATGCGCACCTTAATACATGAAAAACTGTTCTTTTTATAGACATTTCGGAACATTACTACAGTGTTCGTAGTTGATTCTATTAAGTGACGGCTTTAAGTTTTTAATGTATATTGCTTCTAGGATCTGTAGTTTAAATTTGTTGTTTTCTTGGTGTAGGATAGTTGTGTTGTCGATTAGTAATTTTTTTTATATTGTGCAAACAAAACTAAAGAATAAAGTCAAGGTAATCACATCATCCGTATATGTAAAAAAATAAAAGGAAGCTGTAGAGAGCTGTGATCGTCTACACCCTGAAGGGATAGTGCCTTAAAAAGCATTAAGATGCGATTCCTATTCACAGATATAGGAAAGAAAACGTGGCTCTCACATTCCCGATGTCTGAACGATTCTGCTCATATCCCCTTTGGGGTGGGTGTTTATATATCTATCAATACGGTTCTTTCTCACGCTTTCACCCCCGCTATATCCGTCCTGGGTATGGCGATAGACTACATCCGCGTCCCGCGTAAGACGATAAACTGCGTCTGGCAGCAAGGCCCCTGATCAGGAGGTTTTGAAGAACGTGGAACCACCACGTGATTGCTAGTTCCCAGGTCCATCCTGACACGGGGTGGTAGCACCTGTTAGGGTCCCAGCTATGGGCAAATAGTTAACCCCCAAACTAGGGTCAAAACACTGAAAGTGTAAAATAGGTTTTAATACCAGAAATTCTTTGTAAAAAATTATTACCAGCAATACATTTTTGAAAAAAATATCCGAAGTAATAAAAATTTTGTCAGCATTAAATAACCCATTGAGGTTGATATGCCGTAAAACAAACCAAACCTAGCTATACCTGGGCGGATCGCGTGAGTTTGCACTTGTTGATTAGGGACACCTTGCACCCGGGTTCCTTGATGGTCTGTGTGACATTGAATGCAATGTCTATTCTAACATCCTCTGCAGTGAGACACATACTGCACTACCAATTTTTCTAGTATTGCGTTATCGAAATGTTATGTGCTGCTTAGGCAACGGTTATCAGTTCGGAAAATGGAATTGGCGAACCGGGTTCAAATTCTGCTATCATCTGTTGCGTTCACTTTCACAAAAAATGCCCTTGAGAAAAGCATGTATGTATATCCCCTATCCCCAGCTATAGTTTAAATAGTATGGAATGGGTTTTCTAACCACAACCATACTAAGAGAATGAAAACTCTGAATTCCAAACCCTGGAGGAGGAGGCAACAGGAATCCACACCATTACCTTTTTCCATGAATGTATGACAATTCACGGATAGTCAAGAAAAATATTCTATTGAGAGCCAAAATGGCCGACGTCCTGAAGAAACATGGTATTATAAAATTAGAATAGAAAAGTTATGCAATTCGCAAATATAAAACGAAAAGGAAGCTGTGGAGTTCCATGATCGCCTATTTCCTGAAAAAGTGAGGTATTTAAAACAATATTGATCCATGATGGAATATAGCGTTAGAAGCTGTACGTTTGTAGAAACGGTCTGCCTTGAAAATCAGCATTCTTAGCCATAGCTTTTACCTGGGCTTGAACACCGACCTCAGTCATTAAATGCCCAATTATACCAGCCAGTAAAAAAAAAAAAATCTTGGTGTTATTTTAATTAATTACGAAGAGAGAAATTCTGCCCAAAAAATCATCTATGTGAAGTCTGAGCAACTATGGCGTCTGTAATTGCTGACAGACGCCTATTCGATGTAAATTAGTTTCAGAGAGTGAGAAAACTAAGTAACATTATCATCAGTGGAGGTTCGTAAAATGTAATAAAAACATTTTTTAAATGTTTTCCTACTTATCTTTGCTATGTGTCTTTTATTTGCTCCATTTCTTTTTCTTTATTTGCTGATCTTAATTATTTACTAGACAGAATGGTACGATTTTAGAAAACGAGCAAATCATCGGGGTTCAAATTTATAAGTCAGGTCAACTACAAAACACTTTCAAGAAACCAGTTTTAGCATTTAACAATGCTTACATCCAATCTAAATATAAATTTTCATAATTTTCAAAAGTTTTTAAAAATATTCTTAAAACTCATAATCTCTACAATAAGTAATCATTTCTTTTCTTCCCAACAATGACAGCCGCATCCGACAGCCTGTAACGAATAATGAAAGCGAAACTATGGCGCAACAACTCTGCTTGTCTCCCTTCGGGATAAAGAGTCACAAAAGCTAATCATCCTCTAGGTACTCTAAAAGTTTTAAAGTTAATTTTCTCAGTTAATTTGAACTCTTTTGAAAGACCTATTTACATAAACATTCAACAACACGCTCTAACCTCATCGAAAGACAAACATACGTATCTCCAGGTCTTTTAAGTAAAAAATAAAAAGAGGCTGGAGTAATCACCTGTATATAATGAACCTTCATCTTAGCAAAACTGCAATGATTGGGTACAGGTAACTTATTAGACATGAGGCAAAAATGATGCCTCTTCAAAGATCGCAGGTGTTTAAGTGATCTTTAGTTACAATATAATCACCATTAGCCTCAAGGTTTAGTTAGTTCGCATCAGTTACCTGCACATCTGTAAACTGATCGTCACAATTCAATGCCTCGTTTTTATTAAGAAACATAAATGAAACATTTTAAAACTTATCTTTGTGGTCTATTCTTATAATGATTTTAAGGGATTTGACTGGATTTGAACACAGTTCTGCCTCTTCTACAAGTGCTACTAGTAATACGTAACCCTGGTCTGGTCATCAGCGACTAAACCGGACCCTCTACTAGATTTTTCTGGGATATAAGCTGACTATACACCCAGCAGAATTGAAAACAAGACCTTTCAAAGGGCGGGTGACACATTCTTGTAGGGCCAATAACCATCTAGCGCAGTGTTTCCCAACCTTTTTAACCAGCGGCGCACGTAGGGGCAAATGAAAATATCACGACACACAAGGGTATATATTTAAATGATATGAAACAAAATCATAGATTTTTTAAGACAAATGCACACACGAATAAGAACTTATTTCAATATGTCTATTCAACTATTTGAGCAACTTATTTAGTGTGAAACCTGTGCCTGGTATTTTTTCGCGGTGTCTTCACTGTCATGTCGAATGAATTGCTTCGTCCACTGCAAGGAAAGTTGGCTCCCTGTGCCGCGCCAGGAAATTTTTCTCCCCGGAATCGATCCTCCAGATCTACAAATCAACAATTCGCCCTTGCATGGAGTATTGCTGCCATATATGGTCTGGAGCCCTTTCTGTTTGCCTCGGGTTTCTTGATAGGCTCCAGAGGCGGATATGCAATATAATTGACCCTGCTCTGGCATCTCGTCTACAGTCACTTTCTCACAGACGCGCCGTCGCCTCTCTCTGTCTGTTTTACAAATACTTTCATGGCAATTGCTCTGAGGAGCTGCATTCGCTGGTTCCCAGACTTCATGAGTTCAAGCGTCTACGAGGCTGGCATCCCGCTCTCACCCCTTCACTGTCGAAACTCCTAAATGTAGCCGTCTCTTCTACTTCAATAGCTTCTCGCACCTCTCGCCTGTAGAACTCCCTTCCCTATTCCAGTTTCCCTGAGAGCTATAATCTCCAGCTATTCTAATGTAATGTCAATCGACATCTCCAGTTGCCTTGATCTATCCACTACCATTCTCCTCATCCTTTCTTCTATCACTACTATCTGATCTTGCTCCAAATTTTCTTGGGATGAAACGCTTGAAATAAAATGTGCAATAAGCAAACTCATTTTTTCTTCAGTTGAGCGTAATCATTCTCGCTTCTTATTTTTGATGTTATTTAGGGCTGAAGAGCCTAATTCACATAAATGATGACGTGGCATCGCTGGGCGGGCAGCTTCCTAAAAAATGGCTAGGGCGAAGGGTTATCTTGATTAAATCTACGGCCATTTGTCCGTGACCAAGGTGAGCCTTCTAGTTGGAGGACATCAGCTGTGGTTTGACCTGGAGAGGGATGGGCTACGTCAGGTCTGCTTGCCCAGGACACGCGTCACATAAATTAATACCTCTCTGGCTTTCAATATCTAGAGGGGATTGGTCATGGGCTTAGTTGCACAGTGACCACACGACCACCTCTCGGTCATGAGACTGAGTGTTGACTATCTCCTTCATTGTGTCTCTGAATTCACTTCCGATTGTTGAGCAATTTGAGGTACATGCCTTCTTTCACATTGATTCATTCATTCATGAATCATTTAATGCCAAAATTTAATTTCTTGGGAGCATTAGAGTAATAAAATAAGATACGTTATTCTGCTTTCACAGTAGAATACGTGGTAGATGATACTCAGCTTTTGTGTATATACATGTTTGTGAGGACATAATTATCAGAGGCGGTGATATGTATATTTTATGTTGTAGTTTTGATGAAGTTATATTTTGGAATAGAGTTTAATTTCATTAAGAAATTGTCGGACATTATTTGGATTAATGTCACGAAAGAGTTCTTTCATATTGATTGTTTGGTTGGTTGATTTTGTTTAGCGGCATATCAACACCTCTATGGGTTATTTAATGTCGAAATCTAAATATTTTGAACAGAATTTTATGGCTTCAACTAATTATATACTATAAATAGGTATTGTTGGTTGGTTGATTTTGTTTAGCGACATATCAACACCTCTATGGGTTATTTAATGCCAAAATCTAAGTTTTATGGATTCAGCTAAATATATTTTGAACGCAAATATATGTCTTCCTCGACAGATATTAAGGTCATTTTACTATAAATATGTATTGTTGATTATTTTTCTGTATAAAAATATATTACTGGAATTTTACTATAGAAATGAAATTGTATACTTTTATAGAGTTTTTTTTTTTTTTTCAGTTGAAAGAGCACTATTTGCGCATAGTTGGAACCGTAACAGGGGCTACCACCCCGGGCCAGGGTTAACCTGGGAACAACAATTAAGAGATGGTTCCATGTTCCTCAAAAGCTACAATATCTCGATCAAAGGCTTTGCTGAGGGATGTTGTTTATTGTCATTCATTATATGTTCATTTTGAAGGACTTCGACACAAACACGTGTACTGACTGAATATCCATCCTGCAGCAAGGCTTTTGATCAGGAGTTTTTGGGGGAATGTGGAAACCACTCTTAATTGCTGTTGTTCCAAGATCCACCATAACACGGAGTGGTAGCACCTGTTAGGGTCCCAGCTATGGGCAAATAGTTAAATCCCAAACTTGGGTCAAAACACTATGAAATTTATAGTAAATATACCAGCAATACATTTTCATAGTAAAAAATTACCAGCAATATATTTCAGTAAATTACATTTTTCTAAAAGAAATGCTCCCAAGAAAATTAAATTTCGGCTTTAAATGATCACTAACATACACACATTAACTAAATATAACATATACAGTAATAAAGTACCTGTCTTTCCGGGTGTCATTGATTGTTGAAAGTGTCGTTAGTTTGTATGTTGGAAATATTTTTTGTTACCGTGAGCCTTTACATAAAGTTTTTTGGGATTTTTTTTCAATAATCAAAGTTGAATATTTCAAATTCGGAGAATAACAGATTTTACAAACATACAACTTCTAATTCAAAGTAATTGTTCTTCTCTCATGCCGAGTCTTAACAAATAGTTTAACCCGTTGAGTTATAATAATCCCATAAACCAAATGTACTCAGATAATAGCTTCCTATTGACACATCAGATTCGAATTTTTACTTAATATTATGACAAGAGAACCAAGCTCAGGTTTGATCTGGAGAAAAAATACCGACCGCTGAATGCAGAATCATGTGCCTTAACAGCTGCACCCGTATTTAAATCATGAGAAACAGCTGCATGATATATATATATATATATATATATATATATGTGTGTGTGTGTGTGTGTGTGTGTGTGTGTGTGTGTGTGTGTGTGTGTGTGTGTGTGTGGTATTTATTGGAAAGTGCTCAATATCAGTGATAAAGCTAACATATTTAGTTGCGTTGATGTGAGTTTGTGACCCTAGGTTACACTACCTTTGTGATCGTCAGCCAATTGTCTGACGATCACAAAGGGTCACAAACTCACATCAACGCAACTATATATATACTATATACTATATATATATATATATATATATATATATATATATATATATATAGGTAAAATGAGAACAAATTGAATATAATTTCACTGTATGTAACATTTAATTTAAAAGAGGGATCAATACAGAATAGAATTAAATATTATTTATTTTAGAATATTAAAACATTTTTAATATCCTAAAATAAATAATTACACACACACACACACACACACACACACACACATGTCTATATAATATGTATGTATATAAAATATATATATATATATGCAATTTTTTATATATATTATTTATATATTATATATGCGCGGTACTTATTGGAAAGCGCTCAATATCAGTGATAGATAAAACATATTTAGTTGGATTCATGTGAATCACATCAATCCAACTATATATATAAATATATATATATATATATTTAGTTGGATTCATGTGAATCACATCAATCCAACTATATATATATATATACATAGTTGGATTGATGTGAGTTTGTGAACCTGGGTTTCAAGCTATTTGCGATTGTCTGACGATCGCAAGTAGCGTGAAAACGCAGGATCACAAACTCACATCAATCCAACTATATATATATATATATATATATAATGGGAGATAGATAGATAGATAGATAGATAGATAGATAGATAGATAGATAGATTTTCTGTTTATATATATATATATATATATATATATATATGGGCAGTAACCTTTCTTTTAAACATCTTTCGTTAAATCTGACGGACAAGGAAAATCTTATTAATTTTTATTTAATTTTTCCAGCGTGTGTACATTTTTCCGCTTGGTGAGAGGGGGTGAGATGCAAACACTGTCCATATTGTCCATTGTCCAAAGTGTTTTCGGCCACTTCCTTGAAAATGTCTAAGGAAGTGACCAAACATTTTTATCTCCAGAATCTATCTCACAGATTTATAAGTCTAATATTCGTCCTTGCTTTGAATATTGTTGCCGCATCTGGTTTGGTGGTTCTGCTATGTATTTACAGATTCTTGCTGAAATACTAAAAAGAATCTGCAATGTTTTTGGTCCTGAACTGGCATCTCTACTCCTGTCACTTTCTCACCGCCATAACGTAGCTTAATCTATAAATACTTTCTTGGTAAGTGTTCTGATGAACTTTCCTCTATGATACATAGACTTTATGTATTTAAGCGCAGTACTAAATTGATGGCAAGGTCTCTTTATTTTACAGTTGAAATGGCTACGTGTAACCGTAGCTTCTATGCTAACAGTTTCTTCTCTCGCACTTCTCGATTGTGGAACTATCTTCCAGTTTCTTGCTTTCCAGTAATATTTGATATTCAAAAATTTAAACGCAATATCAATCCTTATATTCTGTCTTCTTAATTCCTGTTCTTTTAGCTGTTCTCAGTCGGTAATAGTGTTTTTTCTCAAATTCTCTCACACTCAGTAACCCCTTGCGTCTTAGTGGCTTTATTAAAATATGCGGACACGAGATATAACGCAGTATTTTAATTTATATATGCATTTTGAGTTTCCATAGAATAAAAAATCAGACAGTTGCAAAATGTTTTTTAATTCTTTAAACACTCGAAAATGGCATTTGCATTGTGCATTTTTCTGTTCTGCAAACACGTCTTTATTTTATATAAATTTCATCAACAACCAAGAGAATTTTAAAATCCTTCTGAAAAAACGTCAATTTTTCGCAAACAAATATACATTCAGAGAATTGTTTATGGGAAAACAGAAAATTTATAATGTATTTTATTAAAATTGAGTGTCAGTAACTCTCCAGAAAAATAATTTTTGAATTTTCTTCAATTCTTAAGATTTCGGAGTATATTTTCGGTATTTTTTTTTTTTTTTTTTTTTTTGTCTTTATAGCCTCTTCGGGGATTTACATTTATGAAAATGTAACAATTAGATTTAACCACGAGTAAAGTAAAGGGGAGGGTATAACTCACCTAAAAATATTTCAAAAAACTTTTTTAAAAAGGGGTTAAGTATAAAGTTCTTTCATTAATGAATAAACGCTTAAAATTTCAATGAAATCCGACCATTCCAGAATTTGTTTAAAGTTTTGAAAACAGTAAATATGTTTGTTTTTGTTTTTTAACGTGTCGAAAGTCTTCCTGATTTTGGACGTGCCTACTTTTGAGGTACCTTTTTTGGCTGTACCTTTTTTTGGAGGTACCTATTTTAGACGAATAAACAAACTGCAGTCGAGAAAATTATTATTTTCATTCGCTATTTTTCTTGTTCTTTTTTGACGACTTGGGGATATTTTTGATGGCTATGGAGGGCCACGATAAAGACACAATCCGAGTTGGGCAAGATACGCCTCAGCCCTACAAATCAGCTTTAGCAATAGATCCCATCAACCCAGACTCTTACTGCTACGAAGCTTCCCTCTCCACCGTCTACTTCTAGTACCAAATACCAGTATTAGGCTGTCTCTTTTTTTTCTGGCAGAGTTTCGGCCCCGGTCGACATACACGTCAGGGGAGCCTCGGGATTAGATGGGGTCTCAAAGGTGTCTATTTCAAGTTACCTTAGTGGAAGGAAAGAAGACGTAAGACCTTTGACAAGCGTTACGCGAGAAAGGCGCTCGTAGATGCAGAGCAGATGTGAATGTTGTTTCTATATCCCTTTACTTCTGTGTTTGCTACCCCGAGTTATTTTTTCTGGCTATCTATTTTGTATCTATCTTTCGATCCATCTGTCAAGTTATTCGTCTGTCTGTAAAATCGTCCATTTTTACGCCCCAACTTTCCGTCTGCTTTGTATTTCTCAACATAAGCGCCCAGTCTTTTTTTTTTATACTTTTTTCTCAACCCTTTCTCTGTCTCTATCTCTCTGTCTCCTTCTCTGCTTCTTTCTCTCCCCCTCTCTCTCTCTATCTTATTCTGTCTTTCTCACTTTCTCGATCATTATCTCTCTCTCTCTCATCTTTGCTCTCTTTTCCCACCCTCTTTCTATCGCTTTCTCTCTCTATTTCCCTCCTTCCTTCTCTCTTTTTATCTCCCTCTCTCTCTCTCTCTCTCTCTCTCATTCTCAACCTTTCTCTCTCTTCGGGTCTCTCTTTCTTTATCTCTCGCTGTTCCTCTCTCTCTCTCTCTCTCTTTCCGTTCCCCCCTTTCTCTTCTCTCTCTTTCTCGATCTTTATCACTCTCTTTCTCTCGTCATTGCTCTCTTTTCCACCCTCCTTCTATCTCTTTATTTCCATCCCTCCTTCTCTCTCTTCATGTCTCTCTCTCAGTTTCTCTCTCTCTCTCTCTCTCTCTCTCTCTCTCTCTCCGGCTCTCTATTTCTCTCGCTCTTTTTCTTTATTTTTTCTCTCGCTGTTCCTCTCTCTCTCTCTTTCGTCCTTTTCTCTTCTCTCTCTCTCTTTCTCGATCTCTATCTCTCCCGCTTCAACTCTCCCTCCTTTTCTCCCATTCTTTGCCTCACTTTCTTTCTTCCTCGAAATTTATGTCTCTTTTCCTTTTTCTCTTTCCATTTCTCTTCTCTCTCTCACTCTCTCTTTCCCTCTTTCTCAATCTTTATCTCTATCTTCCGCTCTCGCCCTAACTCTCTCTCTCTCTCTCTCTCTCTCTTTCTTTCTTTCTTTCTTTCTTTCTCTCTGACTCTCACTATTTCTACCTTGTCTGTTCATATCAGTCTTGTTGGTTTATTTGTGCATTTCTGTCTATCGAGCCGGGCCTATTTCTCTCTCTTGCCATCAAACTACCAGCCTCTCTGCCTATCATTGTGACTAATTTCCTAGACATTCGTATTAACAGCAAGAATATCTGTCAGTAATCTTGTCTCTTCTTTTTACCTGAATATTTTTAGCTTGTTTCGTTGTTTTCTGTACATAAGCCAGACATACTGTAAGATTTAACAAGATTAGCTCGTGTTGATAGATAGATAGATAGATAGATAGATAGATAGATAGATAGATAGATAGATAGATAGATAGAGATAGATAGGCTAGAATAGATAGATAGATAGATTGATAGATAGATAGATAAGGATAGGCTAGAATAGATAGATAGATAGATAGATAGATAGATAGATAGATAGATAGATAGATAGATAGATAAGGATAGGATAGAATAGAGATAGATAGATAGATAGATAGATAGATAGATAGATAGATAGATAGATAGATAGATAGATAGATAAGGATAGGCTAGAATAGATAGATAGATAGATAGATAGATAGATAGATAGATAGATAGATATGAGTTTCAATGACACAAATTGCAAAGATTCCACGCGTTTCGTCCGTTATGACTTCATTGGACTAAAGTGATATTTACGCAGACGTAACTCCACCTGCGCTCGATAAAATTTTAATTTCTAAAATTATTTTTAGCAATATATTATCTAACCAATTTCATTTAGTTTCTTTTTGTTTATATTTTTTAAATATCCTTTATTATGATAATAGCAGATCTACCATGAAAGGTGAACTGTTCTAATAACCCGGGCGTAGGTGATCTCACGATTGAATCACTTTCTATACACTTTCATCTTAGTGAATTGTTTCCTCTTTTAATTAAAGTAGCATTTTTTTTTAAATCGAAATTGTGGTCAGTGAGCAACTAATATGCCTAGAGACATATTCTTAAAAGAAATTAAAATTAAAATGTCAGCGCCCCCTCTTCTTCATGCCCATATAGCATAAATATCACATTAATGAAAATATGAAAGACGAAACAAATATTTTCCACTTTGTCATTGATTTTCCTAATATTATTCTGGTATGTAAAAAATTATATATGGGCACTTCTCCGTGGTGTAAATGATTAGCAAGCTTATCTCGCTAGATCCTCATTGGGAACTCTTCACATTCGGCATTGTGCTATATCTAAGCAACGCACCACATGGGCAGCTAGACGTTGTGTAATGGTTAACAAGCTTGTCCCGCTAGAACAGTTACGACTGAGTACTCACAAGGTGATCCATAATTTCGGCCTTGTTTCACATCTAAGCTACGCTTAGAAAATAATCTGAGCGCTTCAATGTAGTGTAATGGTTAACAAACTTGTCTCGCTAACCATTATAACTGAATAGTAATTTCGATACCCACTGGAAGCTCTACGCAATCGGCCTTATGCCACATTTAAGATACGCTTAGAAAATCACGTGCACTTTGACTTGTTGTAGTGTGTAAATTACTCTCCCGAGTAGATTGTAACACGTCTATTCATAATTTCTCAGTTACGTGTCTGTCTTTGGGCAGAGTGCGTTCAGGGGCCACTCCTTCAAAGGACAGTCGCAACTGAAGAAAATTATACCGTGAGGTACCGAGCCCTGGGGGACAGCTGTCCGAGGCCGTGCCCTCTCATTGCACCAGAGAGAGGAATCGGTGCTCGCACCAAGGCCAGCGCAACCGACGGTTGCGGCGGCTCGTGCAATTTTTGTTCTTAGCCCGGGTGTACGCGCTCGGGATCCCTACATTAAAACGACCTTGTGTCACATCCTGCTTGTTGCAGTTTTTGTGTATAATATGTAACTAGTGAGCCAATCCAAATGACTTGACTCACTTTATAGTCCACCAATAGAAGGTTAACCAATCAGAAGACGTAGAACATTCAATCCGTCGTGTATAAAGGCGGCCATTTTTGTTCACTCTACCCGAATGTCCAGTCCAGCTTGTCAGACGAAGAGATAACAGAAGGACGAACTATGCTCTGCTACCTTTTACCAAAATATCCACTGCTAACCTGAACTACGCTTCCCTACTGTCTTCGAAATATTCACTGCTAACCTCTGGATTCTATACTCGAAGACGACCGTCATCATGAATAACACTGCTGCGTGTGGGGAGGGGTTGAGTAAATACAAAAAATAGGAAGTTTGTCTCGCTAGATCAGTTATGACTGAATAGTGAGTTCGATCCTCACTGGATGCCCCATACTTTCAGTCTCGTGCCACAGCTAAGATATTTCTTGGTAAATCAATATATAAATTATATATCGTTTTCTCAAATAGATGAATAAAAATTCTTTGAAGTTGTATTCATATGTAGTAAATAAAGTGGCGTCTGTATTAGTCATGTCGCTGGGAAATGTTCAATTTTTAAAATAAACGGAGAAGTTTGAATTCCTGGAACAAGTTAAGTGTGCCACGGAGAAAATTACTTGAAAAATAATAAGCGTGACAAACGAAGTGAGCACTGTGCTGGGGCGGGGAGGTAACTGAATTGTACCGGCATGTCTACTTTGATAGCTAAGACTATTCACAGGGCAGATTCAAGGGGTTTTGTTTTTACACATACCAAATGTTCCTTCAGGGAGGCCTCGTGACTTGAGTGCCTATTGGGACTTAAACCCAGACCTCAATTGGAACTCGTACATACGATCCAGCGTTAAAGATGCTAGGAAAAATAGTCGATTCTCTGTACCACTCCAGTAAGTACCTGACCCCCTCCTGTTATCCTCTACCTTTACAAGATCCAGATCAGACCGAAAATGAAGCATTGCTGCCATATATGAACAGGAACTACCCAGTCTTCACTTTCCACTTTCGATAACGTCCAAAATGATCTCCGCGTCCTTGTGGGTGATGAATTATTTTCCACTCTCTAACCCTTTTCTCATAGACGAAACATCGCAAGCCTCTCGCTATTTCCATGAAAGTGTTTAGATTAACTATATTCCTTAATTCCATCAGTCCTGTCACAGCTAAGACCCACCATGTCACGCACATTATAGCGAACCTTCCCCCATTTCTTTCGTATTCCATTTGTGAGATGTAAGTTCTACTCGAGCAACTTCTTCCCACGAACCATTGCTTTATGGAACTGACTCCCAAGATGTTGCTTTCTCGATCACTCCAATCTTAACCTGTTCAAGTCTAAGGTTGATCGTTATCTTCCCCACCTATCGGCATAAGCGGTGCCTTTTACTGTGCAATACTCTACCTAGAGTGGCTCTTGCGCCTTGTACATCATTGTAGAAAAATGAATCTAAAGAAATCGCTTGAAAATTAATTGCTCACTTTATGAAAGTGTTTTATATAATTAGATAATTGCTTTATGAAAGTCATTCTAAACCAGTTTAGTCTAACAAAAAAGTCAAGGTTATAATGTCATCATTTAATAACTCATTGGTTTAAAATATATCCAGTATTTTCAATGGATTTTAAAGTAGTTTTTCGCGTTTAATGAAACATTATATATTGCTGCCACGTTTGTTCTGGGCCTTCTGTAATTTACAGATTCTTGACAGAATCCAAAGAAGAATCTGTAACGTTATCGGTCCTGTCCTGGCATCTCGGCTTCAGCCACTTTACTACCGCCGTAATATAGCTTCTCCGTGCTTTTTCTATAAATACTTTTATGGTAATTGTTCTGATTAACATTCTTCGACTTTAAGAATGTAAGCGCAGTACTAGTTTGGCTGCTCGGTCTCATCAGTTTACTGTTGAAACCGCTAGACGTAACCGTAAGTTCTATGCTAAGAATTTCTTCTCTCGCAGTTCTCCCCTGTGGAATTCTCTTGTGGCTTCCTGCTTTACAATCAACTTTTGAACTTCAAAAAAATAAATGCAATGTCAATCGTAATCTTCCGTCTCTTTGAATCTCCTTTTTTTATCGTCCTCTCTCCTTAATAATGTTTTCCTTTTTTCTTAGATTATTTCAGACACAGAAACCCCCTTTTGTCTTAGTGACTTTAACGCCTTGCTTAGAGCGAAATGGTTAAAACAAAATTGAATATACGTTAAAAATAGCTATAGAGGTAATCTCATTGTTTTTAACAATTTAGTCTCACAAACGATTATTTCAAGTCTTAGACAGTTATGCCTCTCCACAGATTTCTTTTTTATTATCTGTGATTGCCTTTACTTCATGGGGAAGTTAGTCGAGTGATTTCCCGTTGCTGCCTTGTTTTCTTTTTCTTAGACTGGTTGCCATTCAAGGCTAGAGAGTCAAGTCTACCCTGCTATTTAGGAAGATTGCATTTGTTTTCCATAGAGCATTTATATGTAAGTAAACGCAACAGACTAAATTTGAACTCGGCACAATAATTTTACTTGTCGTAGTGATATTTATTTCACTACCTACGAATATTACCTACGAATATTACCTACGAATATTACCTACTATGTTACCATACTGGCTGGTCAACACTAACGATTTTTTGTTGATTCATTTATTTATTTATTTTTGTTTACAAGAAAAATATCAAACACTATTTAATAAATTGTTTATTTACACTATTTACTTATTATATTGTTTATTGTAATCGTTGGCAAATATGGCTAAAATACCAATCCATTCGAACTTTATAAAATGGTAAATAAAAGGTGGTCAGTCAATAAATGATAAATAAATAGTGTTTAATATTTTTATTGTAAATTCTCAAGAAAAAAAAAACTGTATAAATTCACTTTCACAATTCAATCATATTTTTAGGTTTTGTTAGAATTCTAATCATCATTTTTATTTTTAAATAATAAACATTGCCGAGGAGTTAAGATAGGTAAAATAATAGCGATGTCAAGAGAAAAACCGTCATTTTGACGCTCCAGTTTTTTTTTTTTTTTTTGGCGGGCAAGAAGAAGTATGTTTGCCAAACTTTCTTATTTCTTTATTCAACTGATTAATGATATTATTAATAATCGAGGAAACCCAAAAGCTAAGTTCATATATTAAAGTTTTATAAGCAAAACAAGTGCAAAGGATTTGATAATTCTTGATTGCAGCTGACATGCAAGTCGCATGATAAAGTTTACCGGAGAAAAGAGAAGTTGTTTCCATGAGTGGCAATTTTCTTGCGATTCTGGTCAAAACTCAACTGGAGAAAAGATGAAACTGAGACAAGAAGTAAATATAGATAATGATAAGAAAAAGAAGACACGGGCATTTAAATGGTTTGCAGGCACACGGGGGTCCGGGGGAGAAGAGACATACCTACGCACACGGGGGTCCGGGGGAGAAGAGACATACCTACGCACACGGGGGTCCGGGGGAGAAGAGACATACCTACGCATATTTTGTGTTATAATATAGAGCCCTGAAGGAATCTGTTTTTACATATTCAAATTATGTGTTTATAACAGAGTATGCCTGCCTACTTCTCTATCGCTCTACATATATATATATATATATATATATATATATATATATATATATATATATATATATATATATATATACACACACACACACGTACACATAATGATTGAAAATAACTTCCCTTTTTAAAATACTTATAATTTATTTATTAATTATAATTTTTACAAGAAATGGATATGAGGAGAAATCATTTCGCATGAGGTTTTATTTAAAATTCGATATGGGCCCCAGATTTGCTACCAGCTTCAGGAGCCGCCCAGGAATCGCGTCAAATGATTTCGCCAGGGATTCTTGTGGTATAGAAGACATAACTTCTTGTATTCGCCCTTCATGCTCTTACAAAGTCTTGGTTTTATAGATAGATAGATAGATAGATAGATAGATAGATAGATAGATAGATAGATAGATAAGTTTAGTGGTCAATATATATATATATATATATATATATATATATATATATATATTATTGTGTAAATTACTCTCTCAGTATATATATATATATATATATATATATATATATATATATATATATATATATATATATATATATATATATATTAGTGTGTAAATTACTCTCTCGAGTAGATTGTAACACTTCTATTTATAATTTCTCAGTTACGTGTCTGTCTTTGGGCAGAGTGCGCTCAGGGCCCTCCTTCAAAGGACAGAGTCGCCACTGAAGAAAATTATACCGTGAGGTACCGAGCCCTGGGGAACAGCTGTCCGAGTCCGTCCCCTCTCATTGCACCAGAGAGAGGAATTGGTACGGTAGATAGATAGATAGATAGATAGATAGATAGATAGATAGATAGATAGATATATAATATATATATATATATATATATATATATATTCGTAAGAGGATAGAATCCAGGTAGATCTCAATGTCCAGAACAGAGTAAGAATATAATATAAAAGGTTCCGTGGTTATAATTTATAAATTATTGTTATATATTCATAATTTATATATGACTTTGAAAATGACGGAACACATTCTTTTAAAAGGACCGTTTTCGTCCAACTGTCTTTAGAAAGATTTATTAAAACAACAATAACAGCGAAACTGAAAATGGTAAACACGGGGTGGAGGTTAAATAATAATCTACAATTAAAAATAATTTATTACAAAAACAAATATATCGATGTGAATCAAATCCTAATGAGAATAAAATCTTAAAAATTACTCATGACTCACTCATGCGACACAGGGGCGCTCTGAGAGTAATGTTTCCTCTTTATT